>NIVC01000922.1:257500-333715 GCA_002269645.1 Macrostomum lignano | reverse complement strand
TTGAGGCTGTGATGGATGTTGAATGGGTTATGTGTCGTTTCATTAGGGTTTGTCATCTTGAGGCGTCGTTTGGTTTTGAATGGGTTATTGTTTTTTCAATGGGGTTTGTATTCCTGTTGCGTTGTTGGATGCTGAATGGGTTGTTGTTGTTGTTGTTTTTTGCTGGGGTTTTCTAGATCTCAATCTCTATAAGTTTTGTTGTCTACTTGGTGACTTTAATATGTTTAAGGCGATATGCAATAGTCCCAATATATACCATGCTACAAAATGTACTTTTAGTTTACTATTCGAAAGGCCTACCTGTGTGACGTCATCTGTGAGTGCTGGCTTATTGGGGCATTACTTTTCCGCTGCTGTTTTGATTGCCACCAGAAGCAGCAGATTCTGTTTGGTTTGCTTGCTGCTGCTGGTGCTGGGTGGTGACTTGGCCGTCGACCAGCTCCTGATAAGTTTTGTCAAGTAATATTGTTATTATTTATAGCTGTCGGTAGCTTGACTTATTTAGCATACTTAAGCAACAGTAAATTGGTTGTGAATACGAACAATCATTTAAAAATCATTCAAGTCAAGTGAGGACGGACGCATTGCTAAATTTTTATTCCATGAAATGACTGCTGTGCGACTGAGTAATATAACTGAAAGTCTGTGAAGTAACTCTCAGAAGAATCTCTCAGATCACTTGAGAAACTGTCCATATTCCAGAATCACTGTCTGAAACATTTAAAAGTTAAATTTCTATCACTAATAATCTATTTTGTTGTTTAGCGTTTCCAAAAAAAAAGTTTTGAAAATCCGCCACTGTTTCACGATCCAGACTCTTTGATGTAGCCGACAGTAATGCGGGCGTAAAACAATCAAACCATGAAGCAGCTTTGATGTAGCCGCCAATAACAAACAATAACATGGAGCAGCTTTGATGTAGCCGTCAATAACAAACAATCAAACCATGGAGCAGCTTTGATGTAGCCGCCAATAACAAACAATTAAACCATGGAGCAGCTTTGATGTAGCCGCCAATAACAAACAATTAAACCATGGAGCAGCTTTGATGTAGCCGCCAATGACAAACAATCAAACACGGAGCAGCTTTGATGCAGCCGCCAATGACAAACAAAAAGCAACCTATTGCTTTATGAATTATAATTCTACTCCCCCTCAATAGAATACTAAGCTACAATCATATTTGATACAACGCCAACCTCTGTAGGCTGCTCCTGAGACGGCTCAGCAGGCGCAAGTTCCGACGCTTTGTGTCGCGTTGACGAGGTATCCGTTGACAGGGACTGCTGCTTAGGTTGCTGCTGCTGCTGCTGCTGCTGCTGTTGAGCAGGTCGTTTCGACTTTGCTGCTGCTCCGCTGCCGGACGCGCCGCCGGAACCATTACTAGCTGACGCGTCCGTTTTTGCAAATTTCGATTCTAATTCGGCCAAGAATCGTTGAGCAAAATCGTTTAATTGGAAAAAGTCGTGCTCGAGAAGTTCCGTACAGCTGGGTCGATCGTCTGCCTCCATCAGTAGACAACTCTGCGTATAGGTTTATGTAGTTTACAAATTTATTTAAAGTGTGCATTAACTGAGCTGCTGGGATGACTTAGCTAGATGTAGTTTGAAGCATTATACTTCATTAGAGAAGCGATTATAAGGCGGTTTTGTTGAGCTAGGTTTTTTCAGGATACGAGCTTGTGGCGTTGGATTTTGTATGACGGTAGAGGGGTTTGGGGTGAGGGGTTTGAGGGGTGAAGGTTTGAGGGGTGAGGGGTTTGAGGGATGAAGGGTTTGAGGGTGAGGAGTTTGAGGGATGAAGGGTTGAGGGAGGTTTGAGGGGTGAGGGGTTTGGGGTGAGGGGTTTGAGGGTGAGAGGTTGGAGGGTGAGGGGTTGGAGGGGTGAGGAGTTTGATGGGTGAGGGATTTGAGGGGTGAGGGGTTTGAGGGGTGAGGGGTTTGAGGGGTGACGGGTGTGAGGTGTGAGGGGTTTGAGGGCGAGGGGTGAGGGGTTTGAGGGGTGAGGGGTTTGAGGGTGAGGGGTTTGAGGGTGAGGGGGTGTGAGGTGTGAGGGGTTTGAGGGCGAGGGGTGAGGGGTTTGAGGGGTGAGGGGTTTGAGGTGAGGGGTTTGAGGGGTGAGGGGTTTGAGGGGTGAGGGGTTTGAGGGGTGAGGGGTTTGAGGGTGAGGGGTTTGAGGGGTGAGGGGTTTGAGGGTGAGGGGTTTGAGGGGTGAGGGGTTTGAGGGGTGAGGGGTTTGAGGGGTGAGGGGTTTGAGGGGTGAGGGGTTTGAGGGGTGACGGGTGTGAGGTGTGAGGGTTTGAGGGCGAGGGGTGAGGGGTTTGAGGGGTGAGGGGTTTGAGGGGTGAGGGTTTGAGGGTGAGGGGGTGTGAGGTGTGAGGGGTTTGAGGGCGAGCGGTGAGGGGTTTGAGGGTGAGGGGTTTGAGGGGTGAGGGGTTTGAGGGGTGAGGGGTTTGAGGGTGAGGGGTTTGAGGGGTGAGGGGTTTGAGGGGTGAGGGGTTTGAGGGGTGAGGGGGTGTGAGGTGTGAGGGGTTTGAGGGCGAGGGGTGAGGGGTTTGAGGGGTGAGGGGTTTGAGGGGTGAGGGGTTTGAGGGGTGAGGGGTTTGAGGTGAGGGGTTTGAGGGTGAGGGGTGAAGGGTTTGAGGGGTGAGGGGTTTGAGGGGTGTGAGGGGTGAGGGGTTTGAGGGGTCAGGGGTGTGAGGGGTGAGGGGTGAGGGGGTGAGGGGGTGAGGGGTTTGAGGGGTGAGGGGTTTGAGGGGTCAGGGGTTTGAGGGGTGAGGGGTTTGAGGGGTGAGGGGTTTGAGGGGTGAGGGGTTTGAGGGTGAGGGGTGTGAGGGGTGAGGTTTTGTGAGTATTTGTAAGCTCAAAGGTGTGGTGAGTGTCCAATCTCTAAATAGAATCGATCGAACACTTATGCACGCGAAAAGTATAAAAAGGAGTCTGTAAGCAAAAAAGGCAGTATTTCGCTCGCACCCGCATCATTTCCACGGCCACTTTGTTACACTTTGGTAGCTTTCGCTCAAGAGGTTCAATAGATTTGGCTTCGGGTACTCGCATGCCGACAAAGAGCGGATTCTTATGGAAAATGTCACGATACCTTGGCGGAAGGTTGCCTGCAAGAAAAAATTTTTTTTCGGAATTAACTTATCGATCCATGCGTGTGGTAGTATTATCAGCATATAGTACTCACCAAGGCATCTAACAATATGAAATAGTTGGTCAATATCAGAGTCGCCGGGAACAGGGGTTCGCCAGTTAGCATCTCTGCTGCCAAACAGCCAATAGCCCAGATGTCGATCGGTCTACGCAAATGATTTTTGGAGGTCAGTAGGTGCACATTGTGATAACTTTGTTTTAGCATCCACTGTTGAGTAGAAGTGGGCTTGACAGAAAGGTGTAACAAGCACTGGTTCATTTTTAGGCTTACAGGTGTGGTGGGTATTTTAACTGTTCAATCTCTAATAGTCATGAGCATCTGAGGTATGGGATGTTACATCATCAAATAACCGTGAGCATCAGAGGTGGATAATGTTACATCACAAAATAACCGTGAGCATCAGAGGTGGAGGATGTTACATCACTAAATAACCGTGAGCATCAGAGGTGGAGGATGTTACATCACTAAATAACCGTGAGCATCAGAGGTGGAGGATGTTACGTCACTAAATAACAATGACCATTAGAAGTGGAGGATGGTACGTCACTAAATAACCGTGAGCATCAGAGGTGGAGGATGTTACATCACTAAATAACGTGAGCATCAGAGTGGAGGATGTTACATCACTAAATAACCGTGAGCATCTGAGGTGGAGGATGTTACATCACTAAATAACCGTGAGCATCAGAGGTAGAGGATGTTACGTCACTAAATAACCATGAGCATCAGAGGTGGAGGATGTTACATCACTAAATAACCGTGAGCATCTGAGGTGGAGGATGTTACGTCACTAAATAACCATGAGCATCAGAGGTGGAGGATGTTACATCACTAAATAACCGTGAGCATCAGAGGTGGAGGTTGTTATGTCTCCATGATATGATAAAAATGATAAGAACATGATTGAGAACTCACTTTCCATATCTGGGGTCGCCAACCAGCAGCTCGGGTGCTCGGTACCACCTTGTGGCCACATAGTCAGTCAACTGATCCCCAGTAGCGCTTCTAGCAAAGCCAAAATCGCAGATTTTCACAATACCGTCCTTGGACACTAGAATGTTTTCTGGCTTCACGTCGCGGTGAATTGTCTGTAGAGAAAATTTGAAATCGAGTGAATATAACTATGCTTATTTCATGAATCTACAGCTCTTATTGCTGCATTTTAATAACTTGTTTCTCTATCATAAGGCTATAAATTTATAGAAATAGATAGCTCGTATATATAAGATATACCCAAACTCATCACCAACTTACATTGCTCTTATGGCAGTACTCGATACCGCGAATCACTTGAAACAAAACCCGTCTAGTGGTCATCTCATCGATTCCACGGGGATACTTTTCTAAGTGATCCAGCACAGTATAATCAATATATTCGAACACGAGGTACAGTCGCTTTTTCCGTCGGAAAACCTCCAACAAGTTCACGAGATTATCGTGGCGTAACGTCTGGAATGTCAGTTAAGAGTAGGTTTGCCGTTAATAAACTGATACTTAAGGAGCAGCAAAAGTTGGGATTTCGTGATTGATAGACGTGTGATTTCATAGGCAATAAAAGTTAGGTTGGTTGCTGTGGTTGACAGACTGTTGATTCAATAGGCAATAAAATAGGGGTGGTGGATGATAAACTGCTGATTCTATGGGCAATAAAATAGGGGTGGTGGATGATAAACTGCTGATTCTATGGGCAATAAAGTTTGGGTGATGGTTGATAAACTGCTGATTCTATGGGCAATAAAGTTTGGGTGATGGTTGATAAACAGCTGATTCTATGGGCAGTAAAATTGGGGTAGTGGTTGATAAACTGCTGATTCTATGGGCAATAAAGTTTGGGTGATGGTTGATAAACTGCTGATTCTATGGGTAATAAAATCTGGGTGATGGTTGATAAACTGCTGATTCTATGGCAATAAAGTTTGGGTGATGGTGATAAACTGCTGACTCTATGGGTAATAAAATCTGGGTGTGGTTGATTAACTGCTGACTCTATGGGTAATAAAATCTGGGTGGTGGTTGATAAACTGCTGATTCTATGGGCAATAAAGTTTGGGTGATGGTTGATAAACTGCTGATTCTATGGGTAATAAAATCTGGGTGGTGGTGTGGTTGACAGATTTAACTGGACATGAAAGTGTCTTAGTTCCCTCTTGTACCAACCTTGAGCATTTTTATCTCTCTCAACGCAATCTTCTTCACAGTTTTGTCGTCTTCACTGTCCAAAAATTTCTTGATAGCCACTAATTGACCGGTGTCGCGCCTTCGGCACTTCATCACCATGCCGTAGCTGCCCTCGCCAACGAGGCCGAGATTGTCGTACTTTTCCATTCGAAGGCGTAAACTATTATTGCTCGAATTTCAATGCGCTGGGCAATCTAATGAAGTTTATCAAGGATAAGGTGCCAGTTCAAAAATCTGACGAAGGCATGTTGCAGGAATGAATATCGATTTTTTCCGCGCTCGTGCCTGAGTCAGATTTGTCTGCTTCTGAAATATAAAATCAGGAATAAAATTGCCTAACATTGTGAAACTGTCCTATTCTCTTAACTTTGTCTTAAGAATTGGGGAGCACATTGAATCTTGGTTGCTAAGATCAACACAGGCTCACACACACTCACACACACACACAGATCAAAAAGACAATGGTAATACGTGTTCCGTGCTCAGACCTCATCCTCAGCCATCCAATGAGCTGTGTCAGCAGCCTAGCTAATCTATCTATCAGTGTACTGCACCTGCGGTAGATACCTGGGGTAGACTGCAAAGCTATTGCACATTTCCGCTATTCCTCTCTCCCCCATTCCCTATCGTGCCCTCGTGGTTTCTCCGCCACGCTGTCAAGTAAAGCAGTAATTGAAAGGAAAAAGATAGAAGCTTTCATTGTGCTAATTAATCATTAATGCTGCTGCAGTTCAGGCATAGGGGCTGCCTGTGAGTCTCTGGGCTTTCCAAGCGTAAAATAGATCTGAGTTGGCGCCATATAGATCTATGAGTGGCGCCATATAGATCTCTGAGTTGGCGCCATATAGATCTATGAGTTGGCGCCATATAGATCTCTGAGTTGGCGCCATATAGATCTATGAGTGGCGCCATATAGATCTCTAAGTTGGCGCCATATAGATCTTTGAGTTGGCGCCATATAGATCTCTAAGTTGGCGCCATATAGATCTTTGTGTGGTGCCATATCGGATCTCAGTTATTCATTAAAACATTTTTATTGTTTCATCAATCCTTACTTGATTTATAAGGTCTATATGTGGCCATTACAAATACACTCAGCTGACACTCAAACTCACCTGTCTGAAAATGTCAGTCAAATAAATAGTTTACAATCTGATTCGTATTTTAATATATTGTCAATTATACAGACTTCACAAATTCATGGCTGCCAGCATAGCTACTCACAAATGGGGTAAAACTGCAGAGCACTGTATCTTCTTTTTATCTTATTTATATAATATGAGACAACTGACGGAGAAAATGGTAGAGACAGAGAGTAAGAGGCTCAATAAAGCAGACTTTGAGGTCGGAAACTCATACCGATGGCAAATATATACGGAATTATACTTATAGTTGATATATACACTTGTGTGCACTGGAAATTCACATGGATACACAAGACAAAATTGAGTGGCGAGTGGAGAGAGAAAGAGAGATAGAGTCTGCCTCTGAGTTCAATGCTCGCTTCTTCGCTCTCCTAACTCCTCTCTCTTCTCTAGAGTAGAACAGATAATCTGCAACCATTTTTTGGTAATAAAACACGAGCTCAGATGCAGTTTGTAGAAACAAAGCCGTCCACCCAGGTAGCGGCTGCCTGGGAGACATTGGAAAACATTAGTTCATTAATTTACATTTCTAATTTGTTATAGTGACGCCACAATATAAGACGAAGAAAGAAGCAAGTAAGAGAAAGTGTTTCAAGAGATTACTCTTTTAGTAAGTTAGTAAGTAAGTAAGTAAGTAAGTCAGTCAGTCAGTCAGTCAGTCAGTCAGTCAGTCAGTCAGTCAGTCAGTCAGTCAGTCAGTCAGTCAGTCAGTCAGTCAGTCAGTCAGTCAGTCAGTCAGTCAGTCAGTCAGTCAGTCAGTCAGTCAGTCAGTCAGTCAGTCAGTGAAATTAATATGAGCGCGTTAACTGCAGAGCGATAACTGTGCCCAAGAGAAAATGATTGAATTTTGGCAGAAAAACGAGATCCCAAAGTTGTCCACAGAAATCAGATGCACCTTATTAGAATTTTACTTCAAGTAGAGATTTCAGCATGCTGTAACTTTGAATGCAAAGTTTTTAAGGCTTATTTTAGTCTCTCTGAGTTGCACATCAACCAGAAAGACACAAATAATTGAAATGGAAAGTTTATCTTCTGAAAGTTCAAAATTGCAAGCGGAGCCCGTGTTTGTTGTGCTCATCGAAGAGGGTTGTTCAACAAATACAAAAGGATTTTGCTGTGTATTTCTGAAGTAAATTTTATGTAAATTGTGATGAACTGTTGTTACGGTAATTCTGGACAGTGCGCTCACTTTATAGGACCATGCGCACTTATGCGTACTTAAACGTAGTTCTCCTCTCTTTCTAGGAACTTCTCCCGCTCTCTAAGGTTTCATTCATCCATTTGGGCATCCATTTGGGCGATTCCTCATTTGGGCCTGGCCATAGACTACAGAACAGTATCCCAGTTTGCCTGTACGCCTTGTCTATGTCGCTAGTGCTTTGCTAGCGGAGATTCTCACTAAGTGACCTCCGCTGCCATAGACAATAAAATTAACGTCCTAAGCCAGAGTGAGGTTGGTTGAACTTCTTCTACCATAGACAAAACGTCTCCCGCGAATACAGGGAGTGGAGAATACTCATAATCTCCGCAAATCTAGTCAATATTTTCCGCTCCTTGCATTCGTGGGATACATTTCAATAACAAACTGAGTTTCAGTAGGTTTTTATACATGTACTTATTTGGCTTGGCCTAACAAAGCTCCAAATCATGCTTTCTTTGATTCACCCTTTTCGACCGATTTGGTTTTTTTACTGCGTTCAAGTTGGTGCGTTGCAAAGAGCCCAGCAAAGTTTGTATTCACCACAGACTAAGAACTGAAATAACCAGGCAATTAGGTTTCTTCGCTACTATAGCTTTTGGCAGCCCATTTGGGCCTACTCGCATTGAATTTAATCCAAGATACGTTTGCCAATGTAACGGAGCTTTTGTCTATGGTAGCAAGGCTGGCACCGCGGCATTTAATTTGGTCCAACAAGCATCAATTTGGTCCAAACGCTCCAAGAGCCATTCGGCAAACTCCTACCTTCTCGCAACCGTCTGCAGGTTGTTGCGTACCGCTGGAATGTCGGCGTCTGTACCAACAATTTTCAGTCGCCTTTCCAGAGCTCTGCTCATAGTCCAAATCTGATAACCAACTGGAACTGTTCCTTCAACTTCTGCTGCATTTTCTGCACCGTCAACAAAGGGTTCGTCTCAACTGCATCGAGTAGCAGTTGGACCTGAGGCTCTCGCAACTTGCCTTGGCAATTGCCACCCTGTCACTGGCGACCTCTGCCGGCAGTGGTTTCAACGCGCTGATGGATGCTGTAAACCATCTTTTTTACATTCAGCAACCTTGCAATGTCCTTTGGGTGTTCACCTCTGTTGAGTGCTTTGATCTCAAGCCAATGGCATTCGTTTGACAGCCCAGCGTATGGTCCACAATTATGAGGCTGATCTTGATCCTCCGTAACAGTTGCAAATGAAGCTATGGACCAAATTGATGCATGTTGGACCAATTTAAATGCCGCTGTGCCAGCTTTGCTACCATAGACAAAATCTCCGTTATATTAGCAAACGTATCTTGGATTAAATTCAATGCGCGTAGGCCCAAATGGGCTGCAAAAAGCTATATTCATAATTTGGCTTATTTCACGAAAATCAAACTCAAAAGCACAAGTCACGCATGCATTCACTTTCCTCTCTGTCCACCAGACTGATTTTAGTGTATGGTATGGTCCTCTCTGCACCATTCTTTACTTCCAACTATGGCAAAAATTACTTAAAAAACAAATTAGTTTTTATTGTCGATGGTTTGTCTGTGTAAAATCTCTACCACGCTGCCACGTTAGACTGCTGACTGCCATGCACCAATTAAATGCAAAAAGGTGATATAGTTAAGACCCTACCTATATGATCAAATACTCTTGTTTGTATCAGGTAAAAAATTTTTAGACAAAATATGTTGTCTAAATGCAAAATATATGGCCTAATAAAATATTAGAAGCCTTTACCTAATAGATAAGAATATTGAATTAGGCCTACAGGTATTTAGTAAGGTTACCAATTATAGTGAAGTTTAAATTATTATTATTAACAATTTATGTACTATATATTGACTGCCACTAATACTAAAAGCCTTGCTCTTCTATTACATCTTAGTTAATGATCTTAAAGGGCATTATAATATAATATAAATTGCATAAAATAATTAATCTAATCCAAATTATCTGACAATGACAATATTTTAAAGCTATGCTAATAGATAAAGATAAATAAATATAACAAAAGTATATAAACTAGATAAATAAATCAAGAGCGAAAAATAAAAAAATCACCATTGAGTCTAAAATGATTAATGATAGCTATGCTTAAGTTTGTTGAAAGTTCACTAAATTTCATTATTCATTCTAGTTAAAAAATCTGAACAGATAAAATTGCTCAAATTTTGCTACAAAGGTCATTTTGTATTATCTGCACATTTATCTCTACTGTACCGTTCATTATGCATACACATATGCGTGGAGAAATTATTCTGAATGCTGTGTATGCCTTGATTTAAATACTATCGTCCTTATACATGTATAAAGTTGGTGGGCACGGCTTTTTAGCAAAATAAAAGATAATTCATACCCATAAGTTCACTTAAACATTAAAAGTTTTCAGTTTTTGTTCGATTTGTAGCAGTGGCAGACGGAGTCCAACTGACTTCTTAAGTCGAATCAGCAATCACATCACATGATCAATTTACAGGGAGTTTTAAACCTTTCAAGATTGTCTGTTAAAACTGTGAAACGACGCTAAGTTTGCAGCTACAAAACTTATTTTTCTTACAAAATAAAAGAAGAATACTATTATATTGCTATGATACACTTTTTTTAAACGTTTTTACCAAAGCAGAAGGATTTTTACCCGCTTCTTTGTTATAAGATCTTAAAACGCGTAATAGTTTCGGTGTATCCGTTCAATCAAGAAAATACATGAAAAAATGTTGAGTAAATACTTAAATACACACGCGAACATGCATCTCTTGCCAAATTTTCTTTTGTGTTTGCTGCAACTTGATGCTATACAATATATAGACAAGCTATGAAACAGCGCTGACACTGTAGTTTACACTGCATGTAGCTCGTATCATTAATTAAGCTATAGCATTATAGAATTGCAATAGTATAATGCAGTCTATTAACTGGTACTAAAATGTACTCTGCTGCATGCGATTTAATCATAGTTTTCTCTTACAGCCTCAAATATTTTAACTTGTATTGTATTACCTAATAGCAGAGATTTTAACAAAAGATTTTTGTGCGTCCAGTGTAAAATATACATGGTACACGAAAAGTAGTGTGCAGCGCTATACGCGAGGTACATAACATGTAGTTCTGATCCTTACATGTTTTTTTCATTACATGTACGTACATTGCTACCCTTTTAGGGCTTTACAGGTACTGCAAGACAAATTAGTAAAAATAATTACATTTATGGATTCCGAAAAATGTTCATGTACACGTACGAGTCGTACATGCAATTGAGCCGAAGCCCGCTAAAAAATACATTATACATGTATGCATACATACCAAAAAATGTTCCAATTTAGACTTCTTCTTTTGCAGAAATCAGTGAAGGGCCGGTGGAGGGCCGGGCTGTGCTGTATTTTGACGAAAATTCCCTATTTTTTCTGGCCGTCTTTCCCGTCTCTCCTACGTATCAATCAACTGTCCCGTCTGCATGTTGTATGATGGCGCAAACTAAGTACATAAATTTAGAGGTAATTTATTACATGTACATCTCGAGACATCATTGCTATTTTTTCAGTTGGTGCAGATCAGTTTATTTAGCTTATTTTGACCAAAGATATACAATGTAAATTTTGAGCAACATGTATGCCGCTGGTGTATAAGATGTCGAAGATCGGGTACTACTACGTCGTATAAATTTACAGTTCGATGCGCATGGCACTACTGAAGTATAGTTACGTTCATTACTAATTCACAAAATAAGAATTACATGTACGTGTACATGCATCAGTGACACGTACAATGAAAAGGGTTAAGAGCACTTCTATGAAAATTAAATTTATTTGCCATCAACTGTGTGGACTGCATACATTATATATATACGCATAACAGCAGTAACTATAACAGATTATACACAGTTCTCGCTTTCACAGTCGTTTTGTGTTATTGTGTCAAGAAATTGTGTTATTCTGCGCAAATTATTGCAGTATCGAATTCAAGCCGTGCTGCTATACGTGGCATGGCAGGTTCAGAACAGTCTTCAGTCGCAGGGAAAGTTGAACCCGTGTGAGCGTAGAGGCGAATTGTGCAGCTTTTTAGCCGTCATCTCGGATTTGCTGTGCTGCATGCAGATCGTTTAAACAAATTGCAATCCGCTTTTGAGCTTCGGCTGTTAATTTAAATCACATAACGTAAAATGAAGTTGGTTAAAAACAGCTACTCGTAGCTCACACTATCGATGCAATGATGCGGTATGCGTCCGAAATGTGTCCAATGTGTGTCCAGAAGTCTAAAAGCCAGCCGTTTCTTGTACCATGCTAACTGAAACACAGAAGTTAAGTTGCTACAGTGTTTTTAAACAAGCCAATAAGGTGTATAGTAATTACAATGAAATCGATAATCAAGAGTAAAATTATCTACTTCGATAGATGCTTCACGTCGTTACCATACCGAGCAACCTATGATATTACTTTAAGAAACTTTAAAGCTCCTTCTAATTGATCCTGAAACATAGGATTAATTGAATAAATAGCTTAGTAATTAATCACAGATTGCCTGGTGTGAAGCGACGCAAGTTTATAATTACACACGTCAGTTAGGTGTTGCTGTTAGATCCGCAGTCTAAGTGCCCTGTCTGCGTCTCTGCATTCGAAGCCTTGGCTTCGGGCCTGTATATATATATATATACTCGAAGTACATACATATACAGCATGTCTTCGCTCTTATTATCACGATTTCGGCAAACTTACACTTGAAGAAAAAACTACAGTAGAAACTGTACTGCAGGGCTCCCTTCGATATCAGCCAATAGCAATCAAGCTTTCAATGCACGTGAACGAGTGGTGGTGGGTGCATGGTCGCAGAGCCAAAGGCGCTCACATCTATACACTCCCCCCCTCTAATTGCCTCTCTGCACCTCCTCACCGCCCGCCCCCCCCCCGTCAACAGAAGAGCCGCGCGCTGTGAAACTATATATGCATAATGGCTTTGAAGTCTTTGACTTGCTGCGAATTTGTGCGAGAATGGCCCAGTTTCGATACATAAAGCAGAACTATTCTATTTATTTAGCTATAGCAGAGAGAAATCCTGTACAAAGCTGTGTCAACACTTATATACCATAAGGCTCAACAGTATTTGATGGCGCTTGCGTTTATTGTAGCCAGTTTCATCCTAAGCAGGGGTTCCTTTTCGTCCGTTGCGTTGCGTTGAATTTAGTCTACTTTATACCACCTTATGGTTAAAAGCCAAGGTGTACAGCAGATTACCTTTGCATCGCGAGTATCACACTACATGTGTGTTTTACCAGAGGCTCTCTATATATCAGAATTTTAACTGTAGCTAATTGTAATATGAATTCACTATGTATCCGCTAGATTGAATCTACTTTGATACAATCCAATTAGTCACTGTACGATCGTATGCTCGTTACACTAATGGTGTAATTACAGACGAATACAAAGTTAAAACCAGCGAAAATCATATAATTTAATTGAGATAACGTTCTCGAAATATATCATCTATCAATGCTTGGTAAAATTGGGGTGCTATTAAGCAATTAAGTAAACAAGTGAGCCTCCAGAAGTCCATTGAATGATAGTAAATTTTAACCCATTACTGGGCACCTGATTCCAACCTAAGAGTCGGAGCACAGAATCAAGCAGTAATTAAGGACAATTATTAATATACATGTAACTTTGATAAGAATATTGTCAGAACAGCTCGCAATCTTTCTCACTGTAAGCGTACACTATTATGAGTTGGATTGAAGTTAGCAATTAAGAATGCCATCTTATATAGATAGGGTTGTATGTACATTTTAATTACTCAAAAACTCCAATAGCTCAACTCTGACTAGGAGGAGAGGACGACATTATCTCAAAACTTGCTCAGTCCCAGCCGATAAGAATTAATCTATCACGAAAATGGATCTGACTAACTAATTAAGGCGTCAATGCCACACGCAGGTGTGGCATTGTGTAACCCCATATAACTGTCTTCATATTATACAGACACGTCTTGGCATATACGGCTCGTACATGCCTCTATATGTTTCTCTGTCACCTGCTTCTCTACGAGCAAGCAGTGACTTTGTGCTCTCGCACTGTACTGCCCTGTGCCTGCATGGTGGCCCTGTAATGAAACTGAATTTTTAAGACTTCGTTAAATACATCTGCGGAGCATTGGGTGCCATCTGGTGGGTAACCTTGCTGAGGTTCTATGGGTATCCCGACGTATTTTCTGAGAAACCTTGGGGCGTCTCACAGAGGCTAGTTTGGATGGATTCTGTGGTATCTTAGGGGAGCTTCCGGGGTTGCATCTTGGCGAGGTCTTGGGGTGGACTCTTAGGGGTGTCTTGGGGTGGACTCTTAGGGGTATCTTGGGGTAAACTCTTAGGGGTGCCTTGGGGTGGACTCTTAGGGGTGTCTTGGGGTGGACTCTTAGGGGTGTCTTGGGGTGGACTCTTAGGGGTATCTTGGGGTAAACTCTTAGGGGTGCCTTGGGGTGGACTCTTACGGGTGTCTTGGGGTGGACTCATAGGGGTGTCTTAGGGTGGACTCTTTCTTAGGGGTGTCTTGGGGTGGACTCTTAGAGGTGTCTTGGGATGGACTTTTGGGGTGTCTTGGGGTGGACTCTTAAGGGGTGTCTTGGGGTGGACTCTTAGGGGTGTCTTGGGGTGGACTCTTAGGGGTATCTTGGGGTAAACTCTTAGGGGTGCCTTGGGGTGGACTCATAGGGGTGTCTTGGGGTGGACTCTTTCTTAGGGGTGTCTTGGGGTGGACTCTTAGAGGTGTCTTGGGATGGACTTTTGGGGGTGTCTTGGGGTGGACTCTTTGGGGTGTCTTGGGGTGGACTCTTTGGGGTGTCTTGGGGTGGACTCTGAGAGGTATCTTTGGGGGAACTGGTGGTGTCCTGGTATGTTTTCTAAGATATATTGTGGAGGCTTTCGAGCGTAATTTGTTGTATCCTCTTATTTAGGGTGCACTCTGAGCCTGAGGCTTTCTTGGTTATTATTCAGGCGCCTTCCTAGGATATTTTGAGGGTATTTTTGGGTTCTATTCCGGGGGGGGTACTTTGGGGTGAATTCTGCGGTGTATTCAGGGGATACATGTACCTGAGAGTACCTCTGAGCCGAATTCAGAGCGCGTGAGGGCATTCTGCTTATTCGATAGTGATGCCTTGATTGAATAAAACTCAAAGCTAATTTCATTTAGCGAAAATATTACACGATATAACCAACTTCGGCGATGTACTTTCAGGTTGTTTCAATTCGATTATAACTTGGACAAATCACATTGGAGCTTAAAATATTAAAAATTGTACAATTTAGTTCAAGAAACATACATTTATACATAACAACGGTAAATAAACTTTTGCTTTTATCCTCGAGAAACAGACGATAACTAATAATTTTACACATTAATATAGAACTTTTACTTCGTGCACACAATACTACTAGCAGAAAAGATCTTTAATCAACTTTTATCGCAATTGATTACGTCATAGACTCGCTAGGAGATCGGGGGGGGGGGGGCATTGATCAATTTTATTAATGTCAGAATTGAACAGAGCAAGCGGCATGGGACTATACAAAAGAGGGAGACCTTTTGGTTTAGCCAGCAGAGCAAACTCTAGTTTGACTCTACGCATGGGATTAGAAATCGTCAATGGCTCAATCGTCTATGGCAAAACCTCTTTATTTTAATTCTTTCTCCTTCGCTTCAACCCCGATTGGATCATCTCGGCTTGGCTATGCCTAACGATAAATAAAGTTAGGGCCGCTGTACACTCCTGTGGGATTGTGCCTGTGCGTATGACTGCGTTCGTATCCGCGCGCTTGTGTGCCTGCTCATGGGAGTCACCCTGGTTCTGAAATATCATTTGCCTAAGTTGAGATCAGACGAGAAAGGTGTCCAATTTGGCTTGCCTACTTATTGAGCCTTCAAAAATTTCTATAGTATGGACATGCCAGTACGTTCTCCGTACTTGCCTTTTAGTCATGGGAACAGGCTTGGTGCCTATGGTCAAACGACAGGTCACCAACGCTTGCTAAATATGCATCAATAACATATAGCGAATCGAGTAAGCAGAAGGTAATGATGCATTACATAGAAGCGCTTACAAGCAACTGACAACAAACGTTATTTTGTAAATCGCACAAAAAAATATGAGTTTGAAAAGTACAAACAAACATGGATTAAATCGGGCTACTCGAGCTGTTTAGGTTGTCTCGGGGTATTTTTTAAAACATAATGAAGCCTTTCCTACTACTGACTAGTCACGGCCTATAGTAGTATAGATAGAAAATTCGTGTTGATTTTTTATAATTGTTTAACAAAACAATGATTTTTTCGAGAAATTTTTTCACTACTTATTTTTTATCTAAAGCCACGTTTTTAAGTAAGATTCTCATCTCAAAAATCTTGCAAGCAGCTAATTAGAAGCATTTTCTATTGCGATAACTGTTACACCTCTTGAGTAGAATGAGTCATCGACTGTGGATCTACTTTGCCGCCACCATCTGGAGCTTCGTTGCAATCGCGACTTAAAAGAGCGACTGACTGCTGCTGCTGCTGCTGCTGCTGGTGTTGCTGCTGCTGGCGCTGAGACATCTGCTGGCAGCGGTTGGCAGCTCGCGAGTAGCTATGCACCGTGTGGCCCTTGGCCCTGCCGAGCTTTAGCAGGGCATACTGCTCCGGGTCGGCTTTCACGCAGGGCAGAAATCGGAATGCCTGCTTGAAGCCGGTGCGAAAACTGCGGGATTTGAAGGATTTTGAGTGGCTGCGCTGGAGCTGGGAGCCTATCTCAAATTTGAGCTCTCGTGTTTCGGACAGAAACATCACAGAACATTGCAATGCACCAAGTTTTTCAACTTTAGAACTTATGTCACATCTTCAAACAGTTCCCATGAAACGTCTTTTAGAATCTAACTCACCAACACCCAACAATGCCTCCAACAGACCAACAGCCCACAATGCCTCCAACAGACCAACAGCCTACAATGCCTCCAACAGACCAACAGCCCACAATGCCTCCAACAGACCAACAGCCCACAATGCCTCCAACAGACCAACAGCCTACAATGCCTCCAACAGACCAACAGCCCACAATGCCTCCAACAGACCAACACCCCATCGCTTACTTGTTGTTCATTTTGCAATAAATAAAGGGATTCGGCCAGGTGCTGCAGATGGCCAGAAAGTACAGCGCGATGAACAGCGCAGCCGAGTTGTTAGAAAAGAAGAAGCTGATCTGGTAGGGCAGCCAACACAGGGCGAAAATGACCACGACCGTGATCATCATGAGGACAATCTGGAAAATAATAAGTCATTAAATGTAATACTAGCTTTCTGTAGTCAATTGGATTGCTGTGGAGAAAAAAAAAGAACGTCACGTGAAAAAACTAATATTAACTGTTATATTGCCCTTTCAATTCAAGCCGTCAATTATTGCAATTCAATTATGCGGCTTAATTATTTCAGAGAAGTCTTTCAAGGCCAATCAACCCAGAACTAGGCTATTTATTTCCCATCAATGAAATTATCGGTTTCGCCCATAATTATTTTTCCGCCAGTTCCATTTCGTTGATTAAACTCCACTTCTTTCTGAGCTTTCATCCTAATCCGGTTCATGGACTACTAAACACAACTTGTGGTGGTGGAATCGTGCCTCTGCCAATATTTCAGTTGGTTTCATTGCATATAATAATAGCCAGAGTTGCTATTGTACAAATAATCCGGAATATAAGAGTAGCTAATAACTTTTTCAGGGTCTTTCAGAGTCTTTCAGGGTCTTTCAGGGTCTTTCAGGGTCTTTCAGGGTCTTTCAGGGTCTTTCATAGTCTTTCAGGGTCTTTCAGGGTCTTTCAGGGTCTTTCAGGGTCTTTCATAGTCTTTCAGGGTCTTTCAGGGTCTTTCAGGGTCTTTCAGGGTCTTTCATAGTCTTTCAGGGTCTTTCAGGGTCTTTCAGGGTCTTTCAGGGTCTTTCAGGGTCTTTCAGGGTCTTTCAGGGTCTTTCATAGTCTTTCAGGATCTTTCAGTCTTTCAAGGTCTTTCAAGGTCTTTCAGGGTCTTTCAGGGTCTTTCAGGGTCTTTCAGGGTCTTTCAGGGTCTTTCAGGGTCTTTCAGGGTCTTTCAGGGTCTTTCAAAACAAAATTTAAATTTTTCAGCAAGTGTTTTTTTAAATACACAACAGAGAAAAGAACAATGAGTCGGTTTTATTTGAAAAATCCCAATCCAGATGCTACTGCGCATTAGTGTCCAAGTCGACATCCCATCCACACATTCCAATGCCGCGATGTGAAACGTCCAATCGTAAATTCCTTTACTTCAGTGCGACACAGCTTGTTCTCACAATTGAAAGCAATCAGTCAAATTAATCCCCCCACCCCTCAAATTTGCCTGACGTGTATTTCGGTGCAACAGTCCTCGTTGAATACAAGAAAATCCCGGAGAAAGAGAACCAAAAATAGAAGGCACTGCTCAGTCCAACTCAGCCCTAACCGTGCCAGATGGGGAGAGCATATTTTTGAAGATCGAAAAAAATCTCCCGCGTCAACCTGTACCGAATCGACGATTGACGTCTCTGGATTCTTCCCCTTCTTCATCGCGGCGCCAGCTTCGTTTTGCTCACCATCTTAGAACATACGCAATATCCCTTGGTTCTTCCGTTGGTTACTCTTCCTTCAATTTCCCCTCTCGTTTCCTTTCATATACGGCATAGATGTATAATAACCGTGCAGGCAGCTGCATTCGGAGCAACATATGCCAGCGTTTCCCATGAAAGCAGAGCCTCTGGATCCGTCTCCCGACCAGCAGTTTCTATTCATCATCATCATCATTCTACTTGCAAATGAAAGGAAACGAAGTTTCAAATAAGAGACGGAGAAGGTTAAGGGGTGCCGGTCGGTGAAAAAAAAATCGAAGTCGATTGTGTTTGACCAAATTTTGCTTGGACGGTGCGTGGCGAGCCTTGAGTTTGAGATTAGTGAGGGTATCGGTTTGGGCAGGCAAGGTCATGCTGCTAGTGAAGCGGAAGGGATGCAACAGGGGATCAAGGGATTAAGAGAGGGAGAGAGAGACACTTTTTTGTGTTGGGCGGGAAATTTTCCCTTGCATTAGGAATGGATTGTCACGAATTACACATGTTTGTCTGGCTTCTGTACCTCTTTCTATTTTGCAGTTTTGTCTTCCACAATTTTTTCCTGTCTGTCTATATGCCTGTCTGCCTGTCTGTCCGACTGTAGTCTTCTTCAGTCGATCCAAGCATCAAACGTCAGAGCTAATCAGCTTAATTCTGTCACATCAGAGCTCCGATCTGAGTACTTCTTTGGTTTTGAGTAATACACGAACTACTGTGTAACGATCCAGTGTAAAGTTTTGTTACTGAACTACCATGTGCGCCTGCGTTCAATAAGTTAAACTCAGTAATTTATCGGCTGACCTTTCGCTTAGCCTTTACGGTCTCCTCCTGAGCCTGCGTCTGCTCCCCGATCGGCTGCTGAGTCCACAGACGAATCCCGATGATGATGTAGGCGATTCCTACCACGATCACTGGTACCAGATACTGCAGAGTCATTAACACGTAATTGTACCTGCAATTTTAGCGAGGAAAGGGAGGAAAGCATATTGAGTCTGGGGTTACCTCTCAGAATGGGATAAATCGATTCGCTTAAAACTGCCAGAAAAATATATGGGCAGGGTAGAGAGCCACTAAAAGATTTTTCGGACCCGGTCCAAGACTAAGCTTGTAAACTTGGTTGAGTACTTAAAATCGGGGGGAAATGTTTTATTTTTTTAGCTTCATCATCCTGCTATTATCACTTGCCTCTCTGGTCTTCGAGAACTAAGCAGCTCGAAGGCCTGGTGGCATTTAATCAATTTTTCGCAGCTCAGAAGCGTTAGTTTTCTTTTCTAGAGAAAGAAGAAGTCTTCTCTTGGCTCTTGTTGTTCGTTTAAAACGGCCCCTAGCTAGCATAAAAACCCCATGGTTAAAGCAGACACGCAACACATTTTACGTGCCCTATTTACCATGATTCACTACTTTCTGTTTTGGAATTTCGGTCTCGTGATCCTACTTTTCAATAAAAAGTGAAGACTTCGTAGAAGCCTCTGACTATTTTATTTAAATTAGAAAAGACATGTTGAACTTCCGAATAGAATCTATAGTTCACGTAGAGAATTAGCAGTCAATTTTCCATGTTTTTTGGCTCGAATTTCTAGAATAGTACACATTGCGGTTAACTTACGCCACAAAGACTTTCGCTGCGATGTTACAATTAGTAAACATTTTTTCATTCACTTGCAGCTCGCTAAAAATGGCCGGTGGGGCGGCGGTGACCATGCTGAATGCCCAGATAAACGCGATGCTAGCGATGATGGCCAAGCGCTTCGGGCGCGGCCGCAGCGGGTGCATGATGACGACGTATCTGCAGAGATGCAAACATAATATTGAATCTAGGAAATTAGATAATAGTTAATTGAATTTGAATATCTTTTCTGATGTTTAAAATGTACAAATTTTAATCTAACTTAAATCCATATTACTATTCATATTCTATGATTGCAAGTACAGATAAAGTGGTACCTCTCACTAACTCAAGTTTTTACCCCAGTACATGCAGTACTTTTACTATCCGTTTATAGCTAATTTTGCTTTGCTGTATCTTATTATCTGCTGAAGATGTAAAACAAATTTGCATCTATAACAACTATTTAAGAGGCTTGATTACTTCGAATGGAAAATGTGAATAAGAAATCAGACGGAGAATCTCCCAGGGCGAGAGATATCTTATTATTATTTCGTTAAAAGCAAGTGTGACACTTTGGTCAAAAGACGCGTAAAGAACGACAATATAACCTGTTAGGGAAAAGTCAACAGCACTGGAGAGGTCGTGAAGCGAAGTAAGGGACCGCAAAATCTGGTGGGCGGTTAAAATATAAAAAAGCTTCATTCAAAGATAAAAATGGCAAAAGCAACGCAAGCGAAGTCTAATCAATCAATCAATCAATCAATCAATCAATCAATTAATCAATGGATCAATCAGCCAAGCTCCGGTCTTAGCTCACATAATTTTATACTAACAGACACTGCAGCATACACTGCCCAGTCAAATTATTGGCTAGAGATGCCAGCTAAATAAGTGAAAGACTGGGAGATAAATCAGAATATTTCTGCCTTGCTTCCCAGCCTACTGATTCTATCCTTGGGCACACGGAGCGATCTCCCTGGGGACAAGTTCCCGATGCATAGGCGATGGAGCTGTGAGGAAGGGGCGGCAGCTGGAGCTGAAGGCGGAACACGGGCTCACCCCTTTTTAAATTGCCACTTGACATGCGAGCTAGCGAGAGAGAAAACAAGATCGAGAAAAAGGGAGCGGGCTAGGAAGGGTGGGGGGGGCAAAGAGGATTTAAGACCCCTCGACAGCCGCCCCGGGGAAGAGGCATCTAATCACCGTAATCACTGAGTCAATAAGAAGAGCAGCGAGAGAAAGACAGACCTGGCAGAGGTTCTCAATCGTAGGACTTCATTTGAGTAGATTGATGGAGCTGAACATAAAGTAAAGAGCTGGCCTGAGTTAATGCGATGAAGATCTGTTGATGCTTTCATTATTCAGTATAATTTTTTATCCCTGTCTCTTTGCACTAATATAATGTGAAAAACATTTATTTTTGCAGGCTGATAGCTTAAGCTGGGGTGAGGGTTTCTTCTTAGCCCATTTTTAATGAAACTGCTCAAATCATATTTATGAGAGTCAGTATAACAAATATGAACCATTTTACTCATAAAATTTTGCCTTGCATTTAATTTCGTAGAGAGCCTAAATATACTTTAAATATACTTTCGTAGTAAAGCGATTCTTGCCAATAATAAATGACACGTGGAGAGCTACCAAAAAATAATTCAAAGCTGAACATTAAAAACTCACCTCTCAATCGCGATGGCCATGAAGGTGAAGACGGACAGCGAGATCGAAAATGTGGTCATAAAATTGGACACTCGGCAGTAAAACAGACCGAATTTCCAATTCTGCTCCAGAGTGTAGATAACGTTGGGCACAACTTGCAGCGTCACGACCATCAGATCCGAGATGCTCAAGTTGAGCAAGAAAAAGTTAGTAATTATTCGCATCTTTGTGTGGGCCACAATGACCCAGATGACTAATGAATTGCCGACAATTGAGATGCACATAATGGCAAAGAAGGCCGCCCAAATGAAAGCTCGACTGGCCGTCCCGAAGCTATGGACTCCAGTCGGTGCGCCACTTGATGTAGTGTTGTTGTAGCTCATGCTGATTCTGCAAACGTTTATCGTCCGGAGTGGGAGCTAATAAGTAAAAATTTGAGTCACCTGTAGAAAATAGAAAGTATTCGCAAATTGGTTACAATCATCTGAAGAATGCAATGGAAGAGTGGAGTGTTGGCTGCAATCCAGCTGAATAATGCAATGGAAGAGTGGAATGTTGGCTGCAATCTAGCTGAAGAATCCAATGGAAGAGTGGAATGTTGGTTGCAATCCAGCTGAAGAATCCAATGGAAGAGTGGAATGTTGGTTGCAATCCAGCTGAATAATGCAATGGAAGAGTGGAATGTTGGCTGCAATCCAGCTGAAGAATCCAATGGAAGAGTGGAATGTTGGTTGCAATCCAGCTGAAGAATCCAATGGAAGAGTGGAATGTTGGTTGCAATCCAGCTGAAGAATGCAATGGAAGAGTGGAATGTTGGTTGCAATCCAGCTGAAGAATGCAATGGAAGAGTGGAATGTTGGTTGCAATCCAGCTGAAGAATGCAATGGAAGAGTGGAATGTTGGTTGCAATCCAGCTGAAGAATGCAATGGAAGAGTGGAATGTTGGCTGCACTCCAGCTGAAGAATGCAATGGAAGAGTGGAATGTTGGCTGCAATCCAGCTGAAGAATGCAATGGAAGAGTGGAATGTTGGCTGCAATCCAGCTGAAGAATGCAATGGAAGAGTGGAATGTTGGCTGCAATCCAGCTGAAGAATGCAATGGAAGAGTGGAATGTTGGCTGCACTCCAGCTGAAGAATGCAATGGAAGAGTGGAATGTTGGCTGCAATCCAGCTGAAGAATGCAATGGAAGACGAGTGTTGGCTGCAATCCAGCTGAAGAATGCAATGGAAGACGAATGTTGGCTGCAATCCAGCTGAATAATGCAATGGAAGAGTGGAATGTTGGCTGCAATCCAGCTGAAGAATGCAATGGAAGAGTGGAATGTTGGCTGCAATCCAGCTGAAGAGTGCAATGGAAGAGTGGAATGTTGGCTGCAATCCAGCTGAAGAATGCAATGGAAGAGTGGAATGTTGGCTGCAATCCAGCTGAAGAATGCAATGGAAGAGTGGAATGTTGGCTGCAATCCAGCTGAAGAATGCAATGGAAGACGAATGTTGGCTGCAATCCAGCTGAAGAATGCAATGGAAGAGTGGAATGTTGGCTGCAATCCAGCTGAAGAATGCAATGGAAGAGTGGAATGTTGGCTGCAATCCAGCTGAAGAGTGCAATGGAAGAGTGGAATGTTGGCTGCAATCCAGCTGAAGAATGCAATGGAAGAGTGGAATGTTGGCTGCAATCCAGCTGAAGAATGCAATGGAAGAGTGGAATGTTGGCTGCAATCCAGCTGAAGAATGCAATGGAAGATAACGATATACGATATACAAATCCCATTGACTGAGGAATCCCAAGATCCCAATCGGAGCCTTGCAAGTGACTCGCTGCGCTTGGAAAAAGAAACGGTTATTTTGAAACAAGCCAGTTGTTTATATTGAATTCCCCGTTCTATTCTAGAAAAGAAACGCACACTTGTCATGACTGACTGCGCAAAACTATAACTCGAAAGCGTTATATGCTGCCAACAGGTAAACCTAGATATTGCCTTTTTGGAAAGAAGATTTTCTTTGGACTCCCCACTTCTGGAGCACCGCGGAGGTCATGGTAGCTCGTAGCTCGTAAGTTTCCGCAGCCGAAGCGAAAAAAGTCGGAGCCGGTTCCCCAGAAAGGGCTTAAGTTTTAGCTATGCTTATTGCTACGTAACATAAAGTCTGGAAATAATATAGAATGACTACAGAAACATTAAAAATGATGGTAGCTAGATACGAGTATTCCTGTCAAAATACAGCGCGTGCGGAGCGAACATTTCATGTGGCTGCATCTCCTACGCCTAGCATCTTGTTTTTATGCTTTTATGACTGGATCGTATTGATTCCATTATGGCAACAAAAAACAATATTTTTTCAACTCCCAAATATCTTCCTGTTTTGCGACAATTTTTACTGCAAAGATAGACAGATTTTAAGACAGCATGACTTGTCATGACAAGTTGTATGCGATGCTTTGAAAGCGAAACAAATCCCACAAAATCCGAATGTCATGGTTGTCTCGATAAAATTTGATTTCAGCTATATAAGAAGTATGTTAGGGACTAAAGCTACGGATTCACAATCGCAAGTCCACCTGCACTCTTAGCGTAGAGAGCCCCATAATGCTCCATAATGAGTAATACACTCGTAGAGAGCCCCCGTACAACAATCCCACGAAGTCAACAGACGCTTTCTACATCCTGCGCTGTCGATGGCAAAAAACTACTTTTACTTTACGCCGACGTTCACCGATGCTAGTAAAAATATCAGACGGCAAATAACAAATAATGTTCGAAATAAGTACGAGCGTAAAAAAGTACAAAAGATGCACTTCGACATTATCTTGTGTAATGTAAAAATAGTTATTTGCCATAGACTTTGGTCACATTGGTTGCTGGTTCCGGAATGTTGTCTAGTCGAAAACCAAATTAAACACGGCGACACACGTAGAAAGCCTCGAAAAATTAAAATCAAAGACAACCAGCTTTCAACTGCTTAAAGTCATGTCGCTGTAAGAGCCAATACTTAATCCAAAATATTAAAAAAATGAGCGTATCAGTTTACATACAATATACAATTATTCGCCTCACGTCCGTCATTTACAAACGACGACAGCTTTAAACAGCTTAGTAGTGACGGCAAAAAACTAAAGAAAATCGCACAATTCACAAATAGCTTCAAGGTGCGACGGTGGATAGGTTAAATCTCGTGGGTACCCGCGGTGGTTAGTCAAAGGTCAGTCAGAGAGGCTTGCAGGCAGAAAGTGACAAAAACCTTTTTTTTCAGCGTGGATCCAGGTGGGAAAATCGAATTGACTGCTAAGGCAGGGAAAATTTTAGGCGGAAAAATGCAACCTTTTTCCACCTGCCAAATCGACTTTTCGCAGTTTAGAAAGTTAAGCCGAAGCTGCAAATCTTTGTGGTGTATATTAATGGCAAATAGTGTATTCACGTTTTAAAGATTTAAGCTTATAACTATACTGTACGAGCCTCGTACAAAGCAGTACATTGCTGAAGAATAGCACTTATAAAAGTAGAGGAGGTACGCACAAACAAGATCAAATAAGAATAGATCCTTGATGTCTTTTCCGTTCTGTTTACTCAAGATTGATGATTAATTAAGCCTCGACCCTTTACTGACTTATCTTCTGCTTCCGCTCCTGTCTCTGCTTCCGTAAGCGGAACAGTTGCTAATCGAAATTTGAGACCGAAAATGAGCAAGCTGACAAAACAGCCTTTACTATTGAAAGAAATTGCATTTCATAAGCCACTTTATATGCTAATTTTAAATCAAATAATGCTCTCATCTTTATATATCCTTAATCACTCTTTCCGATCCAGATGCTATTAACCTTAACAATTCCTGTTCTAACCGGAATCGCAGAGCCCAGGGCCAAGGACTACAGGAGAAAGTAAAATCGCTTGGGATGGATCAAATGGCCACTCGGAACGTTAGGCAGGGGCCTCGCCACATCCGATGTGTGGCGCCCTCTTGCACTCGCACTGGAGCACTTTGGCGGTAGAGCCCACTCAAATGAAATGGCACCCCACTCAAATGAAATGGCGCCCCACTCAAATGAAATGGCGCCTAACTCAAATGAAATGGCGCCCCACTCAAATGAAATGGCACCCCACTCAAATGAAATGACGCCCCACTCAAATGAAATGGCACCCCACTCAAATAAAATGGCGCCCCACTCAAATGAAATGGCATCCCACTCAAATGAACTGGCGCCCCACTCAAATGAAATGGGGCCCCACTCAAATGAAATGGCGCCCCACTCAAATGAAATGGCGCCCCACTCAAATGAAATGGCACCCCCACTCAAATGAAATGGCGCCCCTAAAATAATAATAAACTCACTCAAGTATTACAGCATGCTAGCATACTCGCTGCATAAGCGCCTAGTAGATTTCTATCTCGCGATTGTATTCGAGAAGCAAAGCTGGTTCATTAAATCTGCATAATAATCGTGAGAATGCGTCCTCTAACAGCCCCCTGTGGTCCATGTTTATTTGCCCATTCTCACAAAAATGAAAGTACTTTAGAAAGTTTCGTTGTGTCCGTGCTCAGGATAGAATTCAAATGTGCTGCTAACAAAATCACACATGGTCGCTCCGGCCACCTCATGCGATGCGCCATGGCAGCGATCGGATGTCCCTAGAGGCATTCATCACCTGATCCCGGATGCGGCGCTTTCGCTCCGCCTATTATCGACCAATCTGGTGATGAAACCCAAGGCTGAGGAGAGAACTTTCCTGTTTAGCCCCTAAGCCTTGGTTCAGTTTTGATTCTGGGCCTACGGGTCCGGCATCAAGTGCCCTGCCTGTTTGTTGCTTCTACCAACGCGCCGGAGCCACAGAAACCACACAGTCAAGTAATTTGTATATTGCATTTTCTATCATTCCATTCAATCCCACAAATCTGCGTCTGACCCTCTGAAATCAGCTGCTGGTCCCCGGGTATCATCTATCAACTGGATATCTCTGCAGAGTAGAACTGAAAGCCTGCTATTATAAACACCGATAGCACTGCACTATGGTCGGCTTTTTCAGCTGCTTTTGTTTGAAGCAAATCAGTTAGGTAAGTGAACTAAGGGGTGGGGGGGGGGCCTATGGAGATAGTGTAACAATTCCAACAGCGCCATCTCTTGCAAATGTCACTCAATTTCCAACCGCGCCCCGCCAGCAATCAGTCAGGGTCTGTGGCAGGGATAAACAGAGGCAGAGTCTTCCTCTCCCAGACACCCGGCTTCCAATAATTCACTGCCGGGCCGGCCGAAGAGCATCGCGACTGACCAGTTCGCCCGATTCGGTGCCCGAAAAAAAACCGACAGCACTTAACAGACGTTTGAAAGGTGGGAAATTTGGGATCAGAGAATTTATACTGAAGGAGAAATTACTGGGCTATAATCCTTTTACCACCTTCAGCCGCAGCAGAGCCTTGTAGGAGCCTCTGCTTCTGCCTTGTATTGCAATAGGAATTCGCCTAAAACACACTATTGTTCCGATTTATCCAAGCGATGCCTAAAAGCAGAAATCTCTCCCCCAACAAGCCTTGAGCAGCTACTCACCCCCTTCTCCATCTCCTGTCTCGGGAATGCGTTTAGACCCCCTAGCACTGCTTCATGGCGTCCATTGTCCTACGCTGTCTCCAAACGAAATTGTTTTCAAAGAAGAAATATTCTTTTTGAGTACGAGTATCTCACTTTCTGTCCCCTCGTGTGCATTCGGGTGTAAATTCAGATTCAGGATCACGAATTGACGGGAGAAGAAAGCGACTCTGGATTATTATTAGTAAGCTGCAGGTGAGACCAAAACAATAGAACGTATTTGATATGCGCTATTGATCAAATTAACTGGAATCAAGAGTCACTTGCTCTAAAATGCTCTAAGTGGGCCTGTCTGCGAGCGAGACTGAGCGCTTGTGCTCAATGCAATCCAGGGCAAATAGTTAGCTGCAGAGAAGTTCAACGACTCTTGCGCTAAAGTCAGCGGGTGCATTTCTCACCTATGAGGAGTGCACCTGCGTACTTTATCTGTGTCCGTATGCGCGCTGAGGGTCAGATGAAATTTAGGGGCTTGCAGTGGTTAGAGCGTCGGACTCGTGACTTGAAGGTCGAGGGATCGATTCTCGACACACTGGGAACAATTTGTATCCTTGAGCAAGGCACTTAACTCTGCATTGCTTCAGTCCACCCGGCTGTAAAATGCAGGTGCCAGCATCAGCTGGGGCAATTGAGGGTGTGTGGCGACTTCGCCAAGAACCGGGGCAGCCTTCAGAGGGCAGGGCAGGTGTAATCAATGATTATAATTATCAGAGGTCAAAAGAAATCCTTCAGAAAACAACCAAAGAGCCAATGTTTTACAGAGAAGCAAATAGAAAAGAATTTTCTCTAATTCGATGTCCAGAAAATATTTTGTCGCTATTATTTATGCAGCGAAAAATTTATCACTGACCTTGGGTTGAAGCTCAGCAGTTGTAGGCGATAGAAATACTCAAAGGCCTTTGAAAAATGGACTACGATAGGCAACAATAATTGAAATAGCAAATTATATTTTTGCCTGCTTTTGCTTTCAAAGAGGGATTTTGCCTAGAAAGCAGGTCAGCTTTCCACCAAACCATTTTAAGCTGCCTGCCCCTGCCCTGTGCCTACAGGCTGAACACACTCGATTGGCTTTGGCCTCTGGGGTGTCGGGGAGAGGGGGCCGCCAATGCTGGACTGCTGCAGAGCGAGGTGAGACTGCGAGGGTCGACACTTTTTGAAGGTGAGACTTGATGGCGAGACTGGTATAATAAGACCTCAAGGTTGAGACTTTGGTAGTAAGACTTTGAGGTTGAGACTCTGGTAGTAAGACTTTGATATTGAGGCTTTGGTAGTAAGACTTTGAGGCTGAGACTTTGGCAGTAAGACCTTGAGGTTGAGACTTTGGTATCAATAGTATGACTTTGAGGCTGAGACTTTGGTAGTATGACTTTGAGGCTGAGACTTTGGTAGTATGACTTTGAGGCTGAGACTTTGGTAGTAAGACTTTGAGGCTGAGACTTTGGTAGTAAGACTTTGAGGCTGAGACTTTGGTAGTAAGACTTTGAGGTTAAGACT
Organism: Macrostomum lignano; assembly: GCA_002269645.1. NCBI lineage: Eukaryota > Metazoa > Platyhelminthes > Macrostomidae > Macrostomum > Macrostomum lignano. Next base: position 305,109 of record NIVC01000922.1, on the reverse strand, counting down.
TTGGTAGTAAGACTTTGAGGTTAAGACTTTGGTAGTATGACTTTGAGGCTGAGACTTTGGTAGTATGACTTTGAGGCTGAGACTTTGGTAGTATGACTTTGAGGTTGAGACTTTGGTAGTAAGACTTTGAGGTTAAGACTTTGGTAGTAAGACTTTGAGGTTAAGACTTTGGTAGTAAGACTTTGAGGTTGAGACTGTGGTAGTATGACTTTGAGGTTGAGACTGTGGTAGTATGACTTTGAGGTTGAGACTTTGGTAGTAAGACTTTGAGGTTGAGACTTTGGCAGTAAGACCTTAAGGTTGAGACTTTGGTAGTATGACTTTGAGGCTGAGACTTTGGTAGTATGACTTTGAGGCTGAGACTTTAGTAGTATGACTTTGAGGTTGAGACTTTGGTAGTAAGACTTTGAGGTTAAGACTTTGGTAGTAAGACTTTGAGGTTGAGACTGTGGTAGTATGACTTTGAGGTTGAGACTGTGGTAGTATGACTTTGAGGTTGAGACTGGTAGTATGACTTTGAGGTTGAGACTGTGGTAGTATGACTTTGAGGTTGAGACTGGTAGTATGACTTTGAGGTTGAGACTGTGGTAGTATGACTTTGAGGTTGAGACTTCAATGTTGAAGGCATTTGACGAGGAGACTTCGAAGGGGAGACCTGTAAGACTGTGGGGGCTTCTTGAGACTTTAAAGACTCTTAGGGATGAGACCTCAAGGGGGGTTGACATGAGCAAGACAGTGAGTCATTCTGCAGTCGCTTCATCAGTTTAATCAAAGTTAACATTCAAACGAGGCTCGATCTGCAGGACATCGAGTGGATGGTTCAGGCAGAACATTCTGACCTGTGCTTGGTTAAAGTTAGTCCTGCATGCAAAGAAAGCGAAAGTTAATGATGAAATAAATTTTCGAGTGTTCTGAGGGAAACGTATTGCTCAATTACGTGGTCAGGAGTGGTAAAGCAATTAGCATTCTTTGGCCTGATTTGCGGCCCCAGCGCAAGGAATCCTATAGTCATTAGGATTTGTCGTTATCTCATCAAAAAGATTTCTGTTGAGTTCCTAACCTTAGGGTCCTGTCTCCCTTGTTAGGGATTCTTCCCGATGCCCCAATAAAGAATTGCACCGCGCCCAGCAGCCAACCCAAGGAGGCCGAGAGACAGGAACTGGAGTCACAACGTCTCCCAACCCCTCCCCTTTTCAGACGACTGTAGGCTGACTGCTGTTCTTTAGTTTACACACTAAAACGATCACAACATCTGTCTGCCTAATCTGTAGGCCTATAGCTACAGATTTTCTGTCTGCCCTGGGCTTAATACGCAGCCTACAGTGTTGTCTATGGCCGATGGCGAAGGCAACGAAGGGAAAAGTACAACGACAATCAAGCTTATAGTAACTGCTACAGGCCTTTTGAGCCGACGAGAATGCGTCGGAATCGTCCACCATCCTGACACCGCTTGTCATCTGATGCACCCTGACCGCATGGCTTTTCTCTTCTTGGTTGCACGTCTTCTGATGTCAGCCTACGTTGCCTAAAGATGATTTGGTTTGTGGGAGACCCGCAAGCGATCCAGCATCCCGTTCCAGACCTTCTTGTGTAAAGCTACCGGGCATAAATTTATCCTTTCATCAATGTTAACTTTTGCGCGTGCCAAGGTAATTTACATCCCCGGCCAATGCAGTTCCTAGATGAAAAGCTGAAATACCGAATATGATTTTATCTGGCCATACATTCGGCCATTGTTGATTTCTTTATGGCTCCTGACTAGTGTGGTAGCAGGTTGGTGGCTTATTAGCAATAGTGCCAGAAAATATATCATCAAGAATTTGTTTAAGTACGTCGCGGGGCGCAATATATTATAACTGCGCAGTTCTTATCTTGCACTGTCTATACCTGTATTTTGGCGTTCAAAGAGCTGTCTGCGCGGCACTTCAAAAATTTGAGAAAAAATATGCAGAGAGATTTAACGCGAAATTCCAGAGTCGCTGCGTCGTCTGACTCGGGGCTTGCATGATTTCATAGTCAATACTGCATTTTATGTGCCATTTTGTCCTGCGTTGGTATGAATATTGTTTACACAGAGACAGACACGATTACACAGAAACAGAAATGACTGCACAGAGAGACATGACTACACAGACAGACATGATTTCACAGACAGACATGACTACACAGACAGACATGACTACACAGACAGACATGACTACACAGACAGACATGACTACACAGACAGACATGACTACACAGACAGACATGATTACACAGACAGACATGATTTCACAGACAGACATGACTACACAGAGAGACATAACTGCACAGAGAGACATGACTACACAGACAGACATGACTACACAGACAGACATGACTACACAGACAGGCATGATTTCACAGACGCAGGCATTATTACACAGACGCAGACATTATTACACAGACGCAGACATTATTACACAGACGCAGACATTATTACACAGACGCAGACATTATTACACAGACGCAGACATTATTACACAGACGCAGACATTATTACACAGACGCAGACATTATTACACAGACGCATTACTACAAGCGGACACGGTTCAACGAAAGTGCTGGGAAATTTTCCTGTCCAACGAAGCCAAGTTTGTCACTCGAACGCGACATCAGTGAAACTAGCCCTTGTACTTTAATTTTCGTTTAAATTTTCGAGGGGTAAGTTGCAACATCCATGATGAAGGCCGGCTGTCGGGTGTGTACACTGACGGCATTAAATTTCAAGCTGGCCGCCAAATATCGAAAAGGATTGAGTTTATAAAGTAGGCTTCCAATTGCGACTATTTAAGTGCATAAACCTTGGACACAGTATTGAAGTCAGATTGCAGTTAACTTCAGATTCTCTGCTATAAAACGTTGGATAGAAAAAGTCCAATATTTATTGCTAATACAGAGATTAGTGACACGAAATTACAGAAATTAGTGACACAAAATTACAGAAATTAGTGACACAGAATTACAGAAATTAGTGACGCCAAAGTACAGAAATTAGGGACACCAAAGTACAGAAATTAGGGACACCAAAGTACAGAAATTAGGGACACCAAAGTACAGAAATTAGTGAAACCAAAGTACAGAATTTAGGGACACCAAAGTACAGAAATTAGGGACACCAAAGTACAGAAATTAGTGACACCAAATTACAGAAATTGAAGACACCAAATTACAGAAATTAGGGACACCAAATTACAGAAATTAGTGAAACCAAAGTACAGAATTTAGTGACACCAAATTACAGAAATTAGGGACACCAAATTACAGAAATTAGTGACACCAAATTACAGAAATTGAAGACACCAAATTACAGAAATTAGTGACACCAAAGTACAGAAATTAGGGACACCAAAGTACAGAAATTAGGGACACCAAAGTACAGAAATTAGGGACACCAAAGTACAGAAATTAGGGACACCAAAGTACAGGAATTACGGACACCAAAGTACAGGAATTAAGGACACCAAAGTACAGAAATTAAGGGACGCAAAATTACAGAAATTAGTGACACCAAAGTACAGAAATTAGGGACACCAAAGTACAGAAATTAAGGACACCAAAGTACAGATATTACGGACACCAAAGTACAGAAATTAGGGACAGCAAAGTACAGAAATTACGGACACCAAAGTACAGAAATTAGGGACACCAAATTACAGAAATTAGTGGCACCAAAGTACAGAAGTTGGTGACACCAAATTACAGAAATTAGTGACGCCAAAAATGTTACGTTAATATTGCTTAGCAACTTTTACCCCACAGTCAGGCAGTTAAACATTTCTTCAGCCTTAAACTCTGCGTCGACATATCCAGAATCTGGCACAAAATCCTTCATGCCCTCCTCGTTATCCCTGGTCGCTTTCGGGAGTTAATTTGGTCCTCTATTTCCGACGAGCCAATCACGGGGGGGGATTTACTGATCTGGCGTCTCTCAGATCCTGCATGCCTGGCCTACACTATTGTGGGTGCTGGAGAAGTATTACATGTAGGTAGGCAAAATGACCAAAAGGCTACCGGCAATTATCTATCTTGTAGGTATACTGTATATTTTATAGCATTAGATTGGGCGCATATGATCTCGAGAAGCTGGGGCAGTTGGGGCAGAAATAAAATACGGGTTTCAATTTCGCAGCTGACCCTACACGCGTTCAAGGGTCTGACGTTCTGGTCCTCGGGTTTTACTCAATCTGCCCGAATCCCAGTGTGGGGCGGTTGCAGAATTAATCATCAAATCCGAGGGGCTAGGCTCGGCTAGAGCCAACTGCGAACCAAATCGGACCAAAAATAATTGAAAGAGAGGAAAGTTTATTTTTGAGAAGGCCGCGTGCTTAGGAACTGATAAAGAAACGCGTTCAATATTTGCCCAAGTCCCATTCAACTATTGCTTGAGCGTCACATTTTCTTGGCCTGCGTGTTTCTTTTTACGAAAACTACATGGCCGAGAATCTACCGTCTAGAGAATTTTTTATATTAACTATCTATCTATCTACTATCAAAGGATTCTTACTTTGAAAATTTAGATCAACTATAAAGTGCAAAAAAGTGCCGCTTTGAATGCTTTCACAGTCGACCAATTGTGGAAACAGGTTGGTTGTCATGCATCTACCGCCGCACATCAATTCCAATGCTCCAACGACTTGTCAATACATTTTTACGATACACAGAATTTCAATATTGCGTCGAGAGGGACTTCAGTTAAACAACAGCTGGTGCGACTGTTTTTTGACAACAACGCCGAAACGGAGCGGAGAGGAGTGCTGCTACATGTATGACTATACTCCATCAAACTGTTTGGAGGAGCGGCGTTCAATGCGCCACTCTCTCACCTAGAGTTAAAACTGTCTCTTGCAAGGTTCCACTCCTGATTGCAACCCCGGGTGGAGATGTTGGTGGATGATATATAGAGAGGCCAAAAGTGCTGCTGCTGTTACTGTTGCTAATCCGACGCAAGGAATGCCATCAACATGGCTGCGTTTTGGTGCAAACCGAGCGAGCGCGTGTGACACTTCGAAATTTCGAGAGAAAAAAATCGCTTGCGCAGAGAGACACTTGCGCAGTTTTAAGGGGAGGTACGCATTCATTTTAACCGATTCTAACACTTTGTAAAAATAATAACAAAATTTTGTGCCAGGATTCTGGACCCCAAATCCCGGATTGGAACTCTCGGGATTTGGGCCCAGACCTTTTATCTTGAAGCTCTTCTGTTATTTTCAATAGATTCTAAAAAATTAATGATTTAATAAAGGGACCTGTCAAAAGCCAAAAGTCCTAAGCTAGATTAGATCGATAGAATGGAGTGGTGGCTTTGTGTCTGATAGTCAGAGACGGAATAAGATGGGGTGGTGAGTTTGTGCACGATAGCCAGAGGCGGAATAAGATGGGGTGGTGAGTTTGTGCACGATAGCCAGAGGCGGAATAAGATGGGGTGGTGGGTTTGTGCACGATAGCCAGAGGCGGAATAAGATGGGGTGGTGGGTTTATGCACGATAGCCAGAGGCAGAATAAGACGGGGTGGTGGGTTTGTGCATGATAGCCAGAAGCGGAATAAGATGGGGTGGTTGGTTGCGCACGATAGCCAGGGGTGGCGGGTTTGTGCCCGAAAGCCTGAGATAGAAAAACATGGGGTGGTGGGTTTGTGCGCGGCAGCCTGAGATAAAAAAAACATGGGGTGGTGGGTTTGTGCCCGATAGCCAGAGGTAGAAAAACATGGCTGGGGTGATGCGTTCGCGCGCTCGATAGTCAAAAAGCGGAATAAAATGGGGTGGTGGGTTTGTGCGCGATAGTTAGAAGCTATCTTTTTCGATATAGCTGTAACTGAAGTAGTGATTATAGTGATTAAACCATTTCAGCTAGCTGTCAGATGATATATTTTTTAGGATATTGTAGACGACGACGGTGTGTTTAAGTTCCTAAACGAACTCATTAATATGATAGCTGATCAATTTACAGGCATCTGCGGTTGCCACTAACGAGGGCAGTCCACTTAATGAGAGAAAGCCAAAGAGCGGAAGCTTATAATTATATATCCTGAAACGACTAATGAACAGATGATTCGGTACCGTAATGTACTAGACCTGAGCTTATTTGGCTAAACGTCTGTCAATGCTCTGCCCCATCTGAATCTGTTTCACCCTAGAGTATTAATAGGTGTGAGCTTCATTATTGGAGCTATAAAATAGAGTTATTAATGCTATTAATGATATCAGAGACAAAATTTTCCATTTCGATAAAAGAATACCCATTCTGCTAGGTAAAAATAGTGCTTTTCCAATATTTGACAAGTATATTTTGAAATATTTCTAACAAGCATTGATGTTAATCTGTCCACTGAACTGAAAAATATAAGATCCCATACCCTAGAATCAGTAATCTGACTAAGACCCCATACTTTAGAATCAGTATCTGACTAGGATCATATATCCACAGTCTTCAATCCAGATTTATATTCCTAGAATAGATGATTCAAGGACAACTGAAAAGTTGCCTATGACTTGACTCGGGCCAATTCAGACCAGTATGTCTATGGCCAAAACTATCAAAAGAGGGCATTGATAAGCGTCGTTAACGCGCAGTATTATTTTAATCTGCTATAAAAGAGCTGAAACATGGTTTGATTTCTTAGAAACATCGCAAACGGTTGAATCCGTCGCCATGACAACAAGAAAGAATCGATCCGCAGTCATACCGGTCGACGGCGCATCAAAGTCGGCATCAAAGAGGAGTGCCCGGCTACTAGCCACCCGATGCGGCAATCGGATCTACTTCACCATCGCGGACATCCCGCCACCAAGTCTGCTGTCGCTGCGACCGCTCCAGCCGAGGCGGTGGAGTCTGCAATCCTTTCACAAGAGCCGGAGTCCGAATTCGTTGCAGGGATCGCCAAGCAGCGATCGAGCCGAGTCCGGAAAAATTGTCCTGGTGACGGCCAAGCGGTGGACTGTGAGCTGTTTGACCAGCGCCCTTGCCTCCGCTAGACCCGATAGGTAGGTAGCGGCTTTGGCCATTGGGTAGCGTCTGGATGGAGTGAGAGCGACTGAGGTGGAATGAGAGTGACTGAGATGGAGTTAGAGTGACTGAGATAGAGTTAGAGTGACTGAGATGAAATGAGAGTGACTGAGTTGGAGTGAGAGTGACTGAGTTGGAGTGAGAGCGACTGAGATGGAGTGAGAGTGACTGAGTTGGAGTGAGAGTGACTGGGTTGGAGCGAGAGTGACTGAGATGGAGTTAGAGTGAATGAGATGGAGTGAGAGTGACTGAAATGGAGTGAGAGAGATGGAGTTAGAGTGAATGAGATGGAGTGAGAGTGGATGAGATGGAGTGAGAGTGACTGAAATGGAGTGAGAGAGATGGAGTTAGAGTGACGGAGATAGTCTGAGTGGCTGAGATGGAGTGAGAGTGACTAGGCTGCCAGAGAAGTTAATAAACTATTTGCTGCAAACAATCTAACAGCCTCACGGCCGCGGCAGAAATTTGGAGCAAGCCGGAGTTTCGAGGCGACCAGAAGTTTCAGCAGCGTCGACGGAGGCGACGACGTAGACGGAGGCGCTCGCAACAACTACAACAACAACAACAACAACAACAACAACAACAACAACAACAACAACAAAAACAACAACAACAACAACAAAAGCAGCAACAACAACAGCATCAGCAGCAGCAACCGCTGAAAAAGTCAAGCGAAAGCCAGTATCTGGTGCTGGAGCCGCATCAGGAGGAGGAGGAGGATCCCGTAAGTCCCGACAACGGAAATACCAGCAGCGAAGCAGTTTTACCAAGCAGGACTTACTACACCAGCATTCGACGCTTGAGAAGAGACCGACAAAAGTTCGAATTGTCAGCTGATCAGAGCTGATTAGGCCGGTGAAAATCTTTATTTACTGAATTGTTTTCCAATGAAAAATCGGTCACGTTCATATCATCCAGATTATTAACGAAGGGCAGCGCGCATAGTTTTGAGTCTCTTGATGACTATATGCCCGAGTTATTTTCCGAAAATTATACCTTGGAACAGTGCGACCGAAATTTATTTTGATTTTTGCAACACTGCAGTTTCCAGTTGAATGCGCGTTGTGCTTTGTCTAAATGATTTAAGAAATTGGAAAGAAATAGCTTTCCTTGAGTTACGATGCTATGCGATTTTGGGAGACTTCAATTTTTTAGCGGTGACCTTGAACTGGTTAAAGTCGCTTTGGGTTAGAGATTTTCCATTTTCTATTGGTGACCTTGAAAACTGGTTAAAGTCGCTCTGAGTTGGGGATTTTCCATTTTCTATTGGTGACCTTGAAAACTGGTTAAAGTCGCTCTCTCTGAGTTGGGGATTTTCCATTTTCTATTGGTGACCTTGAAAACTGGTTAAAGTCGTTCTGAGTTGGGGAATTTTCATTTTCTATTGGTGACCTTGAAAACTGGTTAAAGTCGCTCTCTCTGAGTTGGGGATTTTCCATTTTCTATTGGTGACCTTGAAAACTGGTTAAAGTCGCTCTCAGTTGGGGATTTTCCATTTTCTATTGGTGACCTTGAACTGGTTAAAATCGCTCTGAGTGGGGTTTTTCCATTCAGGGTGACCTTGAAGTCGTTTGAAGGTAATTTAAATTGGAGATTGGAGTGCTAAGCGGTGACGTTGAAGTTGGTTAAAGCCACTTTGAGTGGGGTACCGGTTAAGGCTACAGTAAAAAGATTCGCACAATTCATTTTGGGAACTTTGAACTGTACCTATTTAACCAAACGCACAAGAAACGCCTCGACTAGAATCAATTATTAATATGATGAACATCCAATCGTGTATTTCAACTGCTTACTGCTCAATTGGGCTTGCAGTACATTGTAAATCAAAACGGCATACAACCCAAAACGTCTAGAAGAGCTTGCATGTTACAAAGGAAACTGTGACAGGCATAATGCATTTCATAAAAGAATTTTGAAAGCAATCAGTGTAATGCAAATATCGGGATTGAATCATAAACAAAATGATAAACAAAATAAGTTCTTTATTAAAAAATGGCAGTGGCATTAGCTAGACTTAAAAAATTAATGGGCTGTAGAAAAAAGTAACAAAATAACTAGAATTCACAAGAAAATGTGAAACTATGAAATCGTATTTTAAATCTGAAAATAAAAGAATGAGAATCTTAAGATAGTTTAATGAACAGTGGAACTGAAATAGTCATTTTTAACAAAGCAATTGTTTTATTTAAAGTGTAAGAAGTCCTTTATAAAGCTAATAGCTAAACAGACTCTTACTAGTGAAAAGTATAGAACTCAGAACTCTCTGCGACAACTTCTTTCAAGTTTTATGGGTAGGATAGCTTTTCGAAAATTACAAACAATTCAATGCGGGGATGACAGACTATTGATTAATGAGTAGTAGTACGTAGTGTTACTTATTTTGTTTTTTACTTGTTTAAATTGAAAACTCACTATTTATCAGTGGGCGTTAGAAATCAAGGACAGACGTTCAATTGTAGAACTGTAAACTATTTAATGACTTCAACAAAGCGATACAGGACTATGTGGAACCCAACTGATTAAACACGGTGGAAAAAGTGTTAGAAAGCAATATGCGAAAAGTTTCCAAGATTAGTTAGCTGTCATCGGAGGTGGCAATTACCAGGGGCGCATCTTCGCCTTCATCATCGGCACTACTGCGATCTTGCACGCTGCCAAAGTCTTTTTGGGACTCGACTTTTGCACTCACATTGGACATTGATGATGATGACTCGTTGATAGTTCTTATGCAAGATTCTGCCGATACACGAGCATCGACTACATCATGTCCCGGTTCGATTTTGACCACCGCAGACACTTTCTGATTGATATTAGCCGTAATTTTCTCCGATAATACGCTACCATTCGAGGCTGGATCGTCAGTGCCGTTCGTGTTGACAAGCACTGCAGAATGAACTGTTACGGTTTCACTAACAGTACAATTCTCCATAGTTGCATCTGCATGTGATTCAGCGCAAGCTGCATTTGTGGAGACAGCGTTGTCAGAGGACAATTCACCGTCACGATTAACAACCTCATCCAGCGATTCTATCTTGACAATAGTCTGTTGACCATGGCTGAATGAGGCTTCACAGTCAACTGCAGCTGAATCCAGCAGTACGGAATGATTTACAGTGCCATTCGGTGCTGCATAATTTGCGGCAGCGCTCTCAAACTTTGCTTTATCGTCGTTTTTCAGCTCAGAATGATCGGCTGCATCAATTTGAGACTCATTCTTGCCAGAGATCGGCTGCGAAAATTCACAAGCCAAATGAGAGTTTGCAGGGAGAAACACTTTAGTTGCATCCGGATCTGTTTGTTTGTCATTTGTAGGACTGACAGGGGCTGTTGTTTGACTTGGAATAGCAGCCGGTACAACATTAGCAGTAGTCACTGACTTCACTTCAACAACTTCTTTCTTTAAAGCCGAATGGACGGTCTCTAATACTCTAATAGCACCAACTGATGTAGCAATGGACATCGGTGCATTTTGCATCTGGAAATCGACAGCGTCCAGTATCTTGAGCTCCACAACGGTTGTTGGCGGCGCAACCACTGGGACGCTGGCTGAAGCTGCTGGGGCTGCGGCAGCGGCTGCTGCTGCGGCGGCAGCGCTCGACAGTCTCCTCTCGGCGAGCTTGCTCTTCAGACGTTCGAGCACTTCCGGATTCGGCATGGAGTGACTACATCCGCCGGAAACGGAACCATTGCCGACCCCGTTGTGGGACGCTCGTCTGTCCTCGTCAGCTGCCGACTGTCCATCACCAGACGGTCCGGCCAGCGAGGTCGAAGATGCTGTCGATGAAGCCAAAGAAACTGACGAATCGCAACCGTCAGTAGCTGTTGGATGATCCGTCGTTAATCCCTGGCGGTCGCCTTCGACACCGCCGTTGACTCCGTGGCTTGTTGATGCCGCGGTTAAAGTCTCCGACGACATTGTTGTAGCTGTTGCAGCTGCGGCCGCCACCCGCTGACAATTGTGATAATCCTCGATGGCTTTTGGCGAGAATTTGTAGATTTTCTTCTGGCGAAATCCGTGCGGCTCGAAGTATCGCCCGATGTCGCGCGAGTGCCTGCAAAAAACCGGAATTGGTAAAAGAATAAAAAATTGATGCTCTCTTAAGCTATTTTTATAGTTTTTTTTCACAACTTTTCTGTAAATTTGGCGCATTGTTTCCTTTCTGTCAATTGTCGAATAAGAACAGTGCCTACCGAATGCCTCGAGCGAAGCACTCGTAATTATCCGTCTTGTTCCCCTTGATATGCTTCCACAGTTTGGCAATGGCCGACGGCGTAACAACTTTAAATAGGCGATTGTATTTGTCAACCCATTCGATGTTGGCTCGGCAGCGACTGTTGTCCAACAGTTTCAGTAGAAACAGGTGAATCATCGGTTTCTGACCTGCGAATGCGATGGTGTGTGTGAATGTGTGTGTACGGCGCTCTCGCACATCTTCTGACTCTCGCGCCGCGACCCCTGCTAGTTGATTTCGCGCGCGGTCACCACATTCGTTTGGGGCTCGTGTGCATTGAAATTTGGCGCAACCCCCCCCCAAGGCACAGAGAGAGTACCTGCCTGACTAGTAGAAAGTCAAAGGGTCGCTGTACACCCTGCGTGAGCGAGTGTATGAGTGCGTTAATGCGTACAGTATTGGGGCGCTTGCATGTGCTAAGGAGTCTGCGGAATGGACAGAATTGTCGTCAGCACTGCTTGTGTGACAATGTCTCGCACTAGGGTGCCCACAACGGTCTTGAATTGATTGTTGTTATTAATTTTAAGATGAGATATTAGCAAGTTTTTAGAGATGTAGGGAGGAGTAGAATGTGCATCCCCACAACCTACAGCCCACAGTTCACTGGTCCCTCACCGTGCCAACAGAACAGTTCAGGTGCCAGACGTTGAAACTGTCGAATCTCTTGCTGCTGCTCAGCCGGCTCCAATGTCGCGCTGGCGCCAGCCGAAGCGCCATCCAGCCCGCGTTTGCGCCGCTTGTTGGCAGGCGGAGACCCGGCAGCTTCGCCGGTAGCAGATGGCTGCTGTTGCTGCGTCGGGTTATGCGACACGTTTGATCCGTTTCCAGCTGTACTAGTAGACAATCTTGATGAGTCAGCGGACTGATCTAGCAATTGACGTCGCTTCAACTGTTGCTGCAGCTGTTGCTGCTGTTGTTGCAAGTGCAGATTCTGCTGTGGAAATGGTGCAAACTGATAGTGCGGCGGTTGAAACTGCGGCGATGACTGCAGGCTGCCAGCTGGAGCGCCGGAGCGATGAAGAACGGCCAATTGACAGAAACTCGGCAGGGTTGGCGGCGGATGGTGGGATGTTGGGGGATGTGTCGACAAATGCTGCTGCTGCTGCTGCTGCTGCTGCTGTGCCAGGCAACCAAACCGGACCAGCTGTCCAGGCTGTGGCGACTGCTGCGACTGCAAACTGTAATCCAACTGAGGCGGCGGGTAAGCAAACTTATAAACGCTGCTACTTCCAGCTGAAGCTGGCATTGCGGCTGCTGTGTAGGGTTGAAGCGCAGTTGACTGTTGCTGCTGCTGCTGTTGCTGCTGCTGCTGCTGCTGCGGCGGCGGCGGCGGCGGCTGTGGAAACATCGGAGGAAGCTGCGGAGGCGGCGGGAAGCTCATGGATCGAAGCAGGTCAGGCCTGAGGCCATTTGTCGGCGGCGCAATCGGAGACGGCGAAGCCTTTGACGACAGCGAAGTTGACGTCGTTGGCAACGATGACGACGACGACGCAATAGTCTGCTGCATCGGCAGAAGGTGCGGCGCTGTGAATGGCGAAATCTTATTACCTTGAGTTGCCGCGGCTGCCGCGGCTGCTGCTGCTGCTGCCGCTGCTGCCGCTGCCGCCGCAGCAGCAGCCTGCAGATGCTGGTGATGCTGGTGCGGCTGTTGAGAAGAATGAGGAAGAGAAGGAGCACCAGCAGGAGGAGGCAGCAGACTCAGCTGCTGAGGCGGAGGGTACATGTAGTTACACCCTGTCGGACAAAACACCTGATGCTGCTGCTGTTGCTGCTGCTGCTGCTGCTGCTGCGGAAGATGGTGCGACTGATGCGCCGATATCAGCAGCTGCTGCACAACTTCTCGCTGCGATCGGGCCAAATTGAAACTGTCAACCAAACCGTTGAATGCGGCCGGCTCCAGCGCTGTCGATGCTGTGGGCTGCTGCTCAGGTGAAGATCGACTTGTATCTTCAGTATTTTCTTCGCAACCGTCTTCGCTCACATCTGTAGTTTCACTGTCTGCTTGTGGTTGTTGAGCAGCAGGATTTGAGGATTCCGGCAGCTGCTGTAGCGGCGGAGACAGATTCTCAACGTCCACCTCGCTGTCGCTGCTGACTCGCTCGATTTCAACTTCGACAGTGGCGCCCAGAGACAACTGGTGCCTCTCCTCGTGTTCGGCGCTGCTGAATAGCTGGTCGGCTTGAGAAGCGATGAAACTCGTGCAGTTCTCGGGTGTTCCAGGCGGCGTGGCGCATCGCGACATTGGCTGGTCGCTCACGTCCGACAGGCTGATGGTGCGAATAAGAAAATTAAACACATGAATTTTTTAAGCAGCTTCTCTGAACCCCAAGTCTATGACAGGATTGATTTATTGAGATGAAGGCATCCAAATGTTCACAGACTTTCTAATTTTCAGACATGCACACTGTCTGTGCCTCGGGGGCTGGCCCTCGTGAAGATAATTAACTGCCCCAAGGATAACCAACGTCTATGGCAAAAAGTCTATGCGTACACTAGTTTTTTTTAAATCCTGGATTGGCACTTCATTTCACTTCGGTCAATTCGCCATAAAAAGAACGCTCTATTCGAATTTTGGCGGTCTTGCAAGAAGTTTGTATCTATGGTCAGGGAAAGGCAAGTGACAATAACAATTGTTATAGCATAGAACTTGTGGGTTAGAAAGTGGCAGCTTTAGGCGGTGGTGTGTATTGCGCCATTTAGAGATATGAGAAAAGTTGATCACTGCATGGGTTCGGGGTAGAAACTTTAACATGTTGCCGAGTGTACATGTGGCATGTAACCTGATAAATGTGGCTGAATGTGCATGTAATGGTTGTAGCCTAGTGGCTAGAGCGTCGGACTCATGTCATGACTGAAAGGTCGGGGGTTCGTGTCCTTGAGCAAGACACTTAACTCTGGATTGCTTCAGTTCACCCAGCTGTAAAATGGGTGCCAGCATTAGCATTAGTCGATCCGCCAGTCCTTGGACTGAACAGCCGAACGCAGCCTTCAGATGCGCTGCGCAATAGCTGCGGCTGAGCTGTCGGTTGCACATCTGCCCATTTGGGCGGGTGTATTACTATTATTATTATTATACTATAAACTTGATAAAGGAAGGCAAATCACTTAGAGACGTACGCGTCAGTTGGGCGATTGTCAGTATCGCTGGCATCGGGTCGATGATTGAGAAGTTCCTGGCGCTGCTGGTGGAAATCTTCCTCAGTGTCCGGACTTTCAGTGGTCGCAGATGCCATACGCAGTGCCAGAGTTGCATAAAACTCTATCGATTGCGCTCTAGCTATAAGTCGAGTCAGGACGTCCCGTTCAAAAATTAGGAGGGTTGGGGCAAGTAAGCAGACGATGGATTGAGTTAGAGCTTCTAGTTGCCAGACTTGTCTATGGCCAGACTAGCAGCTCTCTCAATCGGCATCTCCATTAACTCTAATTTAATACTTGATAGGTCACCCACCTCAGCATGTCAAAGGCAACAATCTATCAGGCAGGCTCTGTGTAGCGCTGTAATTGTGTTATAAATATAACTTCAATGCGGCATTTGCTAAGCGTGTGCGTGTATTGTAAAGTCGAATGCAAATATATAGTTAAGCTTTAAAAGCAGTAAGTTCAGCAATTAGAAAAGCGAAGAAAGAACAGCAGATAGAGAGAGAGAGAGAGAGAGAGAGAGAGAGAGAGAGAGAGAGAGAGAGAGAGAGAGAGAGAGAGCTACAGAGCTCCCTATGTACACTGCAGCTTTCAAGACTCGCATATCTAATGCAGAGACCTTGAGAGGCAGAGCTGGTGTAACACCGCAACTGTATCAAGGCTTGTATAAATGATTGTCAAAGGCGCACTTACACTTGGCTGTGTACGCAACAAGCTGGAAATGTATATACAAATATTCTACATGGTTTAGTGTTCTATTTGGGGAATGCTGAATGTTGGAGGGCATTTATGTTCAGCCGCGATCTTCACTTTCATCGCTGCTAACCATGCAGTGCTGCATGAAATAAAGTTCGTTCTATTTTAAATGCGGATTTATAAGCACACTTGTGTGGTCTTTGGATGTGTAGTTAAGGACCAAGTTTTCGTAACCTCGCATAAATAAAGCCATTTGAATTATACACTGCATCTGTCAAATAAAACAAGCGACAATTGATTGTTAAATATAAAATTTGTATTTCACTATGGTTTCACATTCTATAATGGTCACATTCAGAAAGTTAATTCTGGCCTGATGCACTTTTAAACAAATTTATCTGCCTTTGCTTCACTGTGTGTCAGTGTGGAGCCATGCTTCACTGTGTGTCACTGTGTTTCAGTGTGGAGCCATGCTTCACTGTGTCACTGTGTGTCAGTGTGGAGCCATGCTTCACTGTGTCACTGTGTGTCAGTGTGGAGCCATGCTTCACTGTGTGTCACTGTGTGTCAGTGTGGAGCCATGCTTCACTGTGTGTCACTGTGTTTCAGTGTGGAGCCATGCTTCACTGTGTCACTGTGTGTCAGTGTGGAGCCATGCTTCACTGTGTGTCACTGTGTGTCAGTGTGGAGCCATGCTTCACTGTGTGTCACTGTGTGTCAGTGTGGAGCCATGCTTCACTGTGTGTCACTGTGTGTCAGTGTGCAGCCATGCTTCACTGTGTCAGTGTGCAGCCATGCTTCACTGTGTGTCACTGTGTCAGTGTGCAGCCATGCTTCACTGTGTGTCACTGTGCAGCCATGCTTCACTCTGTCGCCAGCCATGCTGTCACCGATAGTTGATTCTCACTCGAGGACTCGAAATTGATTGTTAAATCAAGTCAATTGCAAAAGTAAACTTTCGAAATTGGAAACGCAATGAACAGTATTCATTTAATTGGCCCAAGTAGAATGAACTGATTAAAATAAGTGCAGTGCGGGATGCCAGTCAATTTATCCAGGTGTGACAATCACTTTTTGGTGTGAGCACAAGCACAAAACAGAATCAACACAGAACAGTAACAAAAAGATATCTGCGACAATTTTTTTTAATTTGAAAACAAAGAGGCAATTAAATTATTCGACTAACGGTTGGTTTTCTAATACGAATAAGTTTGAAAAATTGACAAGACATCACAATGGATTATACTTGTATGTATATTGCTCAGTTAGGCCGAAGGTACTTTGAAGCAAAGACGGACAGACAGGCTGACAGATAGGCAGACAGACAGACAGACAGACAGGCTGACAGACAGACAGACAGACAGACAGACAACCCGAATAAAATCGAATAAAACAACCCCCAAAACAAATTAAACTGATGTTTGGAAGCATGTACCCGCGTCATATTACTTGTGACAGTAAAAATATAGCGAGTTACCAGTAGGTTAGAAGTAAATTCGAAATAAAACTATCGAGAGCAGAGGAGAATAAAACTCGAATAATCAATAGCATAATGGTAATAACAGTTATGATTTGGGCACAGGGTTATTAAGCAAAATCGAAGCACTACATGTAGGGTACCAGTGAGAGAAGTTCGCTGAAAATAAATATGATAAGATTTCTATCTGGTAGTTGATAAAGCGTTAAATATTATTTTTACAAACAGAAGACAGAAATACACAGATCAAGCGGTTGACAAGCGAAATTCGAGAAAAAAATTTCCTGTGCCAGAATCAAATTTATACAGCAATAATTTTGTTTATTTTCAGTACATCTATTTTTTTCTACAAATTTGAATTTGCGCCAGAAAAAAAGCAATAATTTCTCGATTTTCAACAAACAGTCAGATTTCTAGGAAAGCAGTAACTCGGAAAATTTCATATTTCAAACATTGCTAGCCTATGTGAACAGGGCGGCAATTCAAGTGCGCAAATAAGTTTTTTATCATGTAAGTCCTTGTGTCGGACAATCAATAAAAACTCGTAAGTCTTTGTTGGCACCTGCAGCAACAGTGAAAGCCGGATAGGCAAGTTAGAAGTCTTTGTCCCAACCGGACACATCGTCCGGCGGGTGCTCGTTGTCGGCCGGGTACTCGTCGAAATTGCTGGCGTCCACAGCACTGGACACCTGCGGGACAGTGAGAGACGGGGAAATGTGTCTGGTGTTGTGTCTGGTGTTGTGTCTGGTGTTGTGTCTGGTGTTGTGTCTGGTCATGTGTCTGGTGTTGTGTATGGTGTTGTGTCTGGTGTTGTGTCTGGTGTGGTGTCTAGAGTGTTGTGTCTGGTGTTGTGTCTGGTGTTGTGTCTGGTGTGGTGTCTAGAGTGTTGTGTCTGGTGTTGTGTCTGGTGTTGTGTCTGGTGTTGTGTCTGGTGTGGTGTCTAGAGTGTTGTGTCTGGTGTTGTGTCTGGTGTTGTGTCCAGAGTGTTGTGTCTGGTGTTGTGTCTGGTGTTGTGTCTGGTGTTGTGTCTGGTGTGGTGTCTAGAGTGTTGTGTCTGGTGTTGTGTCTGGTGTTGTGTCCAGAGTGTTGTGTCTGGTGTTGTGTCTGGTGTTGTGTCTGGTGTTGTGTCTGGTGTTGTGTATGGTGTTGTGTCTGGTGTGGTGTCTAGAGTGTTGTGTCTGGTGTTGTGTCTGGTGTTGTGTCCAGAGTGTTGTGTCTGATGTTGTGTCTGGTGTTGTGTCTGGTGTTGTGTCTAGAGTGTTGTGTCTGGTGTTGTGTCTAGAGTGTTGTGTCTGATGTTATCTGGAGTTGTGTCTGGAGTTGTGTCTGGTGTTGTGTCTGGTCATGTGTCTGGAGTGTTGTGTCTGGCACTGTGCCTGGCATCACCGCTCACCTTAGGCAGGATTGGCGGCGTCAAAGTCTTGCTATTCATGCCAGCCCAGTTGAAGCCCTCGAACCAGATGTGCTTGGACACCTCCATGACTCCGCCGCGGCCCACGCCGAGTCGCTCGGTCGGGTTGTCGCTGCGGGAAAGAGAAAAAAGAGAACCGATACTACTGTAAGCAGTAGTGAACTAGTGTTGCTACCTTTTAGTAAGTGCACAAGGAAGTATTAGTCAAAGACTATCATTTTTATGGCTTGGAAAACAGCGAGTCATGGCTGTTGACAGAGTGAAGAATGGCTGCACAGTGACACAAGGTGACACACAGTGAAGCATGGCTGCACAGTGACACACAGTGAAGCATGGCTGCACAGTGACACACAGTGAAGCATGGCTGCACAGTGACACACAGTGAAGCATGGCTGCACAGTGACACACAGTGAAGAATGGCTCCACACTGACACAGTGAAGCATGGCTCCACACTGACACAGTGAAGCATGGCTCCACACTGACACAGTGAAGCATGGCTCCACACTGACACAGTGAAGCATGGCTCCACACTGACACAGTGAAGCATGGCTCCACACTGACACAGTGAAGCATGGCTCCACACTGACACAGTGAAGCATGGCTGCACAGTGACACACAGTGAAGCATGGCTGCACAGTGACACACAGTGAAGCATGGCTCCACACTGACACAGTGAAGAATGGCTCCACACTGACACAGTGAAGAATGGCTCCACACTGACACAGTGAAGAATGGCTCCACACTGACACAGTGAAGAATGGCTCCACACTGACACAGTGAAGAATGGCTCCACACTGACACAGTAAAGAATGGCTCCACACTGACACAGTAAAGCATGGCTCCACACTGACACACAGTTTGGTGCCACTTACCGGCACAGTTTCTTGACGAGGTTCTGCGCATTTCGCGATATCCTCCGAGGAAAGTCCACAGCGTCGATGCCCTTCAGGATGATATTGTAGGTCTTCATAGGGTCCGAGGCGGTGAACGGCGGAGTGCCAGTGAGCAGCTCGAACATGAGCACGCCCAGAGACCAGAAATCGGCAGTGAGGTCGTGGCCTTTGTTGAGAATGACCTCGGGCGGCACGTACTCCGGTGTGCCGCAGAAGGTCCAAGTCTTCTTGCCAAAGCCGATTCGCTTGGCGAAGCCGAAGTCGGTGATCTTGCAGTAGCCCGTGGTGTCCAGCAGCAGGTTCTCGGGCTTCAGGTCCCGGTAGACAATGCCTTTGCGGTGCAGGTACTGCAGAGCTTCCACTACGCAGCCGATGTAAAATCGGGTGGTGGAATCGTCGAAGTTGCCTCTGGAGTTTTCAATGCAAAAGTGATGTATTTTAAATGTCTGGAGTGCATGCTCGAGATGTTGAAATTGTATTAAATCTGGATTCTCCTTGGCTTCATTTACGGCATTGAAGTTCGGGTTTATTTTAAGGCAGCGATTTTTTTAGTCTCAAGTAGAATAAAAATTCATTGAACAGCCTCACTTGTCTCTCAGGATGGTCCACAGCTCGCCGCCAAGGCAGGACTCCATCAGCATGTACAGATACTTCCGATCTTTGAATGTTCGGTAGAGCCTGCAATACACGATATTAAACACGATGCGGTTATTAGCGTGTTTTAATATTTGAAACATGGAAAGGAAATCAGAGTGGAGAGAGAGAGAGAGAGAGAGAGAGAGAGAGAGAGAGAGAGAGAGAGAGAGAGAGAGAGAGAGAGAGAGAGAGAGAGAGAGAGAGAGAGAGAGAGAGAGAGAAGAGGAGAGAGAGGAGAGAAAGATGAGGAGAGAGGAGAGAAAGATGAGGAGAGAGGAGAGAGAGCGAAGAGGAGAAACGGGGAGAGAGAAGAGGCGAAAGAGAAGAGAGCTGAGAAGAGACAAGCCTTGAGCGGGCCGGATTGCTATCGCAAAGTTTCAAAGGACCCGAGGGCTGGATTGAGAGGCTTCGCGGGCCTATAGACACTCACTTGACAATGAAATCGCAGTTGGCCTCGGCCAGAATGCTTCGCTCATTCATGATGTGCTCCTGCTGTCGGGTCTCAACAATGTGATGCTTCTTGAGCTGCTTCAGAGCGAAACTGCGGCTGTTGTCGTTGCGGATTCGAACCTTGGAGCGGCGATTGAGTCGGTGATTGCCAGCCAAATAAAGGACGCTACTTCAGAAACTTCAGGTGGTGCGGTTCGCACAAAAACTAGCACAAAAAAGACGCGATTCAGATACACTAAATCGCATAGTTCAGAGAATTCAGTCACACACCTGAATCTGTATTCAGTCACACACCTGAATCTGTATTCAGTCACACACCTGAATCTGTATTCAGTCACGCACCTGAATCTGTATTCAGTCACACACCTGAATCTGTATTCAGTCACACACCTGAATCTGTATTCAGTCACACACCTGAATCTGTATTCAGTCACGCACCTGAATCTGTATTCAGTCACACACCTGAATCTGTATTCAGTCACACACCTGAATCTGTATTCAGTCACGCACCTGAATCTGTATTCAGTCACACACCTGAATCTGTATTCAGTCACACACCTGAATCTGTATTCAGACACACACCTGAATCTGTATTCAGTCACACACCTGAATCTGTATTCAGACACACACCTGAATCTGTATTCAGTCACACACCTGAATCTGTATTCAGACACACACCTGAATCTGTATTCAGTCACACACCTGAATCTGTATTCAGTCACACACCTGAATCTGTATTCAGTCACACACCTGAATCTGTATTCAGTCACACACCTGAATCTGTATTCAGTCACACACCTGAATCTGTATTTAGTCCCACACCTTAATCTGTATTCAGTCACACACCTGAATCTGTATTCAGTCACACACCTGAATCTGTATTCAGTCACACACCTGAATCTGTATTTAGTCACGCACACACCTGAATCTGTATTCAGACACACACCTGAATCTGTATTCAGTCACACACCTGAATCTGTATTCAGACACACACCTGAATCTGTATTCAGTCACACACCTGAATCTGTATTCAGTCACACACCTGAATCTGTATTTAGTCCCACACCTGAATCTGTATTCAGTCACACACCTGAATCTGTATTCAGTCACACACCTGAATCTGTATTCAGTCACACACCTGAATCTGTATTTAGTCACGCACACACCTGAATCTGTATTCAGACACACACCTGAATCTGTATTCAGTCACACACCTGAATCTGTATTCAGACACACACCTGAATCTGTATTCAGTCACACACCTGAATCTGTATTTAGTCCCACACCTGAATCTGTATTCAGTCACACACCTGAATCTGTATTCAGTCACACACCTGAATCTGTATTTAGTCCCACACCTTAATCTGTATTCAGTCACACACCTAAATCTGTATTCAGTCACACACCTGAATCTGTATTTAGTCCCACACCTTAATCTGTATTCAGTCACACACCTGAATCTGTATTTAGTCACACACCTGAATCTGTATTCAGTCACACACCTGAATCTGTATTCAGTCACACACCTGAATCTGTATTCAGTCACACACCTGAATCTGTATTCAGTCACACACCTGAATCTGTATTCAGACACACACCTGAATCTGTATTCAGTCACACACCTGAATCTGTATTCAGTCACACACCTGAATCTGTATTCAGTCACACACCTGAATCTGTATTCAGTCACACACCTGAATCTGTATTTAGTCCCACACCTTAATCTGTATTCAGTCACACACCTGAATCTGTATTCAGTCACACACCTGAATCTGTATTCAGTCACACACCTGAATCTGTATTTAGTCACGCACACACCTGAATCTGTATTCAGACACACACCTGAATCTGTATTCAGACACACACCTGAATCTGTATTCAGTCACACACCTGAATCTGTATTCAGTCACACACCTGAATCTGTATTTAGTCCCACACCTGAATCTGTATTCAGTCACACACCTGAATCTGTATTCAGTCACACACCTGAATCTGTATTCAGTCATACACCTGAATCTGTATTTAGTCACGCACACACCTGAATCTGTATTCAGTCACACACCTGAATCTGTATTCAGTCACACACCTGAATCTGTATTCAGTCACACACCTGAATCTGTATTCAGTCACACACCTGAATCTGTATTCAGACACACACCTGAAGCTCACAGGTAATAACAAAGCGACTCACAAGCTCGACGCGACCGAAGCCGCCAACTCCAAGAGTGGCAATGATGAACAGGTCCTTCAGCGTTAAACCCTTGAATTCTTCAGATCGACTGTCATTGAATATGCATTTTCAAAAAAAATCTGTTATTCCATTTCTGAAAAAATAACCTTCGATTTAAAAAAAAGGCCACGAAAATCTCAGCAAAACTCACGAAGGCTGTGCAGTGCTCTCGTCTGAGTACTTCCTGCCCAGAATGGCCAGATCCCCTATGAGCTGTTTGTAAGACCTGGTAGGGTGAATGCGGATTTTTATTGAGGGTTAATGGAGAGGTTAATTTAATTTATTTTCTTAAGAAAGCAGACATTATCACAAACAGTATAGATTACGAAAAGACAGAAAGCAAATTATTAAATAAATTATTTTCACACTATAAATATTAGCAGATATTAGCCCCGATAAAAGCAACTCATTTTTAGAGCCAGTTTTTAGAGCGCAAATCCCAATGCTGTGAGAATGGTTTGTTATTTTTTTAAAAAGAAAACCCACTCTAAAATTACCGAAGCAACAAATTTGCTTACTCGTGCTGGGTAAGATTGCTGAAATAATGATTACTTTGCAAGTTAATAAACATAAGCTTAGAATAGGCTCCAATAAGATGATTGATTTAAACAATTAGTCAGACAGATAGCAGGGCAGAAGAGTTAATGCTCAGAACTTACTCTCTATTGAGAACGAGACAGTCCACTCCGTTAGGGTCTTCAACAATGATGTTGGCTGTGCGCACGTCCTCTCTGAAGTGCGGATGTACAATTTAGTCTTGGGGTCGGCCAACTCCGGCCCGCGAAGCCCTCGGGTCCTTTGAAACTTCCCAATAGCAATCCGGCCCGCTCAAGGCTTGTCTCTTCTCAGCTTTTTTCTCTCGTCTCCTCTCTTCTCTCCTCTCTTCTCTGCTCTCTTTTACTCTCTCTTCTCTCTTCTCTCCTCTCCTTTCCTCTCTCATCTCCTCCCTTCCCTCCTCTCATCTTCTCTCTCGTCTCCTCTCTTCTCTTCTCTCTTCTCTCCTCTCCTTTCCTCTCTCTTCTCCTTTCCTCTCTCCCCTCTCCTCTCCTCCATTCTCCTCTGCTCTCCTTTCCTCTCTCTCCTCTCCTCTCCTCTCCTCTCCTTTCTTCTTTTCCCCTACTTTTCTGTTATTTTTATTTGTCAGTTTCTCACCTTAATAATTATATCAGGAATTATAGAATTATATTCATTATATTCATTAAATGAATTATATTCATTTTGCCCTGACGAAGAATTTCGTATTCGAAATATCGGCAACTAACACTTCCTAGCTTTTTTGTCTTGTTGCTTTGCTGTGTCAGCGCCTTCGGGATTGGAGGCTCTCTCTCTCTCTCTCTCTCTCTCTCTCTCTCTCTTCTCCTCTCCTCTCCTTTCCTTTCTTCTCCACTCCTTTCTCCTTTCTCCTTTCTCCTCTCCCTTCATCAATTTTATCCCTCTCCTGTCTTCTGCTTTATTCCCTCACCTTATCTGCTTTCTCCTTTCTCTTTACTGATCCCTGATTTAGCCGCACAGGAGTGAGCAAGCATAGCTAAAAACAGACCGTAAAACACTGAGAGCACTCACTCGTTAAGCGCCTTCTCGCCGAACCAGTCGCCGCGGCCCATATTCCTGATGAAGACGCTCTCCCCGGTAGCCGAATCGCGCTTGGTCACCCGCACGTTGCCCTTGGCGATGATGTAGAACGTGTTGCCCTTGGCGCCCTGCCGGATAATGTACTCGCCATTGGGATAGTGATCGGCCTCGAGTACGTCAGCCAGTTTGCTGAGAGTTTCTCCTGGCAGCTCTTTGAATGCTGGCACGCTGCAAATTAGTGCAATATGATTTTCACTTTTATTCAATAATGACCACTCCGATGCTTTGGTGGCTTCGCAATTCTTTCGCAACGACGCAGCCGTCTGCAGAGACGGCACTCTCGACAGGCCGATCAGGCGCAGGTAGGCGAGACCGTTGCGCCTGCGCTTCAACGGCTGCCCATCGGATTGGGCATCGAGGTGAGCATCGGCGTCTGGCTTAAGCTGACGCTGCCGTCGCCACAGCGATGGAGATGTGACGCTTAATGAGGCAAACCGTTGAAGCGAACGACGCCAAGACTGCTTGGATTCCATGGCTTTGCCAGTCTAGGGCTAACTGGTCACTGACTCTCTATATAGAGCAGATGGAGAGGCAGTTTCTGAGCCAGCATCTTACTGTTCTGCGATTGGAGAACTGATGCCATAGGCTAGACGGGAAATAACTTTACCGATATTTCGATACATAATCGTTGAGAAACTATAAATCTAGGAGAAACGTGCCAAATGGTAGTTCATCCTTAACTATTATTTTCCGAAATTCTGGATCCTCTTCAATCCTTACCTCTCTCCCTCTACATGCTTATCTCTCACCCTCTACATGCTGATCTCTCACCATCTACATCCTTATCTCTCACCCTCTCTACATCCTTATCTCTCACCCTCTACATGCTTATCTCTCACCATCTACATCCTTATCTCTCACCATCTACATCCTTATCTCTCACCCTCTCTACATCCTTATCTCTCACCCTCTACATGCTTATCTCTCACCATCTACATCCTTATCTCTCACCATCTACATCCTTATCTCTCACCCTCTCTACATCCTTATCTCTCACCCTCTACATGCTTATCTCTCACCATCTACATCCTTATCTCTCACCATCTACATCCTTATCTCTCACCCTCTCTACATCCTTATCTATCACCATCTACATCCTTATCTCTCACCCTCTCTACATCCTTATCTATCACCATCTACATCCTTATCTCTCACCCTCTCTACATCCTTATCTATCACCATCTACATCCTTTATCTCTCACCCTCTACATGCTTATCTATCACCATCTACATCCTTTATCTCTCACCCTCTACATGCTTATCTATCACCCTCTCTACATCCTTTATCTCTCACCCTCAACATCCTTATCTCTCACCCTCTACATCTTTATCTCTCATCATCTACATCCTTATCTCTCACCCTCTCTACATCCTTTATCTCTCACCCTCAACATCCTTTATCTCTCACCCTCAACATCCTTATCTCTCACCATCTACATCCTTATCTCTCATCATCTACATCCTTATCTCTCACCCTCTCTACATCCTCATCTCTCACCTTCTACATCCTCATCTCTCAAACTCTACATCCTCATCTCTCACTCTACACCCTCATCTCTTACTCTACATCCTCATCTCTCACCCTCTATATCCTCTACGCCCTTTTGTCCTACAAGCTCAATTCTGGAAAGTAAAAACTAACTTCAAAAGTAACAGTGTTGTTTAACCTGGTACATCACTATTTGGTACACGAGGCTAATAAGAATAAACTAATGAGTTAGAATTAAAAATTCTGCTCAAATGAATCTGCCAGAGCATTCATCTGGGAATTAACCCTATTGCATCATAAATATTAATCAGATAAAAATCTTAAATGGACTAAAACGCTGACTCATTTGTATTTCATGTGCGCCTGTTGAAAGGTTCGTTTTAATAGAATGCTGAAAAAGCTGTTTAATATTCAATAAGCGAGAATTGAATCTGATTGACAGATAGTGAAACGAATACAGAGGAAATGTTAATGATAAAGATATAAAACTGCTGAGAGGAAAGGGAGCTAAGGACACAGGCACAGCCAAGGACACAGGCACAGCTAAGGACACAGGCACAGCTAAGGACACAGACACAGCTAAGGACACAGACACAGCTAAGGACACAGACACAGCTAAGGACACAGACACAGCTAAGGACACAGACACAGCTAAGGACACAGGCACAGCTAAGGACACAGACACAGCTAAGGACACAGGCACAGCTAAGGACACAGGCACAGCTAAGGACACAGACACAGCTAAGGACACAGGCACAGCTAAGGACACAGGCACAGCTAAGGACACAAGTCAATAGCCCATCAATAGTTAGTAACTCAGCAAGTTCCTTATTGCGTTAGAAGGGCAACGAAGCCTTAATTTATTAATGCCCGAACGCTTTTGCACGAAGCAGTCCCACCGGGTTCGTTAAGGGCGACTTAGAAAAGGAGAATCTTGGGGAGGACTTTTTAAGTCAGCCATGCTTCAGGGGCCGGACTGCACTGGGATCAGAACTCCCTCCCCTCTTCGGTTGAAATCTTTCTGAGTCTCTCTTTGTTAGCGCTAGAGTGAAGTCAGGGTGTGGAAATCTTCAAAAGCTTCTTTAGCTCACTCTGAGGTCCCAACAGGCACTGCGTGGAGAAACAGATTAAAATAGAAAACGACAAAGCTTTTTATGCCACTCCGATGCGAACTAATGACAGACATTAAGACAGACATTAAGACAGACAGACAGACAGACAGACAGACAGACAGACAGACAGACAGACAGACAGACAGACAGACAGACAGACATTAAGACAGACAGACAGACAGACAGACACTAAGACAGACAGACAGACAGACAGACAGACAGACAGACAGACAGACAGACAGACAGACAGACACTAAGACAGACACTAAGACAGACAGACTGACAGACAGACACTGCTAATATAATGTCTAATGGTTCAGGACCCCAATCAAGAGAGACAATAAAGGCACTAATAGCTTAATAGAACAATCCAAGGTGACACAAAGCCATTTAACTGTGTCTCGCTCAAAATAGCCAATCAATGCAGATCAAAAAAGCTTTCTCCCTTCCTTCGCATTCGTCCCTTTTTCACTCTTTTCCAGGTTAGGCTGGAAAAGTTCTATTGAATGCAGAGCAGGCAGCAAACAGACGCATTTCATCTGCACTGGACATACAAGTCACTGCTTTGCCAAATATGGAATTCTCAGAATAAGGTGGGCGGCGGTAAGACAGAGTTCCCGCACCTATTCATGCCAGCTAATCGGTCTCACTGACGCACGTTGAGTGAGAAACAAGACACCGTCGTGGGCGACTGTTGAACTGAACAAAAAGAACTTGAAACATTTCAAATCGCCCAAGCCACGCAAGCTGGTCATCTGGTTTTAAGTTGCAGCAACTTTCGGTTGAGCTCTAGACGGAACCAGTCATTGACAATCTGAGACAGCACGCGCATTTCAAAACCGATTCTCTGAGCCTCCTCTAGTTTGTCTGCATAGCGTTTATAGTTCGCTGAAACTATGCCCGATAAACGATAGAAATGATGCAGTTTTTTTCGAAAATTGAATAATAATAGCAAAAAATCGCATCTACCTACTGACTTGCACATTAAAAAGTAGAGAAGTACGACTTTTCAGTTAAAAAAACGTCATAAAAGATTTTTCTATATTTAAGAAAATACCATTAGAGCGTCGGATCTCACCTCTTCAAGAACTCCATGTACTCTTTGTGCTTCAGCAGGCCCGTCTTCATCATAATTGATTGGAAAGTCTGTCGGTCAATGGCCCACAACTTGCAGTTGCTGAGGGCTGAGTGGAAATAAGTAAAAATACATGCGTATGTAAACTGTTCAGAAATCGAGTTTAGTTGTATCTGATTCGTGCGTTTTTTTGCTCATACAGCATTCAGGATCCCGATCCCCTCATTCAGAATCCTAATCCCCTCATTCAGAATCCCAATCCCTTCATGCAGGATCCTAATCCCTTCCTTCAGGATCCTAATCCCTTCATTCAGAATCCCAATCACTTCACTCAGAATCCCGACCCCTTCCTTCAGGTTCCCAATCTCTTCACTCAGGATCCCGATCCCCTCATTCAGAATCCCAATCCCTTCATTCAGAATCCCAATCCCTTCATTCAGGATCCTAAACCCTTCATTCAGGATTCTAATCTCTTCATTCAAATGCCAATCTCTCATTCAGAATCCCAATCCCTTCATTCAGAATCCCAATCCCTTCATTCAGAATCCCAATCTCTTCACTCAGAATCTCGACCCCTTCCTTCAGGTTCCCAATCTCTTCACTCAGGATCCCGATCCCCTCATTCAGAATCCCAATCCCTTCATTCAGGATCCTAAACCCTTCATTCAGGATCCTAATCTCTTCATTCAAATCCCAATCTCTCATTCAGAACCCCAATCCCTTCATTCAGAATCCCAATCCCTTCATTCAGAATCCCAATCCCTTCATTCAGAATCCCAATCCCTTCATTCAGAATCTCGACCCCTTCCTTCAGGTTCCCAATCTCTTCACTCAGGATCCCGATCCCCTCATTCGGAATCCCTATCCCTTCATTCAGGATCCTAATCTCTTCATTCAAATCCCAATCTCTCATTCAGAACCCCAATCCCTTCATTCAGAATCCCAATCCCTTCATTCAGAATCCCAATCACTTCACTCAGAATCCCGACCCCTTCCTTCAGGTTCCCAATCTCTTCACTCAGGATCCCGATCCCCTCATTCAGAATCCCAATCCCTTCATTCAGAATCCCAATCCCTTCATTCAGAATCCCAATCCCTTCATTCAGAATCCCAATCCCTTCATTCAGAATCCCAATCCCTTCATTCAGAATCCCAATCCCTTCATTCAGAATCCCAATCTCTTCACTCAGAATCCCGACCCCTTCCTTCAGGTTCCCAATCTCTTCACTCAGGATCCCGATCCCCTCATTCGGAATCCCTATCCCTTCATCCAGGATCCCAATCCCTTTATCCAGGATCCCGATCCCTTCATCCAGGATCCCGATCCCTTCATCCAGGATCCCGATCCCTTCATCCAGGATCCCGATCCCTTCATCCAGGATCCCAATCCCTTCATCCAGGATCCCGATCCCTTCATCCAGGATCCCAATCCCTTTATCCAGGATCCCAATCCCTTTATCCAGGATCCGATCCCTTCATCCAGGATCCCGATCCCTTCATCCAGGATCCCGATCCCTTCATCCAGGATCCCGATCCCTTCATCCAGGATCCCAATCCCTTCATCCAGGATCCCGATCCCTTCATCCAGGATCCCAATCCCTTTATCCAGGATCCCAATCCCTTTATCCAGGATCCCAATCCCTTTATCCAGGATCCGATCCCTTCATCCAGGATCCCGATCCCTTCATCCAGGATCCCGATCCCTTCATCCAGGATCCCGATCCCTTCATCCAGGATCCCAATCCCTTCATCCAGGATCCCGATCCCTTCATCCAGGATCCCAATCCCTTTATCCAGGATCCCAATCCCTTCATCCAGGATCCCAATCCCTTCATCCAGGATCCCAATCCCTTTATCCAGGATCCGATCCCTTCATCCAGGATCCCGCTCCCCTAGACTTAGGAAATCCGAAAATTTACTTTAAACAACAGGTAATTTAAGTATAGGTGGGATTTGCAGTGCAGTGAGCTACAATGAGAAAATTGGCAGGGTTAAGAGCGGCATTTTATTTCCTTGCTCACGCTACCTACTTACTACCTACACGGCTACACGCACCTATTTTCTCTGCTCTCTCTCTCTCTCCGTCGCTCCCACTGAGCAAGCTACCTACTGGGCACTTCCGCCGCGTGATTGGTTGATTGCATCGATTGTTTCAGCAGGCTTGGATTGGCAAGATCTGCCTGACCGACCCCCCCCCCGTCAGTGACTGCTAACTACACAGAGACATGCACTTGCAACCGGGATCCCAATCTGCTCTGCTCTGTTCAGGAGTGGCGCAGAGAAGCTCTTATTGCAGCACGATCGTTGCTGCTATCTGCTGAGCGGAAGTCAGCCATGCACTGTTATTAATTGCTGTTTTATTGCATTGGTGAAAAATCACGAACTGTCAATGCGGAATCTTTCATTCTCATTCCTGATCCCAATTCACATCTCTAATCCCTAATCCTGATCCCAGTTCGCATCCCTAATCCTTCTGATCCCAGTTCACATCCTTAATCCGTCTGATCCCAGTTCACATCTCTAATCCTTAATCCTGATCCCAATTCACATCCCTAATCCTTAATGCTGATCCCAGGTCACATCCCTAATCCTTCTGATCCCAGTTCACATCCCTAATCCTTAATGCTGATCCCAGGTCACATCCCTAATCCTTCTGATCCCAGTTCACATCCCTAATCCTTAATGCTGATCCCAGGTCACATCCCTAATCCTTCTGATCCCAGTTCGCATCCCTAATCCTTCTGATCCCAGTTCACATCCCTAATCCGTCTGATTCCAGTTCAAATCATTAATCCTTCTGATCCCAGTTCACATCCCTAATCCGTCTGATCCCAGTTCAAATCATTAATCCTTCTGATCCCAGTTCACATCCCTAATCCGTCTGATCCCAGTTCAAATCATTAATCCTTCTGATCCCAGTTCACATCCCTAATCCGTCTGATCCCAGTTCAAATCCTTAATCCTTCTGATCCCCGTTCACATTCCTAATCTTTCTGATCCAAATTCACATCCCTAATCCTTAATCCTGATCCCAATTCACATCCCTAATCCTTCTGATCCCAATTCTCATCCCTAATCCTTAATCCTGATCCCAGTTCACATCCCTAATCCTTCTGATCCCAGTTCACATCCCTAATCCTTCTGATCCCAATTCACATCCCTAATCCTTAATCCTGATCCCAATTCACATCCCTAATCCTTAATCCTGATCCCAATTCACATCCCTAATCCTTAATCCTGATCCCAATTCACATCCCTAATCCTTAATCCTGATCCCAATTCTCATCCCTAATCCTTAATCCTGATCCCAATTCACATCCCTAATCCTTAATCCCAATCCCAATTCACATCCCTAATCCTTAATCCCAATCCCAATTCACATCCCTAATCCTTAAACCTGATCCCAATTCACATCCCTAATCCTTAAGAGTCAGACACGTTCGCCACTGAGCTTCTCTGCTCTCTGTTAAAAAAAGACCTGCAGAGACTTTGCGAACTATTAGCGACATCAAAAGAATTTTCTACCTTCAAGTCCAAGGTTTCTTTGCATTGCCGAAATCGATATATGCAGTGCGTGTGTTGAAAGGTATTAGAGGCCCAGCCAGTCATCGCCAAGTTATCATATGGTTATTATGAGTAGCACTTAGTTAAGCTTTAAATCCTCATTATTGATTGGGAAGTGGCGACAGAATGATGTCATTTACAGTCGACATTTTTTGCCGCGCAGTCATGAAAGCGAGATTATTTTTTATTTATATAGGAACCAAATGATTCCTACCCGTTTATTGCAAATTCCTACCTGTTTATTGCAGATTCCTACCTGTTTATTGCAGATTCCTACCTGTTTATTGCAGATTCCTACCTGTTTATTGCAGATTCCTACCTGTTTATTGCAGATTCCTACCTGTTTATTGCAGATTCCTACCTGTTTATTGCAGATTTATACTCGTCAATTGCAGATTTCTACCGTTAATTGCAGATTCCTACCTGTTTATTGCAGATTCCTACCTGTTTATTGCAGATTCCTACCTGTTTATTGCAGATTCCTACCTGTTTATTGCAGATTCCTACCTGTTTATTGCAGATTCCTACCTGTTTATTGCAGATTCCTACCTGTTTATTGCAGATTCCTACCTGTTTATTGCAGATTTATACTCGTCAATTGCAGATTTCTACCGTTAATTGCAGACTTCTACCCGTGTGTTGCAGACTTCTACCAGTTCATTGCAGAGTTACACTCGTCTATTGCAGACTTCTACCCGTCTATTCTACCCGTCTATTGCAGACTTCTACCCGTATATTCTACCCGTCTATTGCAGACTTCTACCCGTCTATTGCAGACTTCTACCCGTCTATTGCAGACTTCTACCCGTCTATTGCAGACTTCTACCAGTTCATTGCAGAGTTACACTCGTCTATTGCAGATTTCTACACGTTTACTGAAGATTTCTACCTGTTTGTTGCAGATTTTTACCTGTTTATTGCAGATTTCTACCAGTTTATTGCAGATTTCTACCTGTTTATTTCAGATTTCTACCAGTTTATTTCAGATTTCTAACTTTTTATTGCAGATTTCTACCCGTTTATTGCAGAGTTACACTCGCCTATTGCAGATTTCTACACGTTTACTGCAGATTTCTACGTGTTTATTGCAGATTTCTACCTGTTTGTTGCAGATTTACACTCGTCTACTGCAGATTTCTACGTGTTTATTGCAGATTTCTACCTGTTTGTTGCAGATTTACACTCGTCTACTGCAGATTTCTACGTGTTTATTGCAGATTTCTACACGTTTACTGCAGATTTCTACGTGTTTATTGCAGATTTCTACCTGTTTGTTGCAGATTTACACTCGTCTACTGCAGATTTCTACGTGTTTATTGCAGATTTCTACCTGTTTGTTGCAGATTTACACTCGTCTACTGCAGATTTCTACGTGTTTATAGCAGATGTTGACCAGTTTATTTCAGATTTCTACCTGTTTATTGCAGATTTCTACCTGTTTATTGCAGATTTCTACCTGTTCGAAACTAGAACCGATTGCGAATCATATTATCGATATGAAAACTTTAAAAAACTATTTATATGATTAGAAGAGGAGAGTAATAAGATAAAAAATAGCCAAGATGAATAGCGAACTAAACGCCCAAGTCATTTTTGTCACATCGTTAGACCCAACTCAAGAGTGACAGGGAGAGAAGAGCTCTCTTCGCCCTGCTTCTTAACTGCAGGCTGACACACGCCTGGCAGGCACGAACGATACCCCAGCTCTCCCACCTCCCTAGAAATCTCGCCAAAATCCCCAGAGAAATTCTCGACCACCAAGCAGCACCCCGTGATGAAGCTCTTCATTGGAGTGGTCCTCTTAAAAGAATTATCCTCCTAACGATCCGTGCTCGGGCGAAATTTCCCCAGTTGACCTTTTAACTTACGAATAGAAGACGGAATTATCTCATTACCACCCGGTAAAGTCGGTTAATCTGTTTCTGTGTGCCTTAGCTAAACCATATTTTTGTCTAGCGTGCTCCACTCTACCTCACTCTACCTGGGACCCACTTCTCTCCCCTATACCTGACTACCTCACTCTACCTGGTAGGGATCTACTTCTACCCCAATCTACTCTATCTGGGATCTACTTCTACCCCAATCTACTCTATGTGGGATCTAATTCTATCCCACTCTACCTCAGTCTACCTGGGATCTACTTCTCTCCCCTCTACCTGGGATCTACTTATCTCTCACTCTACCTGGGATCTACTTCTCTCTCACTCTACCTCACTCTACCTGTGATCTACTTCTCTCTCCTCTACCTGGGATCTACTTCTCTCTCACTCTACCAGGGATCTACTTCTCTCTCACTCTACCTGGGATCTACTTCTCTCTCACTCTACCTCACTCTACCTGTGATCTACTTCTCTCTCCTCTACCTGGGATCTACTTCTCTCTCACTCTACCAGGGATCTACTTCTCTCTCCTCTACCTCACTCTACCTGTGATCTACTTCTCTCTCACTCTACCTGGGATCTACTTCTCTCTCCTCTACCTCACTCTACCTGTGATCTACTTCTCTCTCACTCTACCTGGGATCTACTTCTCTCTCCTCTACCTCACTCTACCTGTGATCTACTTCTCTCTCACTCTACCTGGGATCTACTTCTCTCTCCTCTAGCTCACTCTACCTGGAATATACTTCTCTCTCCTCTACCTCACTTTACCTGAGATCTGCCTCACTCCCACTATCTCTTCTCTACCTTCTACTTACTGTGTCAGTCAATCCAAATCATTCTCTCACTTTCACAATGTTCGCACAGTCACCCTTCATGCTCACCCTTGACGGTGGCTGTCCGCTTGCAATTGTACAGAATAGCCAGCTCTCCGAACACTGTGCCAGAGCCAATCTCGTTGATTTTGTCGCCTTTTGTGTTCGTGACTTCGGCGGAACCCTCTGAAAAAAATTACATTGAAGCAAAACTCTTGTAAAAGAATAGGGTACCGCACCACTGAGAGACTGAAGATTAGAGGGTGGCATCACTGAGAGACTGAAGATTAGAGGGTGGCATCACTGAGAGACTGAAGATTAGAGGGTGGCATCACTGAAGGGCTGAGGATTAAAGGGTGGCATCACTGAGAGACTGAAGATTAAAGGGTGGCATCACTGAGAGACTGAAGATTAGAGGGTGGCATCACTGAATGGCTGAAGACTCACCTTCCATGACGTAGACCAGAGACCCGATCTCGCCCAATTTAATGATGAGCGCATTGGTCTTGTGAGTCATGGGGTACATGTAGTCGATAATCTCGCTAATCTGAGCATTCTCCAGGTTTTTCATAAACGCATTCTCCAGGATAGCTCGACGAATGAGATCGCGAGTTCTGCAAGATTGAAATAAATATTAAGTGCAATTTTTGTGATTAAGTTATGATGGTTGTAAAGCACCAATTTAAGATATTAGCAGTAATAAATAAAATTACATTGATAAAGTGTCAGAAAGAGTCAAATTTAGAACCATAAAAAGGCTCATAACTAAGGCCCATACAGCCACACTAATTGAGAACCGTGTAGACACTGACTAGCTGATCATCATAAAGGCAATCACTGAGGACCATGAAGACATTCAGTAACTGAGGACCATGAAGACATTCAGTAACTGAGGACCATGAAGACATTCACTAACTGAGGACCATGAAGACATTCACTAACTGAGGACCATGAAGACATTCACTAACTGAGGTCTATGAAGACATTCACTAACTGAGGTCCATGAAGACATTCACTAACTGAGGACCATGAAGACATTCACTAACTGAGGACCATGAAGACATTCACTAACTGAGGACCATGAAGACATTCACTAACTGAGGACCATGAAGACATTCACTAACTGAGGACCATGAAGACATTCACTAACTGAGGACCATGAAGACATTCACTAACTGAGGACCATGAAGACATTCACTAACTGAGGACCATGAAGACATTCACTAACTGAGGACCATGAAGACATTCACTAACTGAGGACCATGAAGACATTCACTAACTGAGGACCATGAAGACATTCACTAACTGAGGACCATGAAGACATTCACTAACTGAGGACCATGAAGACATTCACTAACTGAGGACCATGAAGACATTCACTAACTGAGGACCATGAAGACATTCACTAACTGAGGACCATGAAGACATTCACTAACTGAGGACCATGAAGACATTCACTAACTGAGGACCATGAAGACATTCACTAACTGAGGACCATGAAGACATTCACTAACTGAGGACCATGAAGACATTCACTAACTGAGGACCATGAAGACATTCACTAACTGAGGACCATGAAGACATTCACTAACTGAGGACCATGAAGACATTCACTAACTGAGGACCATGAAGACATTCACTAACTGAGGACCATGAAGACATTCACTAACTGAGGACCATAAAGACATTCCCTAACTGAAGACCATATCGACACTGACTGAATACCTTAAGACACTCTTAAGGACAATAAGGAGCCCAGCGGCCCGAATGAATGACCATAAAGAGACACGTGAGAACTAGAAGGTCGATAGAGACTAGTCAACGAAAGTAAACGCTTGGAGAAAGCTTTAAAAAAGTTGCTGATCGCAAGTGACTGCAGAGCTTTAATCAATCTATACCTAGTTGATTTCTCGCACGGTTTCACATTGGAATTAGCAAATTCAGCCGAGGATTCGCCACTAATCGCTACCCGTTTCGTCCGCGGCACCAGCTGCCGGTCAAACGAAGCGGCGCTCTGCAAGCTAGCAGCGTGACGTTCGGGCTGTTCGCGAGACAGCAACGACTGCAGCCGGCCGACCTCCTCTTGAAGCTGCTCAATCCTGGCGTCCTTGACGTCTAGCTCAATCTCTAATTCGTCTATGATTCTGTCGCGCTGTTTAACTTCCTCGATTTTCTGCTGCAAAGCCAGCTGCAGCTCGCGCAGGGTGCCCATGCTTTACACTTCCTTTATTTAGTCTTCGTTTTAAATTTGAATGTTTATTGGCAAGAAAGCTCGTGTGGCACTTGGGCAAGGAAGTTGGCCCGAACGAGGCTGTATCAGCAAGTAAAGCTCTCTCTCTTCTCTTGCGAGTAGGGAAGATTATTTGTATATTTATATTCTTTCAGTTGTTAGCACATTGTTTTATTACCAAAGTAGCTAAGTTATAAGGCTTTCGGAGTACATGTATATAATCGGACTTTATGGCTCAAAATTTATGTTTCAACGCCGTGCGAGAACTCTGGAAGAAGAAGAGGTCGATCGGCAGGAGAGGGGAGTAGGAAGGAAAGGAGGGGGGATAGAGGGGTGTCTGGACGACTGCGCTTGCGAAATCATGGTCCAACTAGCCAACCAGCCAAGGTACAGCACTGTGCTCAGGTTCTCCCATACCTAAAAATCTACCTTAACAGTAACCAACCTGCCTCCCTTCCAAGTCCAATGACGAGGTCGGGCCTTCTTCCTCTCGCTCCCTTCTGCCCCCACCCTCCTTAAGATATGCAGGTCAATTTGCTATTTAGTTCGAGGCCTTATCTAAACACGCAGTTCGAGGCGTTTGCGCATATTGAATTTCTTTCTGCTCTGTGGGACTGGACGAGTTGCTCTGACGTTGGGTGTCTCTCAGCACTGCAGGCTGGCAGCCACTCAGCTCCCAATGTGTGGATAAATGTTTAGGGGAAACCGTATATTATTTACCCCTCACTTTAACCAACTCGTGAAGATCCACCGTATATAGCTCTTATCTCGAATTTCTAAAAAGTTATGTCAGGACTTCGTGCTCGAATCTCACCTACACTAGATACAGCTTATACGAGTAGCTCGGTTCAATAAGATATGAGCTGCATGGCCTTCATCACTTCTTCGGCTTGAACTCCGCTATAGCGAGCCACTTGAGCCACGTCAATCATCCGTCAGCGGATGCGGATGCGCACGAGTGCATATTGCCTTTCAGGTAGCGAGCTGTGAGAAATCCACGAAATTTAAATGGGCTCACGGTGAAAAGTCAGAATGAGTACACAGTACAGCCTCATCTATATTTTATAGATATATGAAATTGGAGATTCTTGATTTTAATTACGCGTCCAGAATTATTCCGAGTCCCAATTCCTTTTTGAGACCCAATTCACCTCTGAGTCCCAAATCCTTTTTGAGTCCCGATTCCATTCTGAGTCCCGATTCCTTGCTGAGTACCGATTCCTTTCTAAGTCCCGATTCCTTTCTAAGTCCCGATTCCTTGCTGAGTACCGATTTATTTCTGCGTCCCGATTCCTTTCTGAGTCCCGATTCCTTTCTGAGTCCCGATTCATTTCTGAGTCTCAATTCATTTCTGAGTCCCGATTCCTTTCTGAATCCCGATTCTTTTCCGAGTCCCAATTCACTTATGGTCCCAACTCCATTCTCCAATACTGGTACCGATTTAAAATTCCGAGGTCAACTTCGGGCATTGATTCCGGGTACTGATTTGATATCTCTATTCAAAACATTTCGAGTTGCGAATTCATATTAGTGTTATTCCCAGTCTCAGGATACAGTTCAGAATCCAAA
This sequence comes from Macrostomum lignano, assembly GCA_002269645.1. Lineage (NCBI taxonomy): Eukaryota > Metazoa > Platyhelminthes > Macrostomidae > Macrostomum > Macrostomum lignano. The sequence continues at coordinate 267,556 of NIVC01000922.1, read as the reverse complement.
GCTCAAGGTCATCGATAATATTGATAATACTGAATAGTCGTACTGAACAAGCCAGTAAGCACCAAGATAATACTGCTGTGAGCCAAATACCCAGATATAATAGCCTTAGCTCCAATCGGATTTCCGGTTTCAACCAACCAGCTGCAAGACGAAAGTTCGTCAATCGGAATATAGAACATGTCTCTGCGAGAGTCGAGAAAGAAAGAAGCTCAGGAAATGCAGGTCGCCGTGAATCCCGCGGTTACCGTTTCCCTGTTTGGTAGGCGTGCACCATGCAGAACTACGAGTATGATCAGCTGCTGTTATGTAGCCTCAGAATCATTTTTCCTGACCAAACCACTCGGCCCTGGAACTAGAAACTATAATATAAGAACAGGCAAAACCATGACGCACAGCACTAGCACTCCATCACGAATGCGCAAACTTGGCTTTCTCTCCAATACAACCGTATAGGCTAATTGGTACGGTGAATTATTGATCGTTATAAACACGGTCGGTCCGAGCAAGTGAGCCATATAACCTCATGCACTGGCGGTGTCGGAGGTGTATTGACCCGCAGGTTATGCTGCATTGAGCCTGGGTTTTTAGGTTATACGAAAACAAGCGGAAGATGTCGATTTCTAATTGGCTTTTCTGAGCTCTAGGTTTATTTCCTTTGCTTTTTCTACCAGTTCTGCTGCTGCCTGTGTGTGTTTGAGCAACTTGTTGAGCGACAAAGTCTTTCTTACTCGGTGACCTTGATCTTAGTTTTTTATGGCATTGCTCCCGATTATTGGTGATACCAGATCCCGACTCTAGGACTCTGTGACACTTTGATCCCGATTTCTTGGATTCTGTGACACATTGATCCCGACTTCTTGGATTTTGTGACGCCTTGATTCAGATTTCTTGGATTTTGTGACACCTTGATCTCGGTTTCTTGGATTTTGTGACACATTGATCCCGACTTCTTGGATTTTGTGACGCCTTGATCCCGATTTCTTGGGTTTTGTGACGCCTTGATTCTTGGATTTGTTGGATTCTGTGACAACTGAATCCCGATTCTTGGATCATTGTGACGCCTTGATTCTTGGATTTGTTGGATTCTGTGACAACTGAATCCCGATTCTTGGATCATTGTGACGCCTTGATTCTTGGATTTGTTGGATTTTGTGACAACTGAATCCCGATTCTTGGATCATTGTGACGCCTTGATTCTTGGATTTGTTGGATTTTGTGACAACTGAATCCCGATTCTTGGATCATTGTGACGCCTTGATTCTTGGATTTGTTGGATTTTGTGACAACTGAATCCCGATTCTTGGATCATTGTGACGCCTTGATTCTTGGATTTGTTGGATTTTGTGACAACTGAATCCCGATTTCTTTGAATCTGTGAAACATTTATCCGGATTCTTGGATTCTGAAACACCCTAATCTCGGTTCTGAGACTCAGTGAGACAAGTTTTTTAAAGAAAATTATCATTCTTCTTTTAACTTGTGGATGTTTTTATACGTATAATAGTTTTTTACCAGCAATAAATGTTTCATTCAATTCAAGTTTACGTGGGTACGATTTTTATATAAAGTATCAACCAATTAGTATACAGTACGCTGATATGGTAGGACGCCAGATAATAGTACGATATACTATATCAGCAATACTGACATATAACTGCTTAAAATGCGGTTTATGTACCGCAATGTTAGTGCCTGATATAAGACTGCGAGTCTGTTAATTATCTGTCTGAACTACTTCTGAACGTACCCTCTACTCTATCTGCTGTTGAAGTGTGATAAGAGAGTGGGAATAATTTGTAATTTACAGTGCGCATGCGCACACTCTGACTTTAATATGCTTTTAATACGAACATGACCAAAAAATGAAATTATTAATCGGGTATTGAGTTTGCTTCAGTTAATGATCGAGAGAGAGAGAGGGGGTAGGGGAGAGAGGAGTTAGAGGGAGGGGTAGAGGGGGTTAAGGAGGGGAGGAGAGGGGGAGGGGAAAGGGGGCTAGAGGGGGTGGGGAAAGGGAGCTAGAGGGGGTGGGGAAAGGGGGCTAGAGGGGGTGGGGAAAGGGGGCTAGAGGGGGTGGGGAAAGGGAGCTAGAGGGGGTGGGGAAAGGGGGCTAGAGGGGGTGGGAAAGGGGGCTAGAGGGGGTGGGGAAAGGGGGCTAGAGGGGGTGGGGAAAGGGAGCTAGAGGGGGTGGGGAAAGGGGGCTAGAGGGGGTGGGGAAAGGGGGCTAGAGGGGGTGGGGAAAGGGGCTAGAGGGGGTGGGGAAAGGGAGCTAGAGGGGGTGGGGAAAGGGGGCTAGAGGGGGTGGGGAAAGGGAGCTAGAGGGGGTGGGGAAAGGGGGCTAGAGGGGTGGGGAAAGGGGGCTAGAGGGGGTGGGGAAAGGGGCTAGAGGGGGTGGGGAAAGGGGGCTAGAGGGGGTGGGGAAAGGGGGCTAGAGGGGGTGGGGAAAGGGGGCTAGAGGGGGTGGGGAAAGGGGGCTAGAGGGGGTGGGGAAAGGGGGTGAGGGGAACGGGTTTAGACTTTAGAGAGAGGAGGGGAGAGGGGTTTAGAATGACGACATTAGTATGAACTATGCTTCTATGCTATAACTATGCTTTTCGGTCCCCAAAGCTAATTCATTTTATGGCAATAAGTGTAAAGCTTCTCTACAATCTCGTAATAACAGTATGCAGCTTCATATACTAAGGACTTTTGCCTTTTGCGTTATATCTTTGCCTTCTGCATACACCCTTGCCTTCTGTGTACATCTTCACCTTCTGCATACGTCTTTGCCTTCATGTACACCCTTGCCTTCTGTGTACATCTTCACCTTATGCCTTCACCTATCACCTTATCACCTTCATCTTCACCCTTGCCTTCTGTGTACATGTCTGTCTTCTAAACACATCTGCCACAAGGCTTAGAGAGTCACTGACTTGGATATACAAAATACTCCGTAGTTTATTTTTGCAAACGATTAACGTTGCTGCTTGTAGTTAATGTTCCGAAAAGATTTGGGGACAACTGTGTGAAGTTTCCTACTCTAGAGCTTGCTCCTGCTCAAATTGAAAACTCCCAAACACCCATGTATCTTTTGTATGGAAGTCAAAGAAGCAAAATAAAGAAATCCTACAAAAGAAAAATGGAAAGCACTGAACTCCATCTTCCCCACAGCTCCATCTATTATATAGTGCTTCCGCCTCCTCAGTTGGAATTTTGTATCGATTTAGACTAATGCTTATTACTGTTAGTGAATACTCTTATAGCCTCTACGAACTATATGCATCAGTACCAGCTATTTATTATTGCAAAGAAAACTGCATTGAGCCTCAAATAATAGACAGGCTTTCATTTCTTGGCTCTGCTTTTAACCAATTTTGATTGACACACGAACACACAAACACATACACACACACACACACACTGTGTCCTCTCTTTGAACGACCGAAGACAGCGCGTCACGAAGTGCAAACACATATATTCCCATCTTTTTCTTGTAAATGATTAGCTCCGTGAGTCCTTGTCAGTCCCAAACTCTAACTTGTATGCACCTTTTGTATGCTTTGAGTTGTCTCTCGTTTCTTCTTCAGCACAACTGCCAGTTTGACTTGTACAAGCAGAAACAAACAATTAATAATAAACACACCACAAATCACAGGAATATACAAGCTAAATTCTAAATCTAAATTACTAATAAAATAAACCTATATTTCTACTATCAGTAGGCGAAGCTAAGTATGATCAATCTGAAAAACAAATACTAAAGAATTTTAAATTGATGCGTTCTTTCGAGAAATCGAAGATGAATTGCTTACTAGTTCAATTATTGACTAAAGTTCCGCTGAAGTAATAGATCTAAGCTACTTTTTGTAAGTAGTTGTGTAAAATGATTCCAAGGTAACTATTAAATATTAATCAATCATTGTGCATCAAAAATAAATGCGAATAACCAAGATAGCAAGACATGAACTGCAGTGGCGTAGCCAGGAATTTCAATTGGGGGGGGGGGGGGGTTGGCCTGGCTGGCCATGCCTCATGTCATTGCCACTTTTAGCGCCGCAGACGCTCATTTTAGCGCCGCAGACGCTCATTTTAGCGCCGCAGGCACTCATTTTAGCGCCGCAGGCACTCATTTTAGCGCCGCAGGCACTCATTTTAGCGCCGCAGGCACTCATTTTAGCGCCGCAGGCACTCATTTTAGCGCCGCAGGCACTCATTTTAGCGCCGCAGGCACTCATTTTAGCGCCGCAGGCACTCATTTTGGCGCCGCAGGCACTCATTTTGGCGCCGCAGGCACTCATTTTAGCGCCGCAGGCACTCATTTTGGCGCCGCAGGCACTCATTTTAGCGCCGCAGGCACTCATTTTAGCGCCGCAGGCACTCATTTTAGCGCCGCAGGCACTCAATTGCCTCATGGTTTTTGGTACCCGCCGCGCCTAATCCCGATTCCCACTCCCCCCCCCCGGCCCCCCTGGCGACGCCACTGATGAACTGATATATGATAATTCAAACTTTAAAAAAACATCTGAAACTCACCCAGCATCTTTAGGGACAATTTTCCCCGTTGACATTTGCGAGACCAGTTGTTCATTTTGCGGCTCAGCAGAAATGCCCACGCCTCGTTGTCGTTTAACAGTCGTAGCGGCTGTGTGCACTGGCGACCCGGCGGCGCTATTAATCACCGATTGATATTTATCAACTTGCGACAATAGTTCCGCTATGCGCTTGTCTTTCATGCGAACTTGCGATTTCAAATCGCTAATCTGATGCTGCAACTCGTTGATTAGGTCGTCCTTCTCTTTGCCGCTAGTCTGCAGCTCTGTGATCAGTGCGGACATTCTGTTTGGGGCAGCGAGGGTGACAGGGTGGAATATAATTGCTTCTTGTTTATTTAAATAGTTTAAAAAAACAACGGGGGTCCAGGGTCGTCCGGTTCCTCTTAAACTCTATCTAAGGGGACTGGTGTACAAAGCTAATCAATGTACACCAAGCTGGTGGGGGGATTGGGGTTCATGGAAGTCATGCCAGATCGTAAAACTGTGTGACTGGCTGCCCCGCTACCCCAACCTCTTCCCATCTAGCGGGGTTAGAATGTACAGTGCGAATGTACATTCCAGCGTTTTTCTGATTAGAGGCCTCCATCCTACAATTAACAAGCCAAATCAGGGACCATAAGATAATAAACACTCTTTACTTATTACTATACGCAACTTGAATGGTAAGGTATTTATTTACATTATCTGCATATTTATAGCAGATGTACATCTTAAAATTTTTTAAACATACTAGCGTAAACTTAACCAGAACTAGGACCTTTTTGCTATTGCGATTACATTTCTAGAACTACAACTACGTATTAATTTTCTACACACTAAGTTTTAACAGAGAAATATACTCAGCAGCATTGAAGAATTGCCCGCCACCCTTTGCCCTCGTCAGCAGTGTCTTTCAACCAGCGTCTATCACCTGGCCAACCATTTTGCTCTATGCTCTTCCCGATCCCTCCTCACCCAGCCCAACTCTGCGTCGCGTGGATCAAGAATTTACTGCGCACTCTCAAAAGTGGCGACTTTTTTATGTTTTTGAGTATGGCAATTAATGTATTTTTCCTGTGTCTACCGTGTATCTAGGTGTATACTAACACTACTTTGGTACCTAGGTACCTTGTACCTAGGTATGGAAGAGTATGAACCAAGGCTCTCTTACAATTAACTCCTCTTAGGGTTTAGCCAAAAAAACTTCATGGTTGTGTAAGCTCGTTCGGCAAAAAACTACAATAAAAATAGAGAACAATAAGTATAGTTGCCGACAGCTCAAGCACGCTGAGTACGGAGTGTATGGCCGGATTCCACATTCGCGGCTCACAAAAGGCACTTTTGGCACTCTGCTATCGCGTGAAACACGTCTGTCTGCCATTCCCATCGTGTACATATACTCTGGTGTACTGCACAGTTGCACAATAATAATTATTTTATTGGCATAGTGCTTATTGAGAAGTTTTTTGTGGTTAAAGTAGAAATATAAAGTGTCCTTAAGCTTTTTGACGCTTGTTTGGACTATTCTGACCTTCATTGCACTGCGAAATGTACAATTAGGCTACAGCAGAGTAGTCAGATGGGTTACTGAAGGACTGCAGATGGGGGTTCTTACATCTGAAGGGACTGCATGTCATGCTACTGTAAGATCCGATGGGGTTACATCTGAAGGGACTGCATGTCATGCTACTGTAAGATCCGATGGGGTTACATCTGAAGGGACTGCATGCCATGTTACTGTAAGATCCGTTGGGGTTAAATCTGAAGGGACTGCATGTCATGTTACTGTAAGATTCGTTGGGGTTAAATCTGAAGGGACTGCATATCATGTTACTGTAAGATCCGTTGAGGTTTGTTACATTTGAAGGGACTGCATGTCATGTTACTGTAAGATCCGTTGAGGTTTGTTACATCTGAAGGGACTGCATGTCATGTTACTGTAAGATCCGTTGGGGTTAAATCTGAAGGGACTGCATGTCATGTTACTGTAAGTAAGATCCAATGGGGCTACATCTGAAGGGACTGCTGGTGGGTGACCGAAGGAACAGATGGGAAGACGGCAGATCTACGTAGCTACGAAAGATTACAAAAAACTGAACTCACTTAACCTTGCTCTCCCCAGAGCCGGCCAGAAAGGACCAGCTCCTGTCCTTCTTCTTTTCTTTGTCTTTGGACATTGGAAATAGGAGCTGCAGTTCCACCAAAAGTTTTCACCTTGAATAAAAGTTTTGACTTTCTAATTCTTTCGTTTGTCAACTTCAGCACTTAAAAATTGTCTTACAAGAGCGCTTAGCACACAGTCTAAGCATGCAGTCAACAGCCCGTGTGAAGTGGACGTCTGCCTCACTCTTTACCCTCCGTCACTCTTTCTCGCACTCGATTTCTATTGGACGATGATAGCCCGGCAGAATCAACTGATAATGGAAACGCTATTTGGCAAACGCTGAAGAGCCCACTTCACAATCTGTTATGATTGTGCTTCAACTGTTTCTGGGCGTCGCTCACCTGCCCCCTTGCCCCCCCCCCCTTGTACCCTCGCTCTCTTGCCTTTGACTCCGTGCGCGCTGCGGTGTGAAGTCTTCTTATTTATTAGCTCAATCTCTTCTCTATTCATGCGTTTTGCTGCTCAGCAATATTTACCCCAGATTTATATATGAGCAGCCATGGAGTAACTGTAGCTAAGAGAGATCCAAAACAGGCTCTAGCCACCGACACAGCCAGAATGCTTGATAAGAGGTCAAAGATAGGATTTTTCGGTCTGAGAGCCAACCAGTATAATAAATTCTACTGATTTTTCTGTGCTATTTTATAGGCTTGCCTTTATAAATATAGTGTACAGAGTATGTACGTGAAGATTTGCAATCTGGAATTCAGTTTGCTTGATACTTTTTGTTTGCAATGGTCTTTAGAAGCTGCCTAAGAATTATTAATTTTCTAACGTTTGTGCTGCGAGTTAAATTGGCAAGATTGACAGCTTTATTGCTCTGGATGATGCCGACGTCAAACGTCAAAAGAATGGAGATGCTCAGTTAGAACTTGGAGATGTTTTCTTAAAAATGGAGGCACGAATTCAAAGACACAGTTGCAAATCAAAGACACGGGTGTTAAACAAAAGACACAGCTGTCAAATTAAAGACAGTTGCCAAAGCAAAGACACAGTTGACAAAGCAAAGACACAGTTGACAAATCAAAGTCACAGTTGCCAAAGCAAAGACACAGTTGACAAAGCAAAGACACAGTTGACAAAGCAAAGACACAGTTGACAAAGCAAAGACACAGTTGACAAAGCAAAGACACAGTTGCCAAAGCAAAGACACAGTTGACAAAGCAAAGACACAGTTGACAAAGCAAAGACACAGTTGCCAAAGCAAAGACACAGTTGCCAAATCAAAGACACCGTTGCCAAATCAAAGACAACGTTTCCAATCAAAGACACCGTTGCCAAATCAAAGTCACAGTTGCCAAATCAAGGTCACATGTGCCAAATCAAAGTCAGTGGTGCCAAATCAAAGACCCAGACAGGCACCAATTCAAAGTCAAAAGCGCCCGATCAAAGACACAGAAATCAATTCTAAGCATAAGGAGACAAAGACACCTTCAATAATGATTTCATGATGTACGAGTATACAAGATTCGTTGCAACATTGTTTATTACGTTCTAGTCGAAAGACGTAGCAAAAATTCAATAAGTACACTCTGTACAATTTGACGTGTGAATTACTGCACCACACTGGCTTGTAGGTTTCTACGAGCTCGTAAGTGTGCCAATTACTGAAACACATCAGGCCATCAATCAGTCTGACCGTTAATTTCAAGCGTCAATTAAACATGGAGACAACATTTACGACTATTTCAGGCAACTACACTGGTAAACATTTTTATAGCCCTGCACGCTATCGGGTGAATGGTTCTCTCGAAAGGTGGCTAGATTTTAACCAGCTTAGTGTATTTCTGAAGATACCTGAAGATCTCTTAAAAATGCGCGTGTAGTTTAACAAATTGAAACTCAGCTTACTGGGCGCACTGTATAGTAGTCAATTGAACCGCTACTTCTACTGCTAGTAGTATCAAATAGTCGAGCAAATAAATTAAGTGGAGGACGAAAACTACTACTACTACTACTACTACTACTACTACTACTACTACTACTACTACTACTACTACTACTACTACTACTACTACTACTACTACTACTACTACTACTACTACTACTACTACTACTACTACTACTACTACTACTACTACTACTACTACTACTACTACTACTACTACTACTACTACTACTACTACTACTACTACTACTACTACTACTACTACTACTACTACTACTACTACTAATACTAGATCCCAATATCCAGTCTCGCACCGTGAGCTAGATATGACAGTGTCTGTATATTGATAAGTTTTGTATATTACACAAACTGATCTAAACATCGGGGCCCGTCTGTTCAATGTCTAGTTGGAAAAAAAGCAAATAACTCAGTTTCCCAAGACCCGGAAAGGAATACTACAAAAAAGCACGTCGAACAAGTCAAACAAAGTAGCTTGTCAGTCACGCAGTTGGGCTTGAAGTTTCGGATCACAGGATCTTAAAAGGAAGCAAGACGGAGGAATTGAAGCTCAAAGCAACTAATTTAACGAGTCCCCATATAAAATTTACGACATTCGTGGATCATCGCACTATTTGTTGTTTTTTTCACTATTTTAATCCGAGACAGGTCTCCCTGCACCATCCCATGTTTTGCGTGCCTTTTTCTCAGTCTTGCAAAACTGACTAACAAGTACGAGCGTACCTTCCTTGTTCCTTTCGGTCGTCACATTACAAGCAAGTCTGACTTCTAATGGATAAGGGATTAGTCTTGATTTTCGATATTGATGCCATGGACAGCTAAATCCGGGGGGACAGGGACAGCTAACGTTGAAGGCTGCTTCTAAGTTTCCAGTTGTTTTTATCGCGGAATTCTGATAAACTTGTGAGTGCGTCCCAGAGAACACATTCTTGCTTCATTTGGGATTCGGAAGTCCGTAGCGAGAGATATTCGATTGAAATTTGCAATCTTAATCCAATATATTCTCCCAATCAAGTTCACATTAAAGGTCATTGATTCTCGATAGCTTGAATTCTACATCTAGACAGGTTAATTAAATCAACGAAGCCCACAAATCCTAGACAGCTCAGCACCAACTGTCAGTTAGTAATCAATTAGTCATTATCGACCCCGATTAACCTACTGCTATGAGTAATATGCTCTTATTATAGTTGGAGCTCCAGGATAGAATGCAAATCAGCCAGTGCGAACTGAGGCTCCAGACTAGGCGATGACTGATTGCCTTGTGGGAGGGAGGGGGGCAATTAACGGGAAGGATGAAGTGTCGATGGCAGCAGCGAAGGTGAGTGAAAGAAAATATACGATATTATATCGAAATTCGGATGATTGATGACAGGTGAGTTGCAGCCTTTGGCAGAGGTGAAACTTTGCGTATTTCTATTCAAAGATCTAAATAGAAATGTTGCTTTTTCGGAGATGCAAGATGGAAAAACAGG
>NIVC01000922.1:205000-252500 GCA_002269645.1 Macrostomum lignano | reverse complement strand
GAGAGATATCAGAGAGATCAGAGAGATCAGAGAGATCAGAGAGATCAGAGACATCAGAGAGATAAGAGAGATCAGAGAGATCAGAGAGATCAGAGAGAGATCAGAGACATCAGAGAGATCAGAGACATCAGAGACATCAGAGAGATCAGAGAGATCAGAAAATTTCTCCTGACTCCTGATTCGAGCCTGAGACTCCTGGAGAAGCCAACACTTCAATGCCTCATAGATCAGCACACTTCACTGAAGAGCAAGTCCGCAGAAAAAGTTCGTTACGAGCTAAAAAATATTTGTCGTATTCACACACGTTGCGTGACATCAATCTCCAGGGCCTCCATCTCTCTCTCTTCTTTTTCGATTTGCAAGCTACGGGACAGTTTCTGCCTCCCAAATCCGTTAGCTCGTTCCCCTCTCCGTATTCTAGTTTTCGTGCACACATTTGTACTTTTCCATTTCGAGACATCAGATTGGGGGCACAGTTTCGGTGCCAAAGCCGCCTGCAAATACGATCCAGATGTCTCTTAGCCTTTTTGCGTTTGGGGTGGGGGCTGGAAAGCAGATATTAATAGAGGAAAGCAGATAGCAGGGGGAGGACGTAAACCAAGCATAGCAACAGCGTAATTGGTCTGCCTTAACCGCAGAAATTGGCCTCTGTCGGTTGGAAATGTTTTTGCTTCTACTCGCGGGGTCAAATTGTGGGACTGCACGAATAGGGACTGCAAAAATTTGTGCTGACTTTTTTGTTTGCTTTGTTTCAATTTGCTTCTTTGTTGCGTCTGTCCACTTTAAATCTATTGGACTTTCTTCATCATTCCCTGTCTACCTGTCTGCCGCTCGATCTACCCAATCTTTTCCTGGATCTACCCAACCTACACCTTACTCTACCCGATATACCCATCCATTTTCTGCCTACCCGTGGATCCATCTAATCTCCTTCTCGATCTATCTCTTGATCTACCCAATCTACCCCTCGATCTACCCAATCTAACCCTCGATCTACCCAATCTACCCAATCTACCCCTCGATCTACCCAATCTAACCCTCGATCTACCCAATCTACCCAATCTACCCCTTGATCTGCCCAATCTACCCCTCGATCTGCCCAATCTACCCCTCGATCTACCCAATCTACCCCTCGATCTACCCAATCTACCCCTCGATCTACCCAATCTACCCCTCGATCTACCCAATCTACCCCTCGATCTACCCAATCTACCCCTCGATCTACCCAATCTACCCCTCGATCTACCCAATCTACCCCTCGATCTACCCAATCTACCCCTCGATCTACCCAATCTACCCCTCGATCTACCCAATCTAACCCTCGATCTACCCAATCTACCCTTCGATCTACCCAATCTACCCCTCGATCTACCCAATCTACCCCTCGATCTACCCAATCTACCCCTCGATCTACCCAATCTACCCCTCGATCTACCCAATCTACCCCTCGATCTACCCAATCTAACCCTCGATCTACCCAATCTACCCCTCGATCTACCCAATCTACCCCTCGATCTATCCAATCTACCCCTCGATCTACCCAATCTAACCCTCGATCTACCCAATCTACCCTTCGATCTATCCAATCTACCCCTTGATCTACCCAATCTACCCCTCAATTTACCCAATCTACCCTCAATTTGTACAACATCTTCGCATCTGCCTTGAAATATAAAAATACTAAGGCAGTACCAGACGTCTTGGCTTCACAGATTTTAAAAGTGCAGCTGGTACATTTTTTCTTGCGTTCAGTAGCTAAGTCAGCAAATTCTTTCAAGAAATCTTCGGGCACTGCTTGTGTGTACATTTCGGTTTAGAAACCCTTGTTAAACTCGAAAAAAACCTTTTCACTTTGTCCCTCGTCCCAGCAACCGGTCTGAAAAGCTTTCAGCCGACCAGTAATGCCCCGGTACGGTATGCGGATTGCTTTCTTTTTTCCGACCAGAAAATAATTCACAAGTTATGTGATGGTTTTTGCTCCGAAAAATGCGTCACCGCGATTCATTGGCCTTTCTTTGCCTGAGGTTTTATTAAAATCATCAATGCCTGCCTTTGTACTTATTACGAGTAGTAGTATCCTAAGTGCATGAAATAATTTGTCTCTTTTAACACCCACTGTCTTCTTCATCACCCCACTGTCTTCTTCATCACCCCACTGTCTTCTTCATCACCCCCACTGTCTTCTTCATCACCCCACTGTCTTCTTCATCACCCCACTGTCTTCTTCATCACCCCCACTGTCTTCTTCATCACCCCACTGTCTTCTTCATCACCCACTGTCTTCTTCATCACCCCCACTGTCTTCTTCATCACCCCACTGTCTTCTTCATCACCCCACTGTCTTCTTCATCACCCCACTGTCTTCTTCATCACCCCACTGTCTTCTTCATCACCCCACTGTCTTCTTCATCACCCCCACTGTCTTCTTCATCACCCCCACTGTCTTCTTCATCACCCCACAGTCTTCTTCATCACCCCACTGTCTTCTTCATCACCCCACTGTCTTCTTTATCACCCCCACTGTCTTCTTCATCACCCCCACTGTCTTCTTCATCACCCCACTGTCTTCTTCATCACTCTAACTGTCTTATTCATCACCCCATTGTCTTCTTCATCACCCCACTGTCTCCTTCATCACTCCACTGTTTCCCTCGTCACAACACTGACCCCTGATATTCCAGTGCCTTCTCCCTCCCATGCAAGCAATGTCGCTTTAACTCTAATATCAAAGTCTGTCTCAGTGCGCGTACGATTACCTCCCCTCACTTGGGATACTATCAGTGCCCCTGGCTTCTTTTCTGACAGTTAGAAGTACCTGAATAATCCGAGCAGCAATCAAAAGAACTTAGATAAGGCTTTCCGAAAGGATGATGTAAATCCAGAATCCAATAAATTTCTGGTCTCGAAGCTGCTGATAAAGCAACGATCCTGAAGAAGTTTCCCAATTCCAGACACTGTCCTATTGCTCTGTAGCATAATTTTACATTCCCCAATGTCAAAAATCCCACGAAGTTTCAACCGCGTCGCTCCACTGCTGATGGACAGTCAGCAGCCAAGGATAATTTGGCAGGCGGGGCATTTCCGGCCCGAGATGATGGAGCTTCTGTACACGAAGCACTATGACGAGTTTGTCGTCAGCATGGAGAAGCTGACCTCGCATCAACTAATAATCTTACTGAGTCCGTCTGCTTCATCATTGCTCACCTACTCGCTCAGCAGTCCGTTGAGAGTCGCCGACACGCCTAATCAGCTAGAAAGCCTTTCTGTAACGCCCATGCTGGAACTGTTCATCACAGGAAACCTCCAGGTGGTGTCCGCAGCCGTGGAGCTGCTGTCCAAATCGCCTGCAGTTGACGCCTGTCGAGTCCTGAGGCCGACCCTCTTCCAACTGGTGGACTTCTGCTGCTGCTGCTGCAACAGGAACTCTTCCGACAGTTTTGACGATAGAGACAGTTTCGAGTCTGAGCAGGTTGAGTTAAAATTAGCCGAGCTGTTCGCTCAGCTGGCTGCAATTCAGCCCAGCCGGTGCCTGGAGATGCTCAACCAGGAGGCGACGACAAGCCGCCTGCGACCGGTGGAGTACGCGGCGCTGTGGCGCAAATTCCACCTGGCCAGAGTCTACCTGGAGGCGCCTGGCTACGTGAGGACTGTTGTTAAGTCCGAACGAGTTGCCATTGAAGAGTTCGACTTGACTCCCTACCACTGGGCCGGCGGGCCGCGGATGAGCAAGTCGCCGTTTCTCTACTTCGCCATGGCGAACGAGAAGGCCGCCAAGGACAGACGAATTCCGGGCAGTTGGCGCAACTTCTACCACAGCCCAGCGGCCCAGGCCTACTTCAACGCAATGGGGGAGTGGACGCTGAAGTCGAAGCACGCATTCGCGCAGATTTTCCTCATGATTCTTTGCTATTTTCTCAACGTGCTCACTCTGACGGCCAGAGTGTTCACTAGAGGAGAGTTCAATTCGAGCAATATAGCTCAGGTTGCCGGGCTAAATGAGACGCACGTGCTGTACCTGACCCAAATGCCTCAGGCTGCTCTATCGGCTATGCGCGGTCTGTTCTACGCGCGATTCGCTCTGCAACTCGTATTCTTGTTTATCTTTATAATCTTCCTAGCGGTGTCCTTCTACACCAACCGTCTGCTGCCACCGACAGTGCGTCGAAATTGGTTGCTGCTCCAGTGGATTGCTAGCGTGATGACGTTGAGCAACGCCACCGACAGCCTGATATCTGGCAGTCTCCTCTTTCACCTGCTGATGATGTTCATAGAGGCGATGTTCATCTACACTGATTACTTCTACACAGTTGAGAACGGACAGCTGTACATTTCTGCCGACTCGTTGAAGTTCATGTACACCTTTTTCATGCTCATACTGCAGCAGGTTCTCATCCTAGCTGTCAGCTGCTTGTCTTACTACTATGAACTATTTGCTCACATCCTCATCGGTATGCAGCAGTCTATCAAGATCCTCTACATGAGCTTCTTTCCCGTGTTCCTGTTCAGCCTCACCGTGCTAATCTGCTATCCTTATGTGCCGCGGGACGCCAGCTTTGTCTCCATATTAGCTGAGTACCTCGCATCGGCTTGTCGGTTCATTTTCGGTCAGGCTGATTTTGTGGGCTCCGGCGCCACACTGCTGGTCTGGGTGCAGCCAGTTTACTATGTGTTTATCGCCGTGTTTCTATTGAACTTCTGCGTGGCCCTCATCACACAGAAGATATCCGAACTGGACGAGAACATTGTCTATCGTCAGAAGATGCAGCTGCTTGGCTACTGGCATCTGCACTGTCTGGCAATGAGCATTGTCAGGAAGCGGCTGTGTCGGTTGAAGCAGAGACCAACTTTGCTGGTAAAGAAGGCGAGAACGAGGATTGGCGTTCGCAACGTGATTGTATAATTTTTAAATATTCCACGTCAACTCCTTGAGTTTTAATAACTTAGACTACTTTTTCCTGTTTGCGTGCTGCAATTCATTACGGTAGATTGCTACTAGAAGTAGTTTAACGCACAAGCTTTTCCACTCCAAAAGTTTGCCAAATTTATATGTCAACATCCTTGATCTCCGATGTGCATGTAGCCATGTAAACATCCTTGATCTCCGAAGTGCATGTAGCCATGTAAACATCCTTGATCTCCGATGTGCATGTAGCCATGTAAACATCCTTGATCTCCGATGTGCATGTAGCCATGTAAACATCCTTGATCTCCAATGTGCATGTAGCCATGTAAACATCCTTGATCTCCAATGTGCATGTAGCCATGTAAACATCCTTGATCTCCGATGTGCATGTAGCCATGTAAACATCCTTGATCTCCGAAGTGCATGTAGCCATGTAAACATCCTTGATCTCCGAAGTGCATGTAGCCATGTAAACATCCTTGATCTCCGAAGTGCATGTAGCCATGTAAACATCCTTGATCTCCGATGTGCATGTAGCCATGTAAACATCCTTGATCTCCAATGTGCATGTAGCCATGTAAACATCCTTGATCTCCGATGTGCATGTAGCCATGTAAACATCCTTGATCTCCGAAGTGCATGTAGCCATGTAAACATCCTTGATCTCCGAAGTGCATGTAGCCATGTAAACATCCTTGATCTCCGATGTGCATGTAGCCATGTAAACATCCTTGATCTCCGATGTGCATGTAGCCATGTAAACATCCTTGATCTCCGATGTGCATGTAGCCATGTAAACATCCTTGATCTCCGATGTGCATGTAGCCATGTAAACATCCTTGATCTCCCATGTGCAAGTAGCCATGTTAACATCCTTGATCTCCAATGTGCATGTAGCCATGTTAACATCCTTGATCTCCCATGTGCATGTAGCCATGTTAACATCCTTGATCTCCAATGTGGATGTAGCCATGTCATGCCACTGTAATGGCTTCTTTCTTCATTCTTCATTTACTACACTTACATGTATGTGCCTATGCTAATAGGTTTGATAATTCTTCTCTCTCTTTGAGCATAGAAATCCCAGTTGTACAGTTTCGCTCTCGCGTACGCGTGTACTCAGGCGTATCATGCTCAGGCGTACATTCGCTAGCGTACATCGTAATATCAAATAAAAAAACTCGGATGGCTTTAGCTAACTCGTGATTTCCTGGACCAGTTCAAACCTGCCTTCTGCTTAGTTTACATTGGTGTGAAGGCGTGCAAACGATCTACTACCATTGAGCCCATTGGAATCTCAGAAACCACCATTGAGCCCATTGGAGTCTCAGAAACCACCATTGAGCCCATTGGAATCTCAGAAACTACCATTGAGCCCATTGGAATAACAGAAACTACCATTGAGCCCATTGGAATCTCAGAAACCACCATTGAGCCCATTGGAATCTCAGAAACCACCATTGAGCCCATTGGAGTCTCAGAAACCACCATTGAGCCCATTGGAATCTCAGAAACTACCATTGAGCCCATTGGAATAACAGAAACCACCATTGAGCCCATTGGAATCTCAGAAACTACCATTGAGCCCATTGGAATCTCAGAAACCACCATTGAGCCCATTGGAGTCTCAGAAACCACCATTGAGCCCATTGGAATCTCAGAAACTACCATTGAGCCCATTGGAATAACAGAAACTACCATTGAGCCCATTGGAATCTCAGAAACTACCATTGAGCCCATTGGAATCTCAGAAACCACCATTGAGCCCATTGGAGTCTCAGAAACCACCATTGAGCCCATTGGAATCTCAGAAACTACCATTGAGCCCATTGGAATAACAGAAACTACCATTGAGCCCATTGGAATCTCAGAAACCACCATTGAGCCCATTGGAATCTCAGAAACCACCATTGAGCCCATTGGAATCTCAGAAACCACCATTGAGCCCATTGGAGTCTCAGAAACCACCATTGAGCCCATTGGAATCTCAGAAACTACCATTGAGCCCATTAGAATCTCAGAAACCACCATTGAGCCCATTGGAATCTCAGAAACTACCATTGAGCCCATTGGAATCTCAGAAACCACCATTGAGCCCATTGGAATCTCAGAAACCACCATTGAGCCCATTGGAATCTCAGAAACCACCATTGAGCCCATTGGAATCTCAGAAACCACCATTGAGCCCATTGGAATCTCAGAAACCACCATTGAGCACATTAGAATCTCAGAAACCACCATTGAGCCCATTGGAATCTCAGAAACCACCATTGAGCCCATTGGAATCTCAGAAACCACCATTGAGCCCATTAGAAGCTCAGAAACCACCATTGAGCCCATTGGAATCTCAGAAACTACCATTGAGCCCATTGGAGTCTCAGAAACTATCATTGAGCCCATTGGAATCTCAGAAACCACCATTGAGCCCATTAGAAGCTCAGAAACTGCCATTGAGCCCATTGGAGTCTCAGAAACCACCATTGAGCCCATTAGAAGCTCAGAAACTACCATTGAGCCCATTGGAATCTCAGAAACCACCATTGAGCCCATTGGAATCTCAGAAACTATCATTGAGCCCATTGGAATCTCAGAAACTACCATTGAGCCCATTGGAATCTCAGAAACCACCATTGAGCCCATTGGAATCTCAGAAACCACCATTGAGCCCATTAGAATCTCAGAAACCACCATTGAGCCCATTAGAATCTCAGAAACCACCATTGAGCCCATTGGAATCTCAGAAACTACCATTGAGCCCATTGGAATCTCAGAAACCACCATTGAGCCCATTGGAATCTCAGAAACCACCATTGAGCCCATTAGAATCTCAGAAACCACCATTGAGCCCATTGGAATCTCAGAAACCACCATTGAGCCCATTAGAATAACAGAAACCACCATTGAGCACATTGGAATCTCAGAAACCACCATTGAGCCCATTGGAATCTCAGAAACCACCATTGAGCCCATTGGAATCTCAGAAACCACCATTGAGCCCATTGGAATCTCAGAAACCACCATTGAGCCCATTAGAATCTCAGAAACCACCATTGAGCCCATTGGAATCTCAGAAACCACCATTGAGCACATTGGAATCTCAGAAACCACCATTGAGCCCATTAGAAGCTCAGAAACCACCATTGAGCCCATTGGAATCTCAGAAACCACCCTGCAGCATATCATTATAATTGTTTCTCTACCAGTCTCTTTTTTGCCGCAGTAATTTATTCCATTAAGCTATACGTGAGCATACGGACTCAGTTTTTAGCCAATCGAAAGCTTTGGCGGGAAGACGCAGCACACAGCAGGAGAAGACGGAGGGTGAGAAAGTCAGTGAAGAGAAGAAGAACCTCTAGCTGACAAATCTGGGTCGCTCTGGGCCTATCTTCCCAGATGGGGTGGTTTATGACGGCCATATATCCCCAGAACGCGCATGGCTGTCTTCCCGCATCCTCAATTCTCACTTTTCCCCATCCCAAACTCCTGCCGCCTGCGAAGAAGAGGGAACAGATCCGCCTCATCTTTTTTAGTTAATTTTTCATTCCTTCCCCATTTTTGAGGGCAGAAATTGTGAGACCTTTTCTCTAACCTACACGATTTGCCTCTGCTCTGGCCTCCTGTCCTTTGCGTGTTTCACCGCCGATAGCAAAGAGTGCAAAGCGCATTTGGTACGTCAATTAGCTCAAGCGACTCAAGCTGGAGAAATGTACTAAAGACAAAAATATCGTTCGTTGCGAGGAACAGACTGGTGGAAACAAACAAGGTTAATTTAGCTAAAACGGTAGCATCAAGGTACTCGTAGGAATGACAGAGAATTGCAAAAAGTTGAAAGAACTACTCATATATTAATCACTCTGAGGCTGCGAACGTTGAGAGAAGAATCTAACGGAACGGCCCTTGAAAAAACAAAAGACACAGACGCTACGAAAGACACTGAAACAGGCAAAAGGACAGACAGGCAGTCATGTGCCGCACTCTCCGTTCCGCTTCCTGCGGTTCCTCAACAGACGCGGCAGGTTCTTCGAGCTCGGCCGGCGCAGCCGCCGCCCGACGTCGCCGCCGTCAGCATCGACGCCGCGGAGGCGCCAGCAGACGCCGGACGCCGTTCGCCCGTCGCGCACAAGCCGCCGGCTTCGTCCAAGTGGCCTCAGGCGGCGCCGCGGTGGCGGCTTCCCTGGCCTGCCGGTTCGAGTTCTGCTTCGCCGGATTCCTGGCTGTCGGCGCTTGGACCGGCGCCTTCTACGCGGCTAATGGGCTGCTGGCGGTGGCGGCGGCCAGGATGCGACTGGCGGAGGCGCGACTAGCGATCGGCGGCATGGTGCTGAGCCTGCTGGCGGCGATGCTGGGCCTCATGGCTATCGGCATGTCTGTGGTTGGCATTCTGGTCGAGTCCGATTTGAAAAGGTTTGTTTTTTTTAAGAGTTTGTTTTACTGACGCATTTTCAACTTTGTTCCGAAGAATAGTCATGATACCCTTTTTGACGGCTCTAGCACTCACTGCCATGTTTTTGACACCAAGTTTTACAGTTCTGAAAATCGATATTACATCATTGACCCGAAGCGTGACAGCATTTAAACGGACTGATTTTAAGGGCTTTGATGCCTCATTGACCTATGCGAACTAGCTCGTAGCTGATGCGCTACTGTGTCTAAGTGTTGCGTCTTAGTGCCCTTTTTTGTTGTTGTCGTCGTTGTTAATGCCCCTCTAAGTAAGACGGGTCTTAGTCACTTAATGTGTCTTAATCACTGTAAAGTAATTTAGAAAAGTTTTGCATTTCAAATCAATTTCTTGCGGGATAAGTGCTGAATTTTCTGGCTTCATTCAGTTCCGCTCCCAAAGGGGGGCCAGAGTGTACTAGTCCACCTATACTAAATCGCTTCCTGCAATCTCGACGTACTTTACGTACAATTCGCTAAGCATGCGCTCTCTCACAATCTGCACGTTCCTGCGCAGATACTACGCCGCAGCGGCTGACACAACCGGATGCGACGAGCGCTGTCGCGGCTCGGACAAGCGAATCTTCCTGCACGTGGTCTCCGTGGCGGCTCACAGCTCCCAGATCGCGGCCAGCTGCCTGCAGTCGGTGCTGGCCTTCAAGCGCTATCTGTACTTCGTTGGCAACCCGGACGATCGGAAGATAATCGGTAGACTCGACGACGAAGACGACGCTGAAGAGGACGTCGACAGACGCAACCGGTCGGAGAGCATCCCGCTGACTGAACGCCACCGTCGAGATCCGCGCGAGGAGGAGTCGTCGGCTTTAGTGATCGGCAATTTCGACAGCAAACCGCAGCGAAGTGGCGCTCATCAGGCGCAGACGGATCGGCAGGGGGCGGCAGAGGACAGCAGGAGTTTCTGCCTACCACCAATGATGCAGATGCAGACTCGGCAGCCGCAGCTGCAGCAGCAGTTGCAATCTTGGTCGCAGCAACAGTTTAATCAGCTTCATCAACCTTATCTTCAACAGCAGCAGCAGCAGCCGTTTCAACCAAATCAGTTTGACTACTGATCCAATTCAGTTTCCCAACTGCATGACCAATAAGTAGAGTGGTACACAATCTTCAATGCAACTTTGTCCAGTCACCTTTGCTTCGATTAAATTTTTTTCAGTGTTAATGTCGTTTAAGAATTTTTATATGATTAAAGTGTTTTCAGATTATACTTCGTACTATCCGCCCGTGTGAATCAGCGTTTTAGTTTCTTTGTCATTGGAAAAAAGCCCAATCTGCCACTCTTCTTCCCAATCTCCCCCTCTCTCCCACTTACAATCTACCCCTCGCCCTCACAATCTACCACTCTCCCTCACAATCTACCCCTCTCCCTCACAATCTACCACTCTCCCTCACAATTTACCACTCTCCCTCACAATCTACCACTCTCCCTCACAATCTACCACTCTCCCTCACAATCTACCACTCTCCCTCACAATCTACCACTCTCACTCACAATCTACCACTCTCCCTCACAATCTACCACTCTCACTCACAATCTACTACTCTCCCTCGCAACCTACCCCTCTCTCTTTCACAACTTACCCCTCTCTCTCTCAAAGTCTACTAATACTTTGAACCCTACTCTTAAACCTATCCTGCTTATAAGTTCGGTTTGAATTCAGACGATCAAAACAGCAAACGCCACAGACGAAAGTACGAAAGGATTCAGAGTCACGGTTTGGAAGATCACAGCCCAACAGAAAAGATTTCGGCCGTTGATGAGTGTCCCCTCGATACCGCCTTGATCCCAGATCCCGGAGACGGGAGGGATCTTAAGCTTCTAATCAAAATAGGCGCAGCCCATCCGTCCGACGGATTGGGGACGCTGGGGACAGGGGGTCAGACACAGATCCGCGATGATAGCCCACTCGGCCGAGAAGAAATCTTGTTTGGGGCTTCTTAAAGTCCAAGAATATTTACTCAGTATTTGCGGCTAGAGCGGAGAAGGATAAGTTTGTTAATGTTAGAGGATAGACTGTGAGGGAGAAGGGATAAACAGTGAGGGGCAGTGGGTAGACTGTGTGGGAGAGGGGATAGACTGAGAGAGAGGGAGTAGACTGTGTGGGAGAGGGGATAGACTGAGAGAGAGGGAGTAGACTGTGTGGGAGAGGGGTAGACTGTGAGGGAGAGGGGTAGACTGTAAGGGAGAGGGGTAGACTGTGAGGGAGAGGGGTAGACTGTGTGGGAGAGGGGTAGACTGTAAGGGAGAGGGGTAGACTGTAAGGGAGAGGGGTAGACTGTGATGGAGAGGGGTAGACTGTAAGGGAGAGGGGTAGACTGTAAGGGAGAGGGGTAGACTGTGTGGGAGAGGGGTAGACTGTAAGGGAGAGGGGTAGACTGTGAGGGAGAGGGGTAGACTGTAAGGGAGAGGGGTAGACTGTGAGGGAGAGGGGTAGACTGTAAGGGAGAGGGGTAGACTGTGAGGGAGAGGGGTAGACTGTGTGGGAGAGGGGTAGACTGTAAGGGAGAGGGAGTAGACTGTGAGGGAGAGGGGTAGACTGTGAGGGAGAGGGGTAGACTGTGAGGGAGAGGGGTAGACTGTGTGGGAGAGGGGTAGACTGTGAGGGAGAGGGGTAGACTGTAAGGGAGAGGGGTAGACTGTAAGGGAGAGGGGTAGACTGTAAGGGAGAGGGGTAGACTGTAAGGGAGAGGGGTAGACTGTAAGGGAGAGGGGTAGACTGTAAGGGAGAAGGGGTAGACTGTAAGGGAGAGGGGTAGACTGTAAGGGAGAGGGGTAGACTGTAAGGGAGAGGGGTAGACTGTAAGGGAGAGGGGTAGACTGTAAGGGAGAGGGGTAGACTGTAAGGGAGAGGGGTAGACTGTAAGGGAGAGGGGTAGACTGTAAGGGAGAAGGGGTAGACTGTAAGGGAGAGGGGTAGACTGTAAGGGAGAGGGGTAGACTGTAAGGGAGAGGGTAGACTGTAAGGGAGAGGGTAGACTGTAAGGGAGAGGGAGTAGACTGTGAGGGAGAGGGGTAGACTGTGAGGGAGAGGGGTAGACTGTAAGGGAGAGGGGTAGACTGTGAGGGAGAGGGGTAGACTGTGTGGGAGAGGGGTAGACTGTGAGGGAGAGGGGTAGACTGTAAGGGAGAGGGGTAGACTGTGAGGGAGAGGGGTAGATTGTAAGGGAGAGGGGTAGACTGTAAGGGAGAGGGGTAGACTGTAAGGGAGAGGGGTAGACTGTAAGGGAGAAGGGGTAGACTGTGTGGGAGAGGGGTAGACTGTAAGGGAGAGGGGTAGACTGTAAGGGAGAGGGGTAGACTGTAAGGGAGAGGGTAGACTGTAAGGGAGAGGGTAGACTGTAAGGGAGAGGGAGTAGACTGTGAGGGAGAGGGGTAGACTGTGAGGGAGAGGGGTAGACTGTAAGGGAGAGGGGTAGACTGTGAGGGAGAGGGGTAGACTGTGTGGGAGAGGGGTAGACTGTGAGGGAGAGGGGTAGACTGTAAGGGAGAGGGGTAGACTGTGAGGGAGAGGGGTAGACTGTAAGGGAGAGGGGTAGACTGTAAGGGAGAGGGGTAGACTGTAAGGGAGAGGGGTAGACTGTAAGGGAGAGGGGTAGACTGTAAGGGAGAGGGGTAGACTGTAAGGGAGAGGGGTAGACTGTAAGGGAGAGGGGTAGACTGTAAGGGAGAGGGGTAGACTGTAAGGGAGAGGGGTAGACTGTAAGGGAGAGGGGTAGACTGTAAGGGAGAGGGGTAGACTGTAAGGGAGAAGGGGTAGACTGTGAAGGAGAGGGTAGACTGTAAGGGAGAGGGGTAGACTGTAAGGGAGAAGGGGTAGACTGTAAGGGAGAAGGGGTAGACTGTAAGGGAGAAGGGGTAGACTGTAAGGGAGAGGGGTAGACAGCGAGTGGGATGTAAAACTCACGCACATATTCAATTAAAAAGCAGTGCTTACCGAATACAGACAGAGAGACGGAGAAGAGGATGAGGCGTGTTGCCATGCATCATACACCCTTGACCGAGTTCTCCACTCGATAACGACGGCCTCTTGTGCACGATGATGCCAAGAAAGTGCGGCCGCGCATGTTATTTGCCGTGCTCTGCCGAGCAGGGTTGAGTAAATGAGTCAGGAAATTTGGGATGGACTTTCTGGCTGTTAGGGTAGAGCTATTTTTTGTGAGAAGATTTTAAGAGCAACAGTCCTTGCTAGTAAAACTCGATGCTCACTTCATGTACAGAACTTTCAGGCCTAATTAGTTCTCCGTGAACTTATAACGCCCCTTTCTTGTACCTATCGTGATAAAAATTACCAAAAGGTTACAAAACTTCTTTCACCAGGTACAGCTTGTATATTACTTGTACAAAACCTTTATACATCTTGTTCCTATCTTGTACATATCATGAAAATATACTGTATATATCTCGGAATATCGTGTACAAATCTTGTTTTGCACACATCTAATATGCATATTTTTTTTGCACGCATTCCAAATTTCTAGATTGTACTTGTCTAATAATATCTTGTACACTTCCTGTACACCGCTTGTACACTTCCTGTACACACTTGAAGTCTTAATATTTAAAAAAATACAGATAACTTCATGCTTTGTTTGCGTGACGCCACCCTGACATAAAAAACTCCAAAAAAGGAACACATATCAGCGCCCGACAAAACTGTATGTACAGTCATTATACTTTTTAAAATGATTAAAAGTCATGCAAAGAACTCAGTGACTCTACACTGCCAGCACTGCTAGCGAGCATCATTAGTAAAAAGGAAGAACGGCCCAAGCACACAACTCACACTTTGGAAATCTGATCTGCTCTTCCTGGTCCGGTGGAAAAAAAGCAAAAAGAGAGGTGAAGCGAAATGCTGCAAGCATCGAACTCGCATAATTACTAATTCTTTATGAGCCTCCGAATTCGGCAGGTGACAACTAAATCATACCTGTTTGATTTACGAGCCTATTTAGACAGAAGACATGTTTGAGTCTTGGGTGCATGGGGATATGATTTATGACTGCAAATGATCGATGGCAACTGGGCAGCGTTTGGCAGTGAGCATTGGGCAGGAAAGAGGGCTAGACTCAGAGCAGAGGGACAGACAGACAGACAGACAGACAGACAGACAGACAGACAGACAGACAGACAGACAGACAGACAGACAGAAAGACAGACAGACAGACAGACAGACAGACAGACAGACAGACAGACAGGCAGACAGACAGACAGACAGACAGACAGACAGACAGACAGACAGACAGACAGACAGACAGACAGACAGACAGACAGACAGACAGACAGACAGACAGACAGACAGACAGACAGACAGACAGACAGACAGACAGACAGACAGACAGACAGACAGACAGACAGACAGACAGACAGACAGACAGACAGACAGACAGACAGACACAGACAGACAGACACACAGACAGACACTAAGACAGACACTAAGACAGACTGCAATAGAAGGAAGTGAGCAGAAAGTTTCTGCAGCATTAAAATTAGTTTACACAGTCAGAAAAAATCGCAGGAAAATTTTCACAGAGCACCAGCAAGTGAAGCTACTAAAAAGGCCCTCTCCATGAGTCAGAGCTTCTTCTGCCGCTCCACATTATAGTTATGCGCCTTCTCCAGCTGGAACATGAAAGTGGCGAAGGTGCCAAACACCTCGTCTGTGGACACCCGTCTCGGGTTCTCGCCGAAGAACTTCAGCATGCCGTGGAACTGGGCCTCGCTGGCCGACTGCAGGGCGTACAGAGCCTGGATCTCGCCGCTCGCTTCGGACAGGAATTTCTGGGAGATTTCGAAGTCAAGTGGTCGGATTGCTTTGAGCAGTATTTAATAGTCCGAATCGCTTATTCGGTCTACATGTTCTCACTGAGATTTGGTCTAGTCTCACAAAGATTTGGTTTATTCTCCCTGAGATTTGGTCTTGTCTACCTCAGATTTGGTCTTAGTTTCATTGAGATTTGGTCTAGTCTGACTGGGATTTGATCTAGTCTCACTGAGATTTGGTCTAGTCTGACTGGGATTTGATCTAGTCTCACTGAGATTTGGTCTAGTCTCACTGATATTTTGTCTAGTCTCACTGAGATTTGGTCTAGTCTCAAAAAGATTTGGTTTATTCTCCCTGAGATTTGGTCTTGTCTACCTCAGATTTGGTCTTAGTTTCATTGAGATTTGGTCTAGCCTGACTGGGATTTGATCTAGTCTCATAAAGACTTGGTTTATTCTCCCTGAGATTTGGTCTTGTCTACCTGAGATTTTGTTTATTCCTTCTGAGATTTTGCCTTGTCTACCTCAGATTTGGTCTTAGTTTCATTGAGATTTGGTCTAGTCTGACTGAGATTTGATCTAGTCTCACTGAGATTTGGTTTAGACTGAGATTTGGTCTTGTCTCCTTGAGATTTGGTCTTGTCTCCCTGAGATTTGGTCTTGTCTCCCTGAGATTTGGTCTTGTCTCCCTGAGATTTGGTCTTGTCTCCCTGAGATTTGGTCTAGTCCCAAACATATTTGATCTATTCTCTCTGAGTTTTAGTATCAAATTAGTATTAGTATTAGTCTAGTCTACTTGAATATTAAAAGAAGTTACACTAGATGCGAAGCAATTGTACAGCGACAAATAGGAACTTTATTATTGATCAAGCCTCTTCAATCTAAAACAAAGACCACAATATGGCTCATATGATTCCTTTCTACTGTGGGGACCCCAACCGTACCGTCATGGACTCCTGGAATCGGTCCTGATGTTGACCGCTGTTCACAAGCCGAGTCAGGGCTGCCACAGTGCCGTCGATATCCTAAAATAGAATAGAAAAGAATAGAATAAAATAGAATAGAATAGAAAAGAATAGAATAGAATAGAATAGAAAAGAATAGAAAAGAATAGAATAGAAAAGAATAGAATAGAAAAGAATAGAATAGAAAAGAATAGAATAGAATAGAATAGAATAGTAAAAAATAGAATAGAATAGAATAGAATAGAATAGAATAGAAAAGAAAAGAAAAGAAAAGAATAGAATAGAAAAGAATAGAATAGAAAAGAATAGAATAGAAAAGAATAGAATAGAATAGAATAGAATAGAATAGAATAGAATAGAATAGAATAGAAAAGAAAAGAATAGAATAGAATAGAAAAGAAAAGAATAGAATAGAATAGTATAAAATAGAATAGAATAGAATAGAATAGAATAGAATAGAATATAATAGATAGATAGATAGATAGATAGATAGATAGATAGATAGATAGATAAATAGATAGATGGATAGTAGATTGCTTGCTTGCCGCAGCCAATCAAGCTGAAAGCACGCACACAAGATCACCGGAAACGATTAAGGCAGCTGGAAAGCCAATGGGCGCCGTAAGCGCTTTTATCCAGAGGAACTACCTGCTGGAACCAGCTATGCCGAACGAAAATCAGACTATTCAAGTCGTGCAAAAGAGTGCGAGCAACTACCGAGAAATCTAATTTTCGTAACCGCTCCGGTGCAGGTCCTGGCAATAGATGGTAGATAGCGAGAAAGAGCGAGCGAAGATAGAATAGAATAGAATAGAATAGAATATAATAGATAGATAGATAGATAGATAGATAGATAGATAGATAGATAGATAGATAGATAGATGGATAGATAGATAGATAGATAGACAAATAGACAGACAGATAGATAGATAGATAGACAGATAGATAGACAGATAGATAGACAGATAGATAGACAGATAGATAGATAGATAGACAGATAGATAGACAGATAGATAGACAGATAGATAGACAGATAGATAGATAGATAGATAGACAACTGCAGCCCAGCCGCATTAGGAATTCCGGCTTGTCGCGAGAAAAATTCATTGCGGAGAGGAAAAAATTCTGCCCCGATGTCGGCCGCTCAGGGAAAAAAGTCAGAACCGTGGAGGCCGCTCGGGTTGGAGGGAGAAGATTGGGATGCAGAGATGCCGTGTCCGGGGAAGCTGGATGAGGCGATGAAGACAGGAGAGACCGCCCGTGCCTCTGCGAGAGACAGCTGGCGGAGGGTCTCAGAGCAGAAAAGTTTATTATCTGGTCGGCCTGGTCGCGACCTCTGTCTCTCTCTGTCTCGTGTCTCTGTCCCGCCCGCTCTCCCAGCCTCCTTCATCATCGTGTGGTTCGTCACCCAGAATGCGCGAGTGAGATGTTTGCTCGACAGCGCGGCAGACAGCAGGGACTGACTGGCTATAGTGGAATTCTGATAGATATTGAAAGAGCTGACGTGAAGTTTGAAATGTTATTCGAGAAGAGTTTGGGACTACAGTGCTATTCCCAATCTTCCCCATCCTCACTCTTCCCCAACGCCAATATTCCCATACCAAATCTTCCCCATCCCCAATCTTCCCCATACCAAATCTTCCTTATCCCCAATCTTCCCCATCCCCAATCTTCCCATCCCTAATCTTCCCCATCCCCAATTTTCTCCATCCCCATTCTTCCCCATCCCCAATTTTCTCCATCCCCATTCTTCCCCATCCCCAATCTTCCCCATCCCCAATCTTCCCCATCCCCATTCTTCCCCATCCTCACTCTTCCTCAACGCCAATATTCCCATACCAAATCTTCCCCATCCCCAATCTTCCCCATCCCCAATCTTCCCCATCCCCAATCTTCCCCATCCCCAATCTTCCCCATCCCTAATCTTCCCCATCCCCAATTTTCTCCATCCCCATTCTTCCCCATCCCCAATCTTCCCCATCCCTAATCTTCCCAATCCCCAATTTTCTCCATCCCCATTCTTCCCCATCCCTATTCTTCCCCATCCCCAATCTTCCCCATCCCCATTCTTCCCCATCCCCAATCTTCCCTATCCCCAATCTTCCCCATCCCTATTCTTCCCCATCCCCAATCTTCCCCATCCCTATTCTTCCCCATCCCCAATCTTCCCCATCCCCATTCTTCCCCATCCCCAATCTTCCCCATCCCCAATCTTCCCCATCCCTATTCTTCCCCATCCCCAATCTTCCCCATCCCCATTCTTCCCCATCCCCAATCTTCCCCATCCCCAATCTTCCCCATCCCCAATCTTCCCCATCCCCAATTTTCTCTATCCCCAATCTTTCACATCCCCAATTTTCCCCATCCCCAATCTTCCCCATCCCCAATCTTCCCCATCCCTATTCTTCCCCATCCCCAATCTTCCCCATCCCCATTCTTCCCCATCCCCAATCTTCCCCATCCCCAAGTTTCTCCATCCCCAAGCTTTTTTAGTATCCTAAAATCCTAATTCATAAATGTTCAAATCCTCAAAATCCCTAAACTTCCTCAATTTCAAAAGTTTTGGACTCACCCGGACATCCAAATTCTCAAATGCCTTCGGATTCTGCAGGGAAACTAGCTCTTTCAGTGTAGACGCCGTTTCCTTAGAATTAATGATTCGATTTCGAAATTATGAGGACAGAATAAATTATATTTTAGATAGGAGTTTGAAAAATTGTCAAAACCCTCACCTGAAGCAGTTTTCGCAGTTCGTTCACTTCTTCGGCAAGGGCCGCGTTTGAAACTGAAATATTGATTGATAACTCGTTTTACAAGTGCAAATCAGCGATGCAAGCACGTGATTCAACTGAGCATGGCCAATAACAAATTTTAATTTCAAATTTATCACGAAAGAAGTAGAAACTTAAAGTTAAAGGCCGTTTATATTGTGTCATTACGATATTTCTTCTTTAGCAATCTATTCTATTCCTTCATCAGTGTATATTGGCTAGATTAGCAATCCATTCTATTCCTGCATCAGTGTGTATTGGCTAGATTAGCAATCCATTCTATTCCTTTATCAGTGTGTATTGGCTAGATTAGCAATCCATTTTATTGTTTCATCAGTGTGTATTGGCTAGATTAGCAATCCATTTTATTGTTTCATCAGTGTGTATTGGCTAGATTAGCAATCCATTTTATTGTTTCATCAGTGTGTATTGGCTAGATTAGCAATCCATTCTATTCCTGCATCAGTGTGTATTGGCTAGATTAGCAATCCATTCTATTCCTTCATCAGTGTGTATTGGCTAGATTAGCAATCCATTCTATTCCTGCATCAGTGTGTATTGGCTAGATTAGCAATCCATTCTATTCCTTTATCAGTGTGTATTGGCTAGATTAGCAATCCATTTTATTGTTTCATCAGTGTGTATTGGCTAGATTAGCAATCCATTTTATTGTTTCATCAGTGTGTATTGGCTAGATTAGCAATCCATTCTATTCCTGCATCAGTGTGTATTGGCTAGATTAGCAATCCACTCTATTCCTGCATCAGTGTGTATTGGCTAGATTAGCAATCCATTCTATTCCTTCATCAGTGTGTATTGGCTAGATTAGCAATCCATTCTATTCCTTCATCAGTGTATATTGGCTAGATTAGCAATCCACTCTATTCCTTCATCAGTGTGTATTGGCTAGATTAGCAATCCATTTTATTGTTTCATCAGTGTGTATTGGCTAGATTAGCAATCCATTCTATTCCTTCATCAGTGTGTATTGGCTAGATTAGCAATCCATTCTATTCCTTTATCAGTGTGTATTGGCTAGATTAGCAATCCATTTTATTGTTTCATCAGTGTGTATTGGCTAGATTAGCAATCCATTTTATTGTTTCATCAGTGTGTATTGGCTAGATTAGCAATCCATTCTATTCCTTCATCAGTGTGTATTGGCTAGATTAGCAATCCATTCTATTCCTTCATCAGTGTGTATTGGCTAGATTAGCAATCCATTCTATTCCTGCATCAGTGTGTATTGGCTAGATTATCAATCCACTCTATTCCTTCATCAGTGTGTATTGGCTAGATTAGCAATCCATTCTATTCCTTCATCAGTGTGTATTGGCTAGATTAGCAATCCATTCTATTCCTTCATCAGTGTGTATTGGCTAGATTAGCAATCCATTCTGTTCCTTCATCAGTGTGTATTGGCTAGATTAGCAATCCATTCTATTCCTGCATCAGTGTGTATTGGCTAGATTAGCAATCCATTCTATTCCTTCATCAGTGTGTATTGGCTAGGTTAGCAATCCACTTTATTGTTTCATCAGTGTGTATTGGCTAGGTTAGCAATCCACTCTATTCCTGCATCAGTGTGTATTGGCTAGGTTAGCAATCCACTCTATTCCTGCATCAGTGTGTATTGGCTAGGTTAGCAATCCACTTTATTGTTTCATCAGTGTGTATTGGCTAGGTTAGCAATTCATTCTATTCCTGCATCAGTGTGTATTGGCTAGATTAGCAATCCATTTTATTGTTTCAGCAACACGAGCGAGACTGTGAGTAATCATTAAATTCCAGAGCTCCCACTGCATAACAAACTACAAGTACTCACTACACCAGAGTCCGGAAGAACGTAAAACATCGTCATAGGAATTAAGCATGCAATTTCGCGAACCAAATTACATAAAAAAGTAACTATACCAGTTACCAGAACGCTAAATACAGGAGGCCAGCTCAAAAAACTTTCGAGAATATAAATAATGTCGAATCAAGCCTACTTACCAATCTTCTCGGCTAAATGAATGGTTTAAAAAAAGAAAAAAGAGACTTATGATGCTACTACTTGTGAGTGTCAGTAGTGCACTTAAAAGTTATTCTTGCAATCAGTTGCACGAACAGAAAATTCAATATGTTTTACCTTTAGCCGCATCGGGCACTGAGGGCAAGTCCTCGCGCAGGTGGATCGCCTCAGGGCAGCGCTTCTGCACCGACTCAGCCAGCACGTGTAGAAAGTTCGACTTGCCGTCCGTGGTCTTAGTGATCTCCAGCTTTAAATTGAAACGAATGGAATAGTTGGCTAAAATAGAATTACTGTTCTAAAAATAGAAATAGGGATTTCCCACCCAATGAGATAGTGACTGGTACGGATTTAAAAATTTTCATGCAGGGATTCCCCATTCGAACTCTAAACTTGAGATTGGGACTCCCCTTATAAGTATGAGATTTGGATTCCCCTATTAGACACTTGAGATTGGGATTCCCCTATCGAACAACGAGAGAGGGACTTCTCTTATGAAACAACTGAGATTGGATAGCCCTATTGGATGATTGAGGTGAGGATTCCCCTATCAAACACTTGAGATTGGGATTCCCCTATTGAACTACAGAGGGGTTTTCCTTCTTATTAAACACCTGAGATTGGGATTCCCCTACTGAACGAGAGAGGGGTTTCCCTTCTTATTAAACACCTGAGATTGGGATTCCCCTAATGAACGAGAGAGGGGTTGCCCCTATCAAACGCTTGAGATTGGGATTCCCCTATTGAACGAGAGAAAGGTTTCCCTTATTAAACACCTGAGATTGGGACTGCCCTATTCGGAATCGTAGACCGGGAGTTTTTCAATTCCGCATGTCCGACACACTCATTTTTTACAAGGAACCGACCAACTCAAGTACCCAGCACTGAACCAACCCGAGCCAGTGACGAGATCTTTATAGCTTGAGCGCCACCGATCCTGTTGTTGCCTTGGTTAAGAAAATTCCCCATCGCCAGAATCATCTCTAGAATTCTGGCCAGCTTGTCGCTGTGGCACAGCTCCCTGCTGGCCCGCTGAACAGTCAGCAGAGTCTGGCGAATCGATTCGACTTTCTCGGAGAAGTTCAGCTTGAACAGCATCGCTCGCAGCCGCTGCTCGTAGCCCGGCACGCGAGTCATCTCGTAGGCGAACTGATCCGGCTTGCTCAACTTGCTCACCGGCCCGTTGTAGTTGTCGTATTTTTCAATCTGGAATCGAGAGTGACTCTAATAGTTGCCGTTGGTTGGAAGGAGCTCAAAGTACTCGAGAAACAGAAGCCCATTGGATGATTCTAAAACCTTTCAGAGCTTTCTACCGACAACGCATTTCTACCGAAAAGCAATAATTCAGATGTCTCAAAAGAACTTCGGATTCCTCAAGAGCAATCCAGGGTCCTCTGTAGAGCACTTAAAAGTCTCCAGGAGCACTTTAGAGTCCTCTAGAGCCCTTTAAAGTCACTTCAGAGTCCTGCAGAAGAAGAGCCCTTCTAAGTTTCCAAAAGCACTTCAGAGTTCACTTGAGCACTCCAGAGACCTAACGAGCGAGAAAAGAAATCGATGTTTTTACCTCGTCTGAGCTTGGCGCAAATCGAATCATCTGCTGCAGCAACTCGGCGGTGTAGATGCTCTCGTCCATGTTGTAAAGGGCAGCTTTTAGCTCAGCTATTGGCAGTTTCAGGTGGCCAAGAAGAATGGCTGAAATGTGGCGCGGTGATCAGCATTTCAGGGTAATCCTTCTGCCGCATGTTGAGACAGCAGCCAACTTACCGATGTTGTGCGCCTTTTTGCCATTCAGTATGCAGATATCCTTCTTGGCCAAGTGCTTGTCAACAATAGACGGAGTGTGTTTCGGCTTCTTCACAGCGAACTGGCCTTCAATGTCCAGATAGTTCACCACCTCGCTTAGCGCCCTATCGGCGCTGATCTGGCCCCAGATCGTCTCGCCGAGGTTGTTCAACTCGAGCTTCTCCCAGTTGAGGCGGCGGACGTTCATCTGGCCCGGATTGCCGGCTTCCAGCCAGGTTGGCGGCGGCGGCGGCGGAGGCGGCGGCGGCGGTGGCGGCGGCGGTGGCGGCGGAGGCGGAGGTGGTGGAGGAGGCGGCGGTGGCGGTGCAGCTTGAGAATTTCGTGCACCGCCAGCGGCAGCCGCCGTCCCTGCAGCCGGCGAAGCAGCGCCATCCTCGGCTCCATCAACAACATCGTCTAAAGCCTTCATCGCGCGAAATGCCCGGGCGTCCATCGATTCCTGGGCGCGTAGAATTTCGTTGGCCTTCTCGGCATTGTTGCCGGTGAACAATAGCCAGTCTTTGTCCGGATCAACTAAGACTAGTCTAGCATTCGGCGGCAGCTGATTTCGATCAACCGGCTCGCCGTTCATTCGGAAAATTAAATCGCTGTTCTCCCGACGTCGCCGTCTTGCCATGGCAACGCCGAATGACGTTGCGGCAGGGCCGCCTTCTTCATCGTCCAGCTCGTCCTCGTCGCGCAGACTCCTAGCAGGCAGGTCGTACACAATCGACTCTCGATCCTCTTCATTGTCGTCGAAGTCTTCGTCATCAGTGTCGGAGTCGTAGCCGTCGTAGTCGCTGTCGGTCAGCAGGACGGCCTCAACGACGTTGTCACCTTTGTCCGGCTGGTTGACACCGAAATCTGCGCGTGGGGTTGAATTGGTTTGAGCTCGCTTCTAGTGAGACTGATCTTAGTTTGAGCCTGAAGCGTGAGTAACAAAATCGTCCCCAATTCGGAAACCCAAAAGGTCAGTCGCAGCAAGATTAGATCAACTGAGTGAGAGTCTGATGAGGTCTGTTACTTCAAGGAGATTTTGGACTAAGAATTGAGGGTACTAAGGTGTATTAATTTGTTAGTCTCGGCGAGGCATTGAACTCAGAGAGAGGCGGATCCATGATTTTTCCCGGGCGGTCAGCCGACCCCATTGACCCCCCTCTTGATCGGCCAGTGGGCTCAGCCGCAATCAAGGTGACAGTCGACCCGGAGCCAGCCAGAAGTCAAGCTGTAGTCATGCTCAGCGTTCATAGCATAGAGTGGCTATGCATGAAAGATATCAAATGCATGTGCATTTACAGTTGCGAGCCGTTATCGCACGTGTCAGAGCGCTTCCTGTCTGTTTTTGCTGTGGACTTATTTGCGATGACTCTTAGCTAATAGAATCTTCTAAGGCTCTGCTGAAGCTTTGTGGCTCAAATTTTCGAGGTCCTCTAGGTTAAAGCAAAAATTGGCATAAGGCCCATTTAGTCAACTCGTCCAGCTTTGAGTTGGAACGAACTACCAAATGGAGCTCGAGATCAACCATCAGTTTCATAGCTTTAAAAGACCTTGTCGTTTAAGTTTAAAAAAGAAAGGGATAGGCCTTCAATCTTTCCAAGAATCAAAGTTCCTGTCCTTATTAACTTCTAGTGAGATCCTTGGTTCACGCGTTAACTCGAAAAGTCGCTATGCACATATAAATGCTTACACTTGCTCTTCAATATCCCCATTTCTAGACAGAGAGGAGAGGGAAATTCACGAACTTTCCCTCTGTATGTTAAACTGCACAAGATTCAGAAGCAAATACCGTAAGCGTATTAAAAAAATTAATACGACCGTACGGCATCGCGACATCTCTCCACCAGTCTGACCCAGACTAGGAAGTTTTTTATAAGAACAAACCACGCAGCTGTCACTCGGGTATTCTAAGTGTTTACTCTGTAGTATCAGGCAGATTCACAAATAATTTGCGCAAGCACGTAGCTCATAAGACTATAATCGAAGTAGAAGGTTTTGTTATAATGCTTCTCTAACTATTTAAAACAATTTCGTTAATTTTTGCACAACGAAAGCCATTTACAGGTTGAACCAAATAACCAAATATGTCGGTACAAAATAAATTTGAAAAGATAAGTATTGCAGGATTTCGGTTGAAGCAACATTGCCATTTTTTATAACTTTTATTTATTTCTGTGAATTTTTGTTTTACTCCGTCAGGAGTAAATCTCGTTTATTGGAAAATATTGAAAATGACAATTAAATTTGCGTTTGTCAGTTTATAGCTGCGAGTATTTTCTGTACATAGAATGTTACAAGGACGGAAATTTTGTAGTTTTTAAAAATTCTATGCGAGTGGAAAACTGGGTTTTGTTTTGAAATGGTTAAAAATAGGAAAGGTTTTTAAACATTTAAACAAAATGATTTTTGTGACGTAAGATTTGAGCTTCAATCGAAATTTTACCAAAGTTGATTTTTCCTTAACATTTTTTTAAAACAGCCCTGAAGGCGGTCATCTTTCTTGTTCTGTCAATGGCTTTCGTTTGCGCAGTCATCCAGTGATTTTTGCGACATTTTAAACCCGAAAGTGTCGATTTTAACAAAGTTTCAAAACCTTCGCAAAATTGCCAGTCACTACCAGTGAGGTTCTGTGAAGATCAAAACGAAATACAAGATGCTGTACGAGCCTGCATGAAGATTCTAAATTTTTTCTAGTTCTGAAATCCTATATTTTTCTAATTAAACGATCAATTAAAAATAACTGAGGAGTTTTTCCTATAAAAAGTGCCCACCACAAAAGCCACTGACAAATGAACAAACCATTCAAGCCTGAAATTTAGCTAGCTCTTTCTTCCGTTGCTTACTAAAATCAACTTTGGCCATTTCGTCGATGCCCTATGTTATATAAAATATTATAAAAATGTTTTCCATACTAAATGTTTTTAAAGTGATAAAAAGATAAATTTTTTTAAAAATATGTGACTAGAGAAATAAACTCAAGTAATCTAAAAAATATTAAAATCACTTGATATTTTTAACATAAATACTCATTTACTAATCGTGACACTCTACTTTTAGTACCGTGACTGCGTATCCGTGAATGGTAAAAAATTACACCCGAGTGACCGTGCTGCGTGATTTTTTCGCGCGAATTTTTTTACTCTTGAACAAAACTTCGATAATAGAGGTGACGGCGGCTTTGGGTTAATGACACTTTGAATAAAATCGACTCCTTCTAACGTCTTATGCATGAGTCCCATTTCTAGGAAACATCCCTATAGTTGCTAGCTACTAAGTTTATCAGCCATAAGGGATAAATTAGGCGTAGCTGGGGAATTTGATGAGCCTAGCTTGAGGCGCCTCCTCCACAGTCGTCTCTTTGGCTTCTTTGCCGTCGGCAGCGCGTCGATTGCCTGCTGCCGTCGCAGCGCCAGAAGATGGCGAGTCTGCATCATCGGTAGGAAGCTGCTTTGACTTACGCATCTGATGGCGTCGCTGCTGCGGCTGCGGCTGCGGCTGCTGCCGCTGCTGACCCTGTCGAAGGCGTTGAGGCGTTCGGCCGCGACTTTTCGCTGCGGCACCCGGCTGGCGAGGTGGCGGCGAGATCGACCGACGGAATTCGTCGTCACTCGACGAGGTGAAGTCACGCTGGAGAGAATGGGGCGTATGCTGAGGTTGATGGTGAATTTGGTACGTGACGAACTACCTAAATGTGCACAATGTTCAGTGCTGTCATGACTTTCTCATCGCTGAGCTACGACTTGTGATATGAGTCAGGTGGAATCAAGCCAGGCTTTCATAGTTTCCGGTACCAGGTGCGTCTCCAAAAACGTCTCTTATGGTTTTAGATGGGTCACTTTTTGAGTCACTAGCTATCTCTCAAAATATTTGGACAAACCAACTTATGCTCAGAAAAATCGTCTACATGTTTAAGGATCATTACTCACCCCGACACTGGCGGGTCCCCGCGAGCTGGCCCCATCTCGCAACAGCGAAGCAGCTCTGCCAACTGAAACATTAATCATAGTTTACTAAGCATTAAAATATGAAAAACTAAAGCTTAATAGTTAAAGAAAATCTACCCTTACAGATTCTAAATTCTTCATCCTCGTCCTCAATTCCAACTTCCTCCTGCGGCTGATTGAACGGATTGTAGCTGACTGGCTGCTGCCTACCGCCCAGGCTGCTGGTGGAGGCGTGCTGCGGCTGCGCGCGGCGTCTCTGTGGCGTGCCATTGTCTCGGCCTCGGCTGGAGGACCTCGGCCTTGCACCGCCTCCGCCTCCGCCAGCGCCGTCAGCCGATCGGCCAGGCTGCCTGGAGGTGCCAACCGAGACTGGTAGGCCGAGCTTTTCCCTGCAGAAGTTCTGATGATGTGGAGACAGCAGCGGTACGATGTACATCCACAATGATTTCTTGGATGGAGTGTCCAGAATTTCCGAGACATCAACGATAAGGCCGTTGACGTCTCGATGAGTTGAGTAGTGCTGGAGGGCCTTTTTGAGTCGGGCTCTCTCCCGCGATGTCAGCAAGTACTCGAGTTGGTGCTTGAACGAAGTCAGATGGTCAAGCTGTAGCTGTTGCTGCTGTTGCTGCTGCTGCTGCTGCTGCTGCTGTTGTTGTTGTTCTTTGGGTTGCTGTTGCTGCTGCTGCTGTTGTGCTCTTTGCTGCAGTGACGGTGTCGAATGAGCTCTGGGCAGCTGTCGATCAGGTGATGCCAGCTGTTTGAGCTGAGCCGAGCTCATCTGGGACATTGGAGCGTGCTGAGCGCAGAAATTGCGATGCTCTCTAGGCAGTTTGGGCAGCAGATAGGGCCACAGACTCTGCTTGCTCGGCGTGTCAAAGAGTCGACTGAGATCAACCGCAAAGCGCTCGATGTCTCTACATAGGGTAAATTGAGCGTAAAATTGCCGTTTAAAACTTTATTGAACTAGTGATGTTACTACAAGCTTAATTAAAGAATAGCGTAGTTTCTCATGACCAATACATCAGTACGTAACGGTAAAACGGATACGCTCTCAAACTATGATAACGTCTCGGTACGAATCAGTTTCTTACTGATACAAAATCAGTAAGTTAACTTTGCCAGCAAAGGTCAAACAGACATTTAGATTCCAAGAATAACACACAATCCTTTCCTGGAAGCTGAGAGCTATGGACGAGTATCCGGTACAAACACAAACACAGAACGCCACGGGTAGGAACCTTACAGAAATATTTCTTAGTCCCATATTCTGCACTTCTGCACTGCACCGCAGCAGTGAAGTCAGTCAGTCAAGTTTAGCTCGTATCAAACGTTTCCATCAATAAAAAGGCTGCTTCCACTGATCCCCCACAGCCTTCGCACACAATCGATTATAAGGCTCTAAGATTAGTAAGATAACGTCGTCATCTGGCTGCAATGCAGGATACACAATAAAAAACCTTTACGAATGGCTACTATTTATTGAGTGAAAACCTGACTTTAAGCTACTATAGGTCAATCGGAATTACCTTCATAGTCTAACAAACAGTTTGTAGGCATATTCATGGCATTCCACACTAAGGATGCCTACGATGAAACAATTTTACTATCAGATAGTACACGTGTGAATTGCAGGAATTCCTCGGATATTTTGGAACTCACTTAGACTTTCTATAGACCTCCAATGCATCCTTGAGCTTCACTTTCTCGGTTTTAGTTAGCAATTCGTCGACTCGTTCTTTGAACGACTTGCCACTTTCGTCGTAGCCGAGGGAGTGCCCGGAGGTTGGCGACTCGTCCGGGCCCAGGTGGAAGTCCATGCTGGAGAAGGAGGGCTCCTTCTGGTGGCGCGGTTGATGCGAGTGGCCGTTCGACTGGGGACTGGCCGCGGCTGAGGGTGTTAATCAATCGAACAATAATTAATTAATAAACCAATCGATCGATTAATCAACCAATCAATGAAACAAAAAATCAAGTGAACAAACAATTCGTTGATTATCGATCGTTCAGTCCCTTCCATCTATTAGCTCCCTCGTTCGCTTCCATTTCAGTTTAGTTCTAGATCATTCAATCTACTTGCCGAATCTCTTCAACACCACTGATCCCGGACTCATGAAGCACGAACCTGCAGCCAGTTCAGCAGTTTGGCAAACTTCTAGCGTCGGCTTGGAGCCGCTGTTCTGCAGCAGCTCCACCAGGTGGTTGTGGCCACACTGAGACACATCCAGTCCGTTGAGCCTCAGTATACAGTCGCCCGGCTGCAGTCCCGAACGGGCGGCGCAGCCGTTGTGCTCGACGGATTCCACGAATACCGGACGATTGCCGCGTAGGATGAAGCCAAAACTGCCGCTCTGGCTGCGGTCGATCGTGATGGTGCTGCAAAGGGATTGAGGCGTGCTCATGCTGGGCTCAGAGGTGCTCGAACAGATAGACAGATAAGCATGCTCGGGTCACGAAATACTCGCAAAGACCAACCAAAGAAAACCGGAAAAGACATTGCTATGGACAATGGACATAAGTTTTTATCTGCAACTTTAACGCTGAGAACAGGCCCACTAAGCCACAAGCTAAAAAAGACGCTAAGACACGCCCAGGTTAGAAGATAAGTCTAAGACATTGAATTAAGATACTGGCTAAAAAACTGGCTAAGACACTGGCTAAGACACTGGCTAAGACACTGGCTAAGACACTGGCTAAGACACTGGCTAAGACACTGGCTAAGACACTGGCTAAGATACTAGCTAGGATACTGGCTAAGATACTGGCTAACACATTGGCTAAGACACTGGCTAAGATACTGGCTAACACATTGGCTAAGACACTGGCTAAGATACTGGCTAAGACACTGGCTAAGACACTGGCTAAGACACTGGCTAAGACACTGGCTAAGACACTGGCTAAGACACTGGCTAAGATACTAGCTAGGATACTGGCTAAGATACTGGCTAACACATTGGCTAAGACACTGGCTAAGATACTGGCTAACACATTGGCTAAGACACTGGCTAAGATACTGGCTAAGACACTGGCTAAGACACTGGCTAAGACACTGGCTAACACACTGGCTAAGACACTGGCTAAGACAATGGCTAAGACACTGGCTAAGATACTGGCTAGGATACTGGCTAAGATACTGGCTAACACATTGGCTAACACATTGGCTAAGACACTGGCTAAGACACTGGCTATATATATATATATATATATATAAGACACTGGCTAAGACAATCGCTAACACATTGGCTAAGACACTGGCTAAGACAGTGGCTAAGACAATGGCTAAGATACTGGCTAAGACACTCGCTAACACATTTGCTAAGACACTGGCTAAGATACTGGCTAAGATACTGACTAAGATACTGGCTAACACATTGGCTAAGACACTGGCTAAGATACTGGCTAAGATATATATATATAAGACACTGGCAAAGACAATGGCTAAGATACTGGCTAAGATACTGGCTAAGACACTGGCTAAGATACTGGCTAAGATATATATATAAGACACTGGCAAAGACAATGGCTAAGATACTGGCTAAGATACTGGCTAAGACACTGGCTAAGACACTGGCTAAGACAATGGCTAAGATACTGGCTAAGATACTGGCTAAGACACTGGCTAAGACACTGGCTAACACACTGGCTAAGACACTGGCTAAGACACTGGCTAAGACACTGGCTAAGATACTAGCTAGGATACTGGCTAAGATACTGGCTAACACATTGGCTAAGACACTGGCTAAGACACTGGCTAAGATACTGGCTAGGATACTGGCTGAGATACTGGCTAACACATTGGCTAAGACACTGGCTAAGACACTGGCTATATATATATAAGACACTGGCTAAGACAATCGCTAACACATTGGCTAAGACACTGGCTAAGACAGTGGCTAAGACAATGGCTAAGATACTGGCTAAGATACTGGGTAAAACACTGGCTAAGACACTGGCTAAGACAATGGCTAAGATACTGGCTAAGACACTCGCTAACACATTAGCGAGTGTCTTAGCACTGGCTAAGATACTGGCTAAGATACTGACTAAGATACTGGCTATGTATATATATAAGACACTGGCTAAGACAATCACTAACACATTGGCTAAGACACTGGCTATGATACTGGCTAAGATACTGGCTAACACATTGGCTAAGACACTGGCTAAGACACTGGCTAAGACACTGGCCTATATATACGATAGGCCAGCCGTGGAGGGATGTTCCATAAGTACTTATACTTTTGCATGCTGCTCAGGAACTACGCAACCAATCATTGTAAGTTTTATGTCGCTGGAAAGCGGCTTTACTCATCTTTAATCTGTCGCCAAAATCATTTCGTTCTGTCAACTATGTCAAAAGTTACAACAAAAAACGTAGTCAAAGGTCACCCATAGACTTACAAGAAATTTAAAGAGAAACAACTACAATGGCAAGCATGAAAACAGAGGCGCGTTGTTGATGACAGAAAGTTTGACTTCTTTGTCACTCATCCTCAGTCGGTACCGACACCTTCTCAACGTAGTTTCCACCGGAGTTGATGCACTTGGTCCACCTGTTAAAAATGCTTTTGATGGCTTCTGCGTACAGCTGTCGGGGG
Organism: Macrostomum lignano; assembly: GCA_002269645.1. Classification (NCBI taxonomy): domain Eukaryota; kingdom Metazoa; phylum Platyhelminthes; family Macrostomidae; genus Macrostomum; species Macrostomum lignano. The sequence continues at coordinate 221,316 of NIVC01000922.1, read as the reverse complement.
ATGACATACAGCAGAATTCTGCGGACTTCCTCCTCGATCTGGTTCCTGGTCTCGTACACGCGTCCTTTCAGATGGCGCTTCAACTCTGGAAATAAAGCAAAGTCTGCTGGTGCCAGGTCTGGAGAGTAAGGAGGGTGAGGTAGAAGATGGAGCTTCAGCTTGCTGATTGCCTCAACTGTCTTTTGTGCTGTATGAGGCCTTGCATTGTCATGATGAAGAATGAAAGGTCTGGGATTTTCACGACGCTTGTTCTGGATGTCATGATGCAGCTTTGTTAGCGTTTCAACGTAGCGCTCAGAGTTTATTGTAGTGTTTGGCTCCAAAAACTCGACAGTTAGAGGACCATTGCAGTCGAAAAACAGAGACAGCATGATCTTCTTTCCATGTGCGTCCCTTTGAGCTTTTACCGGAGGATCAGAGCCCTTCAGCATCCAGACCTGGGAATCACGTTTCGTTGGTGGATCAAAATGGGGAATCCAGGTTTCATCTCCAGTGACTATCATTCGATGGAAGAGATCCCAACCACCGTATTCTTCCATCATCCGAATATTGGCCTGACAAATCTGCTGCCTCTGCAGTCTCAAGTCCGAGGTGAGTAGGCGTGGCACCCAACGAGCAGTCAGCTTGACAAAGTCCATGCGCGACAAGCAGCGATGCACAGTTGTGCTCGGCGTGTCCAGTCTATCTGCAATCTGTCGAATCGTTAGCCGACAATCTTCGTCCAGCAGATCAAGAATTCGATCGGTGAGAGCATCAGAGCCTGATGTGCAGGGGCGGCCCGACCTCGGCAAATCAGCAACATTGGTCCTTCCTGCTTCGAACTGCTCAACCCAGTTGTAGACGGTCATCCTGCTCACCGCATTAGCTCCATGAATGTTGCATAAATCCGCATAAATCTCTGATCGCTTTTTTCCGAGTTTCCAGAGGGTAAAAATTTCAGCGCGCTGTCCTTCCCTTGAGTTCACATCCATGGTGATGCAGCAGCAGCCAAGGTGGTGAAACTTTACAAGATTAAGATGCTGTGATCTTAAGATTAAGATGCTGTGAAAGCTTAGGCCAGTATTTTCCATAGACGAAAACGGTGCGGCATTCGCTTATGAAGCAAAAAAGAATGCATTATGTAGAATCCGAAATAACTCTGCGTGCTGAACTTTGAAGTTTTGATTTTGAAAATTTCTTGTAAGTCTATGGGTGACCTTTGACTACGTTTTTTGTTGTAACTTTTGACATAGTTGACAGAACGAAATGATTTTGGCGACAGATTAAAGATGAGTAAAGCCGCTTTCCAGCGACATAAAACTTACAATGATTGGTTGCGTAGTTCCTGAGCAGCATGCAAAAGTATAAGTACTTATGGAACATCCCTCTACTTCATGATACCAGTATAAGATATATATAAGATATATATAAGACACTGGCTAAGACAATCGCTAAGACAATGGCTAAGATACTGGCTAAGATACTGGCTAAAACACTGGCTAAGACACTGGCTAAGACACTGGCTAAGACACTGGCTAAGATACTGGCTAAGATACTGGCTAACACATTGGCTAAGACACTGGCTAAGATACTGGCTATATATATATATAAGACACTGGCAAAGACAATCGCTAACACATTGACTAAGACACTGGCTAAAACACTGGCTAAGACACTGGCTAAGACAATGGCTAAGATACTGGCTAAGATACTGGCTAAGACACTGGCTAAGACACTGGCTAAGACACTGGCTAACACACTGGCTAAGACACTGGCTAAGACACTGGCTAAGACACTGGCTAAGATACTGGCTAGGATACTGGCTAAGATACTGGCTAACACATTGGCTAAGACACTGGCTAAGACACTCGCTAACACATTGGCTAAGACACTGACTAAGACACTGGCTAAGACACTGGCTAAGATACTGGCTAAGATACTGGCTAAAACACTGGCTAAGACACTGGCTAAGACACTGGCTAACAGACAGGCGTATTACCGTCTGTCGGCAGGATCAAAGTGAATAGGGATCTCGGACATCAAAGTTGGCTGATAGGCCGACTTCAGCGTAGACTTGAGCGATTCCATCGAGCCAGTGCTCGCCCGCATCAGAGGATCCTGGCTGAGCATCTTGTCGTACACCGGCAGATGCCTGTCGGGCACGAACGCACGAATCTCTTGCACAATCGGTCGATGTTCCGGAGCGGACAACAACGACTGCAGAGTGCCAGCAAATTTGTGCACATTCCGGTCCTCGGCGTACTGCTTCATCAAGCCGACCACGTACATCTTCTTGTCTTGATCGCCGCCCAGGATTCCGTTTAACTGTTGGTTGGAATTTTATTCAAGCCAATTTTAATCGATTAGAAAATTCATATTGGTCGCTTGAAGCTCAGTTGAGTTTGATTGTCACTTTATCCGGATTTCTGTCGCACCAATAACTCCCTCTATAACTGTACTTTCATCCAAGTCTCCCGGTACCATCCTGAGTAACTCCAATCTCACCTGTTACTCAACTACTACCTTTGTCACCATTTAAGTCAATCCCTGTACATGTATCCGTATTGTACATTTGAGTCTGTACTTTGACCTATAGCATCGATTCAATAGCTATTAGTATTCTCTTGATTTAACTTAATTCGACTTGATAAGGGTCTAAGATCCTATGTCTTGAAATGTACATGCCTGAATGTACAAGCTACATTTCATAGTCAATCAGCTGACCTTAGTGAAGAGCTCCTTGGCTTTGTTGTCCCTAGATCGTCTGCCGTGATGCGCGGAGCTGCTAATTACGCTGCCATCGCCTTTAGCCGTCACCAGAATGCCAAGCACGATCTTCTCTGCTTTGGCCAAGATGGTTTCCACCACGTCCGGTGAAGTCACGTGGTAGCCGTTTATTTGAAGGACAACATCGCCTGGGATTTATCAATATAAGCGGCCAGATGAGTATTATTTTGAATTGATCCTAAAATCCTATTGTACATATTGTACATGTAAGATTCAGAATGCAGTATAGTTTAATTGTGATACCGCTACGAACTTTGGCTCGATTCGGGCACATTAATTTGGGGAGTTTGCACGATTCACATCCACCCAGAATTGCCTCGATCAGCCCACGTTATGCCACCATGTCGCCGAGAGCGCTACGCCCAATGCTGTCACAGTCAGCAGCCTCCCTTCAGCAAATGAAACCGCCGCTCACCCTCTCTCAGTCCGGCCTGGTAAGACGGCCCATAGGGATTCACCGAGCTGACCACAATGGGCCTGCTGCCGTGCATGGCGAACCCGTATCCCAGTCGGCGGTTGAACGGTATCTCCATAGTCTGGATCCGGGACACCACGCCAACCGTGGGAGCTCCGGGCAGGCGGCGACGCCGAGCGGCCAGCTTGATCTCCTCGGCTGAGCAGCCGGACACATCGTCTCCGTCGAGCTCGAGTAGCTGATCGCCAGGCAGCAATCCGGCTTCATCTGCAATGCTGCCCTTCTCAACTGAGATCACGTAGGCCGGGCCGCCGCCCCAGATCGCGAAACCGTAGAACTCGGGCCACTGGTCTCGGCCGGGCATTGCTGAATTATGCACGGGGTTCCAAACTCAGCGGTCTAAGCGGCTGCAACCCCCAGACTAAAGCTGCTCCTCTTGAGCCTTCTGACCGCCGCTATTCTAGCTTATCTATTTATTGTCTCAAGGACTGTGGGAGGGTGGTTCTTGGGGGGATTAATTTTTAACGAGTTGTAGGGAGGGGAAGTGGTGGAGTGAGGAAAGCGGCGACGCCCAAAATAAGGGTAAGAAAAGGCTCAATAGGGTAGCGCCGCTCACAGTAGTGCGAGTAGGGAGAGCGCAGAGAATTCTCCCGAGCGTGTTACAGCTCCAGAATGCGCGCTTGCGCGTGCGTGCTACTTCAACATGGGGTTGGCGCAGCATGGCCTGTCAGAAAATACAGTGCCAGTTTTATTTCTGCATTCCTTCTCTTTCTCCCTAGTGTTTCTCTCCTTCTCTCCTCTCCCTTCTTCTCCCTGTCTCCCCTCAAATCTGCTATGCAAAGCTAAGCTAGAGGCCAAGGTTCCCAACCAGAATGAGAAGAGACCTAATCCCAAACAGTGTTTGAGCAAACTAAACCAAACCGTGAGGAGAGGCGGGCCGAGAACTTTGAAATCCAGGATTTTTTTGCGTCTTGTACTGGCTCGTACTGTGTTTTAGCGAATCAATGAGATTAATCGTGGAATCGGAACTTATTTGTTTTAATAAAGCTTACAATTAATATTATACTATCGACAACTATCAAAATTAATTACTTTTTGAGGGTTTTTTGATTTGCTGATGAACGCGATTCAACTAATTTTACGTGTTTCCTTAAATTTCCAGCAAGTTTCAAGTCGCTCTAGCATTTGAAGACAATTTAAACTCAATCAAACAGGATTTTGACTTACTTGACTCAGCTGCAGGGGGCTCCGTGCATCCGGATGCAGCGAGGAGGCGTTACCGCCCATTCCGCTAACCCCTGGCGACCACGGGCAGCTGGTGCTGCGGTGTCGCGCAGGGAGTTCCGATGGTGCCGGTGTCCGCAGCGCGGTCCCCCACCGGAGAGTCCAGAAGGTGGATGGTCGCTCGCCTGCTAGACCTTAGGTAGCGGACGAGCTGGCAGAGATTCTCGGGCCTGAAAACTGTCCTGAGTAAAGGCGGGGCATTCACAGATGAAGTGCTCCGCATTCTCGACACTGGAGAGGCAGAAGGGACATTCCTCACTACGGATTTTTCCCTGGAGGTGGCGATGCCCATGGCAAAACAGCCATGACCCGAGAGGCCATGGTCACCGCCCTGATGTCCCTGCGGTTGAGTCCAAGCAGGGCCCTGCGCAGGGCGGGAAACGGGATGTTTTCACATTTTCAGGTCTCGAAATTCTTAACATAAAAAATGTATCCGATCGCTCCAGATTTTGCGTCGAGGATCTCCTTGACTCAATATTCGACTCTCCCCTCTTTTTCACCCCCGCTCAAACCAATTTTTTGGCTCTTTCTTCCCCTGGAAGCTTAACGACCCAGGCGTTTCTATTGCTGTACAAAATGAGCTCTTCCCAACGTGCAAATTTCCTGTTCATTTCCCTCTAACACAGACGATTCCCCAGCCCAGAACGACCAGAAAAGAGACTCAAAATGAGCTGCGTGTCTGTAAAATTCGCCGTTCGATTAGAAGTGTTTTCTGGAAAGCTGATATCCAACTCTAACTCTGTAGTGGGAGAAGGTTATGAAAACTATGTGGGACTCTCGCCCACTCATGCATGACTCTCGCCCACTCATGCATGACTCTCGCCCACTCATGCATGACTCTCGCCCACTCATGCATGACTCTCGCTCACTCAGTCTATTGTCCACTGTGCCAATAATGTATTCCTATAGCGCATGGCTAGGGAGTTTTAGAATTAGAAAGATAGAGAGAAATGTGTATTCTCTGTTGTCATAGCAACCACGTATAGGTTTGTCTGTGCAAATCTTCTGATTATTTTTTTAGCTGCGTGGGTTCGTTGGGAGTATAAAATCTTCACATCAGTGTCTTACTCATTCGAGTGAAACTTTTTTGCTTCCAAGTTGTAAAGTACTTTTTGAACTGATCTATGATAGACTTTTATATTTAGGCTTTTTCATTTCTTCGACGAATTTCAACATTGATTTCCTTAATGTGGTATTCAGTTTCTTAAATGTGGTCATCGATTTCTTTAATGTGGTCATCGATTTCTTTAATGTGGTCATCGATTTCTTTAATGTGATCATCGATTTCTTTATTGTGGTCATTGATTTTGCTTGCTTTCATCGATTTTTTAAACTTTTGCTTCACTTTATTTATGAATATTTTCTGAAAATTTGCCCTGTCGAAATCTCTAGAAACTTACATTTAAAGTTCCTCACATGATTATTGTTTATTTATCTTATAGGACTTTAATCCAGTTAAGTAAGTCAGCTAGCTGTAGTACAAAAATGGCTTTGAAAGAAATGCAATGCAGATTCAACCCACGCAATAAAGTAGCTTGTGAGAGAACGAGAGCTTTATTAGCTTTGCCTCTATGCCAGCCTTGTACACTGCCCGAGAGTGGGAAGATCTAACCATCCAGGATAGACCAAGCCTTCCCCTGAGTACAGCTGGGCCACATGTACACACCCACTGTCTTCCTCTGGGATGCTCATTCCCCAACCCCCAGCTCAACCCTCCTGCTCTCTTTCTCTCCAGCCTAACCATCCTTCAGCTGCCCCTAACCCCGTCACCAATGTCTCTTGCAACACTGAATCCCTCACTCCCTTCCTTCTACTCTCTACCCCAGCTCTTCTAAAAGCTTCCTCTACCGGCAAGACAAGAAATATTGATTTGCAACATTGAAAAGCGACAATACTCCTGTTTCTGCTTTTGCTTTTGGCCCAAACCAAACTCCAGTGGAGCATTCCAGGAAATGCTACTGCTGCTCAACTACCGGCACAACAAGATGAAGCGGGAGGCTGAACTCGAGCGTGAAGAAAAAGAACGCCAGGAACGGCGCAAGCGACGCAAGGAGGAGAAAAAGCGGAAACCGCCGAAGCAGCCGCCAACGTCCAACAGCGGCGAGGATAAACCAAAGCGTCGGAAAACTTCGTCCACTGACCCGACTGCTGTCGCCAAGAAGCGACGTCGCCGATTTGAAATACCGCCGGAGAAAAAATGGGAAGCCTATACGATATTCTTCATCGGATTCTGCATTCCGGCCATCTACGGCCTGTTTAACGTCTGCAATGCCATCTATCACCGAGCTATGCTGCCGGTTAGGAACCAATCAGAGGCGTCCTACCGTCTGGCGGAGTACGTTCACGCTGCCACACTGCCAGCAGACACCGACGCGAGACTGTCGGCTGGAATCGAACGACGTAACGGACTCAGTTTGGAGGAGTTCTATCGAGACTACGACGCGAAATGGCCTGTCCTGATTGCCGACTGCGTGCCGGAGTGGCCGGCTGCTCAACTATGGAATGAGGAGTTTTTCAACACGCGCTACGGATCAGCTCGGGTCACAATGTCCGCCGTGTCGGGCCGGTTGGACAATGCCCAGCAACTGGCCCTGCCGTTTGGCATGTTTATTAGTCACCTTAATCAGTCTAGTCCGACGTCATGGACTTATCTGCAGGTGAGTGCGTACAGATAAGGGTTTGTCTGTAGTGATCGGAAGAGTTAGTACGATCTATAAGATCAAATGTGGGTTTTGGGATTAACTGTAGGATTTTGGGCTTAATTTTGGGATCTTGAGATCAACTGTAGGATCGTTAGATCAACTGTGGAGTTTCGAAATCAACCATGGGTTTTTAAGATCACTGCGGGGTCTTTCAATCAACTTTGGGTTCCTTGAGATCAACTGTGGGATCTTGAGATTAACTGTGGCGAATCTATCTGGATCTTGCACATTGAACTTCAAAAGGAAATATGATATCAGATAATGAATTTAATTGCAAAAAATACCACACCAACGTCAGGACGAGCTGTTCCTGCCCACCCGGCCGGAGCTGCTGGCACAAGTGGGCACCTGCGCGCCGCTGCGCGAGGACTTCTTCAGCCTCTATCCGGAGACCACCAGACCCTGGTGGGCCTTCCTGCTCTGGGGCACTCGCTATTCACGCTCCCAGCTGCATATCGACCCCTACAACTGGACTGGAACCAACGCTGTACTGCGAGGCCGGAAACGCTGGAAATTGTATCCGCCAGGCCAGGACCACCTGCTCTATCCTAGAGGAGTGTACACCGGAAAATATCCCCTGCGATCGAGAAAGTACAATAGCTATGCGGATGCTTTCGATCCTCAAGCCGCCGATCGATTTCCCCTGTTGGCCCAAGCCAAATGCCTGGAATTTGTTCAACAGCCGGGAGAACTGCTCATTATACCCACCGGCTGGTTTCATCAAGCCTTCAATGAGGAACCGACTCTAGCGATCTCTGGTCAACTCATGAACCGAGGCAACTACCGTGCTGTGCTAGAAGAGTTAGCTAAAGCTGGCAATTTTCCTCGAGATGGCTATCCGGCTAATTTTGAAAGCTTGTCACCTGCAAAGCAGACTCAAGAGTGTTTGGCTCGACTGTATCCATCGGCTATGGCCGAAGCTGCCGCTACAACTAAGGATGTTCTGGATCAAGTAGAACGAGAAGGCAGACAGTACGAGTCTGGCAAAGCTGAGCTCTGATTATGAGGAATACTTAAGAGACCAATTCAGCTCAGAACAAGCCAAGTCAGCGATTGTTTTGGCCAACAAAAAAGTTTTTAATCCAAAAAAATAATTTGGGAGTTACGTACGAGTATTAAGTCTCACGAATCTCATGACTAAAGTCTCATTTAATATCCTGCGACTTAAGTTTTCTATTTGCAGATAAAGCTAGCCATAAAATAGCCGTGTACAAGTGTTCGATAGCCGAAAATATGTGCAGAGGTAATCAAGAGTTGCAGGGACAAGAAAAAAGGCCGGGTAGGGGGTTGAAGGCCGACCAAAAAATCGATAAACTCATTCCAACCCACACGCATAAGGCAGAGAGAGATTTGGCGATATCGGAAGGGCTAGAGCGGGGAGGAGTTGGGGGTTAGAGGGTCGGCCAGAAAATCATTAAACCTTACCCACCCACCTCACGCGGTCATGCGGGCAGACCTATCATATAATCTGAGTCTAGAGTGGGGCTAGACAGTAGCGCAACCAGAAATTTTTTGAGGGGGGGGGCGGATTCTGGAAGGTAAAGTCCCGTGAGGGGGGGCGGAGAACTTTTGCCATCCATTTTATCATTCGCTTTTATTAACTTTTAAACAATAAGTTTACTATCGAAATTTTCCCCGCCCGATACTAACGAATCCTAACATTTTTTTCCAATTATACTTGTTGTGTATAACTGTGTTTGAGTGTTACATAGATTGTAAAGTACAGGACAAATTTGTCCATTTTTACCTTCACTAATTCAGTGTTTCATGGTCCTTTTAAGCACATTTCCATTACATTTTACAATTAAAGTTACAACTAAACGCAAAAAAGCGTAGCAATTTTATTCTTGCTTTATTTTGATTGCTACTGCTTTGGCCAAATCTTTCTACAGTACATCATCTCGCTAGCTTTTTTAGTCTTCTGTACGTGCCTTGTTTTTATATTGCAACCGCAATCGATCAATTACTCTGAAAAAATACAGCAAACCTTTCATTTCATTATCATTGTTACATGGTGCGTGTCCACCAGTTCACTAGTTCACCGACTTCTTCACCAGTGAATTTTTAAGTGAGTCAGTGTCTCACTGAGAGACTCCCACCAGTGTCATTCCGAGCGAGTCATTGACACTCCAACTAATTCGATAGCCTTTTTTGGGTGAGTCTAAATGTTTCTGTAAGAGCCCTCACCCATTTCAAGAAAAAATTCTGTTGGTTGTTTATTGTAATTTCGTAAAAAATTACACAACCACAAGCTCATCGAATTAACTAAAATTTCGCCTCGCTTCTCAAATATTACCCGCTCAGAAATAAATCCGGAAAATCGCGTTAATCACGATTGCGAATACGCGGGAGATTCTATTTTTGGCGTATATTTAAATTCCACGCCTGCTGGATTGCTAAGACTGAAATCCCTCTCCGCGAATCCCATTCCAAGATAGGCTTATTCAAAGCAACTAGAAGTTAGTAACTAAGCATGGAAAACGAAGATAACGAAGTCGAACACCAGGTCAAGGTCGTCGCCAGGAAAGGCGCCCTCAGGCAGAAGAACGAGCACGAGATCAAGGATCACAAATTTGTGGCCAGATTCTTCAAACAGCCGACATTTTGTGGACATTGCACCGACTTTATCTGGTGAATTTTCTCTCTGCTTAATATTCTGTCAGTCTTTTATGTCAAGAGGCTTTAATGATATAAATACTGAAATTTATAATCGTTTCAGGGGTTTCGGCAAGCAAGGTTTCCAATGCAAAAGTAAGTCCATTGAAATTTCTTTATACATTTTCTTTAGCCCTTGCTACACAAACTAAATCCATGCTTTAAAATTTAATCTCAACTATTTGCAGTTTGCTCATTCGCGGTGCACAAGCGATGCCACGAGTTGGTGACCTTTGCGTGTCCCGGAGCCGACAAGGGTCCCGACACGGATGTGAGTATGCATATATGTAGCGTTTTGCAGCTTTGAAATATCATAAGCTCAAAGGGCCTGTCAACTTAAGCTCATAAAGTGGAGCCCAAGTAACCTATGTACACAAATGATCCGTCATTCTGCAGTGACACCAGGAAGCTGGGTTTAGCAAAAGTGACGAAAAATTGACTTGGGATAGGGGAGAACAAGCAAGGTGATAATTTAGGGACTATTATGTCAAATTTAGCTCATAAAGTAGAGTTTCAGGATGATTAGGAGAAGAGACACAAGCCTGAAGAGCCGGATTGCCATTGCGAAGTTTCAAAGGACCCGATCGGGCCGGATAGAGAGGCTTCGCGGGCCGGATAGAGAGGCTTCGCGGGCCGGATAGAGAGGCTTCGCGGGCTGGATAGAGAGGCTTCGCGGGCCGGATAGAGAGGCTTCGCGGGCCGGATAGAGAGGCTTCGCGGGCCGGATAGAGAGGCTTCGCGGGCCGGATAGAGAGGCTTCGCGGGCCGGATAGAGAGGCTTCGCGGGCCGGATTTCCAAGATCATAAAATTTCGAGCTTGTACAAGTGAACCATCATTCTGAATCTATTGATCAGATGATGGGAATTGGTCCGAATCATGATGCCATTTTTAGAAAATGCGTAATTTCGTGTCCTGCGTGTAGTTCCAAGTGTTCTGACTCGCTGCGTTCCAGCGCAAAAAAGAAAAACTGTTATCGACAATTCAATTTAGTGGCAAATCTTAAAAAGTTTTTAGCTGAATGCCCATTTAGCCTCGCATGCCGTGGCTTTTAAAAAAGTATTTGGGAAAATTCTGATGACTGCTGGGACTGTCCAGGAATACGCAAAACTGTGCCGGCCAAAACGGGGTCAACCCGATAGTTACCGAACTTCACCCCTTTTTGCGACAGTGCCAACGAGTCTCAATGCCAGTCACCATTTTTTTTACCGAATCGTATAACGCAAATTTTCAGTTTCAAAACGATCACAAGTTCAAGGTGACAAGCTATACGAGTCCGACCTTCTGCGACCACTGCGGATCGCTGCTGTACGGCCTGTTCCACCAGGGACTGAAGTGCGAGAGTGAGTTGGCCGAGTTTTCAGTATTTTCAATATGAGACTCAAGTATTCCTAGCAGCCCAGCTAACCATCAACCAGAAGTTTAATCCCATAAACCAGAAGTTTAATCCCATCAACTAGAAGTTTAATCCCATCAACCAGAAGTTTAATCCCATCAACCAGAAGTTTAATCCCATCAACCAGAAGTTTAATCCCATCAACCAGAAGTTTAATCCCATCAACCAGAAGTTTAATCCCATCAACCAGAAGTTTAATACCATCAACCAGAGCGTTGTTGCAATAGCCAGTTTAGCCATCATCAGAGAAAATAACATGCAGCATATTTAGCTCAATTATCTTAGTCAATGTAGGGACACATTTATAAATGACATGCCCCTCTGTCATGTAATTCTGGACTTGCCTGTGGTATATGATTGAAGCAAATTTTGGAAGCAAAGACAAGCTTGCAGGTATTCGCGACGGTAAAACAATATGATTGATTGATTAAACTGAAAACCCGAGGATTGAATTGTGAAGCTCGCTATGCACTTGGGGTCCTCTTAGGCATCTCATTGGCTGCGCTTTTTGAGCTGGGGCTTCACTGAGCCTCTGGCTGGTCATTTTCGTCACAAATCTGCACTCGAATTTTTGCATCAGACCCACCCTTTCTTAAAATAGACTAGATTAGATTGGATTGGATTAGATAGATAGATAGACAGACAGACTGATAGATAGATAAATAGATAGATTTATAGATAGATAGATAGATAGATAGATAGATAGATAGATAGATAGATAGATAGATAGATAGATAGATAGATAGATAGATAGATAGATAGATAGATGGATGGATAGATAGATAGATAGATAGATAGATAGATAGATTGATAGATAGATAGATAGATAGATAGATAGATAGATAGATAGACAGATAGGCAGATAGATAGACTGATAGATAGATAGATAGATAGATAGATAGATAGATAGATAGATAGATAGATAGATAGATAGATAGATAGATAGATAGATAGATAGATAGATAGATAGATAGATAGATAGATAGATAGATAGATAGATAGATAGATAGATAGATAGATAGATAGATAGATAGATAGATAGATAGATAGATAGATAGACAGATAGACAGATAGATAGACAGATAGACAGATAGACAGATAGATAGACAGATAGATAGATGGACAGATAGACAGATAGATAGACAGATAGATAGATGGACAGATAGATGTGCAGGGCTTCCCGCTGACAAAGGCGCCAGAGACGGATGTCGAACAGAAACCCCAGGCCCGGTGTAGCCGGCTTATCCAGTGTACCGGCAAGCTGGGCTGCACTCGGGGCAACAAGGCGGTGAGGGTGAGGCGGGGTGTGGCGCCATCCTTGGGTGTGGTCGGTTGCCTCAAAAGAAAGTGCGTTTTTTCATTCCTTTTAGAACAAACCTGCAGCTTAGTTTCCCCTCGTCTCTGCCCATTCTGTCTCCGGCGGGTCTTTAATAATGAAAATCGTTAGCTGAGAGGTATCGGAAAATGAAATACTTCTTGTACCCCCCAGATGCTGCAGTTCCGCTTGCCGACCAGTCATTGCTCATCTCGTTGACGGATTTCTTCTGGAAGGAAATTGAAAAATTGGGCTGCTTTGGCGATGAATTAGCAGGGCTTAGTTATGAGATGCTGGATAACAAAATTGCCAGCTTAGGAGGGGTTGTTCAACTAAAGCTTGAGATTTATAGGGATAATAATGTTGTCAGAAGCTGTGCAGCAGACCACTAAAAATGAAGCCGTGAACTTTTTTATTAAACTGTCTCGGTGATTGCATAGGATTCATGCCGTTCATCTGACACTAGGGAACCAATTCCATCTGACACTCGGGATCCAATTCCATCTGACACTAGGGATCCAATTCCATCTGACACTCGGGAACCAATTCCATCTGACACTCGGGATCCAATTCCATCTGACACTAGGGATCCAATTCCATCTGACACTAGGGAACCAATTCCATCTGACACTAGGGAACCAACTCCATCTGACACTAGGGATCCAATTCCATCTGACACTCGGGATCCAATTCCATCTGACACTAGGGATCCAATTCCATCTGGCACTAGGGAACCAACTCCATCTGACACTAGGGATCCAATTCCATCTGACACTCGACAACCAATTCCATCTGACACTCGACAACCAATTCCATCTGGCACTAGGGAACCAATTCCATCTGACACTAGGGAACCAATTCCATCTGACACTAGGGAACCAACTCCATCTGACACTCGACAACCAATTCCATCTGACACTAGGGATCCAATTCCATCTGACACTCGACAACCAATTCCATCTGACACTCGACAACCAATTCCATCTGACACTAGGGATCCAATTCCATCTGACACTCGACAACCAATTCCATCTGACACTAGGGATCCAATTCCATCTGACACTCGGGATCCAACTCCATCTGACACTCGACAACCAATTCCATCTGACACTAGGGATCCAATTCCATCTGACACTCGACAACCAATTCCATCTGCCACTAGGGATCCAATTCCATCTGGCACTCGGGATCCAATTCCATCTGACACTAGGGATCCAATTCCATCTGACACTCGACAACCAATTCCATCTGACACTAGGGATCCAATTCCATCTGACACTCGACAACCAATTCCATCTGACACTAGGGATCCAATTCCATCTGGCACTAGGGATCCAATTCCATCTGACACTAGGGATCCAATTCCATCTGGCACTCGGGATCCAATTCCATCTGACACTAGGGATCCAATTCCATCTGACACTAGGGATCCAATTCCATCTGACACTCGACAACCAATTCCATCTGCCACTAGGGATCCAATTCCATCTGGCACTCGGGATCCAATTCCATCTGACACTCGACAACCAATTCCATCTGACACTAGGGATCCAATTCCATCTGACACTCGACAACCAATTCCATCTGACACTAGGGATCCAATTCCATCTGGCACTAGGGATCCAATTCCATCTGACACTCGACAACCAATTCCATCTGACACTCGACAACCAATTCCATCTGACACTAGGGAACCAACTCCATCTGACACTAGGGAACCAACTCCATCTGGCACTAGGGAACCAACCGCAACCCAATCCGCAGGTTGCGACATAAACGTGCACAAGCGATGCCAGAACAATGTTCCAAAACTGTGCGGCGTGGACCACACCGAGCGTCGCGGCCGAATCAATCTGAGCATCCGGTGTCAAGGAAAAAAGTTGCAAGTTGAAGGTAAGCATCGGATTTTAGTTGCTTGTGTTGAGTTTAGGTTGATTGTTAATAATTGATTCATTTTGTTTCACTTTTTGATTTCACAGTCATGGAAGGCAAGAACCTGGTCCCCATGGATCCAAATGGCCTCGCCGACCCCTACGTGAAGCTGAAGTTGTCCCCCGGCGATGTGAATGCCAAGCAGAAGACCAAAGTGGTCAAGGCGACTCTCAACCCTAATTGGAATGAGAAGTTTCTATTGTAAGTGTTCTTCTAGGGGGAGTTCCTAGCTAGTTATGAAGTATGGAGATTTCACAGATAGAGAGGCAGATCACACAGAGATAGAGAGGCAGATCACACACAGAGATAGAGAAGCAGATCACACAGAGATTAGAGAGATAGAGAAGCAGATCACACAGAGATTAGAGAGGCAGATAACACATAGAGATAGAGAAGCAGATCACACAGAGATTAGAGAGATAGAGAAGCAGATCACACAGAGATTAGAGAGATAGAGAAGCAGATCACACAGAGATTAGAGAGATAGAGAGGCAGATCACATACAGAGATAGAGAGGCAGATCACACACAGAGATAGAGAAGCAGATCACACAGAGATTAGAGGGATAGAGAGGCAGATCACACACAGAGATATAGAGGCAGATCACACAGAGATTATAGAGATAGAGAGGCAGATCACACAGAGATTAGAGAGATAGAGAGGCAGATCACACAGAGATTAGAGAGATAGAGAGGCAGATCACACACAGAGATTAGAGAGATAGAGAAGCAGATCACACAGAGATAGAGAGGCAGATCACACACAGAGATAGAGAGGCAGATCACACAGAGATTAGAGAAGCAGATCACACACAGAGATAGAGAGGCAGATCACACACAGAGATAGAGAGGCAGATCACACAAAGATAAACAGAATATCTTTGGCATTGAATACAAACGCTGCCAAACTCCCGCAGCGACCTGCGCAAAGAAGACCAGGGCAAGCGGCTCTCCCTGGAGGTGTGGGACTGGGATCGAACTTCGCGCAATGATTTCATGGGCGCTTTGAGCTTCGGCGTTGGGGAGCTTGTTAAAGCCACAACTGTTAATGGCTGGTTTAAGCTGCTCAATCAGGAGGAGGGCGAGTTCTACAACATTCCATGTACGGATGAGACTGCCGCTGACGTGCAGGAGCTGAAGAATAAGTTCCAGGTGGGTACACGAGATGCGAGACTTCCGGTTCTCTGGTAGATTTCCACCCACTTCCGGTTCTCCCGTAGGTTTTCTACCCACTTCCGGTTCTCTGGTAGGTTTACTACCCACTTCTGGTTGTCTGGTAGGTTTACTACCCACTTCTGGTTGTCTGGTAGGTTTACTACCCACTTCTGGTTGTCTGGTAGGTTTACTACCCACTTCTGGTTGTCTGGTAGGTTTACTACCCACTTCTGGTTGTCTGGTAGGTTTTCTACCCACTTCTGGTTGTCTGGTAGGTTTTCTACCCACTTCTGGTTGTCTGGTAGGTTTTCTACCCACTTCTGGTTGTCTGGTAGGTTTACTACCCACTTCTGGTTGTCTGGTAGGTTTAATACCCACTTCTGGTTGTCTGGTAGGTTTACTACCCACTTCTGGTTGTCTGGTAGGTTTACTACCCACTTCTGGTTGTCTGGTAGGTTTTCTACCCACTTCTGGTTGTCTGGTAGGTTTTCTACCCACTTCTGGTTGTCTGGTAGGTTTTCTACCCACTTCTGGTTGTCTGGTAGGTTTACTACCCACTTCTGGTTGTCTGGTAGGTTTACTACCCACTTCTGGTTGTCTGGTAGGTTTTCTACCCACTTCTGGTTGTCTGGTAGGTTTTCTACCCACTTCTGGTTGTCTGGTAGGTTTACTACCCACTTCTGGTTGTCTGGTAGGTTT
>NIVC01000922.1:0-200000 GCA_002269645.1 Macrostomum lignano | reverse complement strand
CTTGGATGGATGGGATCAATCTTGGATGGGATCAATCTTGGATGGGACTAATCTTGTATGGAATCAATTAAGGATGGGATCAATCTTAGATGGGATCAATCTTGGATGGGATCAACCTTGGATGGATGGGATCAATCTTGGATGGGATCAATCTTGGATGGGATCAATCTTGGATGGGATCAACCTTGGATGGATGGGATCAATCTTGTATGGGATCAATCTTGTATGGGGTCAATCTTGGATGGGATCAATTTTACAGTGTAGATGGGACCAATATCAACTTTTGATGATAAAAAATCATGACAATATACCCTAAACTCATTCCAACAACTCAGAGACTTGAAGTTGGACAACGTTCTGTTAGACAACGAAGGTCACATCAAGATAGCCGACTTTGGCATGTGCAAAGAGAACGTGTTTGAGGGCTCCACAACTCGTACCTTCTGCGGTACTCCGGATTACATTGCCCCCGAGGTGAGACAAATAAATTCAGCTTGCCTCAGCTTGTAACGTGGTGGTGGGATATTTATAACTCAACTCAGAGTTGCTCTTCCTCCGATGCATTCCTCCGATTGTGCATTTGCAGATCATCAACCACCAACCCTATGGCAAATCTGTGGACTGGTGGGCCTTTGGAGTCCTCATCTACGAGATGCTGGCCGGCCAGCCTCCCTTCGATGGAGAAGACGAAGAAGAACTATTTGCCTCCATCACGGACCAGACCGTCTCTTATCCGAAGATTATGAGCAAAGAAGCTGTCAGCTTGATCCGTGGAGTGAGTTTGGCAGTGGGAGTATTTCTCTGCTCTCTCGTCACCCAACTTCACTTCCATTGCCCTGAATGGATCAACAAGAACACGCCGCACCTACCCACCTTACTCCGCTTGGCTCAGCTGGACCAATAAGAACACGCCACACCTACCCACCTCACTCCGCTTGGCTCAGCTGGATCAATAAGAACACGCAACACACTACCCACCTCACTCCGCTTGGACCAGCTGGACCAACAAGAACACGCCACACCTACCCACCTCACTCCGCTTGGCTCAGCTGGATCAATAAGAACACGCCACACCTACCCACCTCACTCCGCTTGGCTCAGCTGGATCAATAAGAACACGCAACACACTACCCACGTCACTCCGCTTGGACCAGCTGGACCAACAAGAACACGCCACACCTACCCACCTCACTCCGCTTGGCTCAGCTGGATCAATAAGAACACGCCACACCTACCCACCTCACTCCGCTTGGACCAGCTGGACCAATAAGAACACGCCACACCTACCCACCTCACTCCGCTTGGCTCAGCTGGACCAATAGGAACGCACCCGCCTCAATTCACTTAACCCAGCCGATAAAGTGCCCCCCAATAAAACTCCCTCCTCCCTCCCGCAGCTTCTCACTCGCGACCCGAAAAAGCGCCTCGGCTGCACGCCGGACGGCGAGCGCGAGATTCGCGAGCACGTATTCTTTCGTCGAATCGATTGGAACCGAGTGGAAAATCGGGAAGTTCAGCCACCTTACCTACCGACTATTGTGAGTAGCGCTTAGAATACTGCGTTAACATTTGTTTTCAATGCTGTTTTTTACAATTCTTACAAAAAATTGAGGTTGTTGGAAATAATTGCAGACCTCGGACAAAGACGTGAGCAATTTCGATCGTCAGTTCACAGACGAAGCGGCCAAACTGACGCCAACTGACAAACTGTTCATCATGAACCTGGACCAGACTGAGTTCTCCGGCTTCTCCTACGTAAATCCCGAGTTTATTGTGGAAGTTTGAATGAACTGGCTTCACTGGGCATCTGTTTGAAACAATATTGGTGTCGTTTTTGCACACTTTACACCGATTAGCTTCACATACATTCATTCATAGCGTTTATCTGCGTTTTGAAGGCTTGAAGAGTGCAGTATTGAAGGGGGAGTGCTTCGAGTTAAGCTGAATTGACCGCGGTTAGATACTATGTGTGTGTGCTGTATGTGCTCAAGAGTCCGCGGAGTGGGGCAGAATTGCCTCAGCGCTGGTGTGTCACAATGTCGACGAAGACATTGCACCCGGGTGCCCACCGCCCGAATTAACATTACTATAATTAAGCAGTCGCTTTAAGCTGCTATGTTAGCTGCCGTAGATATACAAGATAGGAGCTGCGATCCCTCACATGGCGAGCACTGTACGACCTGGAATATATCAGGTCTGCTTATCGGTACTTAAAGTAGAGTAGTTTGCATGTTGTCGTATTTTCGTCGTTTTCCTGATAAGAAACAGTAGCTAGTTGAAGTAATTTTAGTGTCTCGTATATATTTGTTTATTAGAAGAAGTTGCAACTTTTGTATTTTTATCAATCGTTGTGTCTACAGCTGTAATTGACAGTTGCAGTAGAAGGATTTTCTTAGAAATGAGACTGAAGCCTGTAAGAAATGTCATATTTGTCTTGTCGCTGGTGTACTATATTTAGTATTCTCTAATAGAGAACGCATAGCTCTGACCAGGGTTTTGCCATAGACGATTTCAGTGAGAAAAAATCTGATAGTTGGTTTTTCTTGCTTAAATATGTCTATGACCACTCGTGCGTGAAGGACATCGCGTGCACTTGTGACCGTGCAGGAATCATTCATTTGTAAGAAAATCCACGGCTGAAGCATGATGCTTGTACTGCAACTGTCTATGCAGACTTTAATATACCTTTTTGTGATCTAGTTTGCCAAAACTGCAATCAATTTTGCCAAAACTGCGACCTTAGTTTGCTCATAGCAAAGAAAACACCACAGACGTACATAGCAAGATCAAAGAATGGCCCAGCGTGGACCTTATAACAGGATTTCAGCGAAGGACCGGCAGCGATTGATTCAAGCATATCAGGATGGAGAGGACTGGCAAGATTTCGGTAGGCTGTTGGGCATCTCACGAAGAACCGTGACTTACATAGTTGGATAATTCAACGCAACCGGTCGTATAGAGCCTCTGCCTCGCGGAGGTGCCAAGCGGAGGTCCCTTAACAATGCTATGATTGATGAGCATTTGTGCCTACGTCTGCCATTATAAACTCGCTGTTTATTGTTCACTGTTACAGTTTATTTCGTCACACTTCCGAATTGATTCTCAATAAAAATTCTTCTTGGCTTGCTATGGGCAAACTAAGGTCGCAGTTTTGGCAAAATTGATTGCAGTTTTCAAAGAGTTGTCTGTGGCTGAAACTCTGGTCCTGACTGAGCAGACTTGGCATGGACAGCAAAATTATAAGTGATATTTTTCCGCGGGCAAAATTGATTGCAGCTTTGACAGACTAGATCGCAAAAGGGTATACTAATTAATGTTGTTTTCATTTCGAAGTAGATGAACCTCAATATTTACTAGTCTTGTTCTTTGTACTTATGTATTCCCAATAGCTGTTAAAACACTTGCATCATAGAAGATTAGTTTATTCTTGTTGGGTAATTATTCACGCCGGCAACTCTTTAAAAATATATCATAATGTGTATTTTTTATTAATTTGATCAATCTTTACTTTCAATTACAGAGTTATCTTTCTTTTTTGCTTATAATCAATAATTGAGACTTACCTTATTAAAAGTTACTTGTCATAAACAATATTACCGATAAACTTAGAAACTTTACTATTTGTGTATATTCTGTAGTTACTCGTAGGAACTGTTTTTGAAAAAAAATAAAAATCAAGATCTCTTATAGTATTCATAGTAGCGTGGGATTTTGAAAATGATAAATAGCAGGAAACGTCAATGGAGTGTGATGGTGGGTAATGCTGAGGAATCAGGGAGGCTGATGAGGAATCAGGGAGGCTGATGAGGAATCGGGGATACTGATGAGGAATCAGGGAGGCTGATGAGGAATCAGGGAAGCTGATGAGGAATCAGGGAGGCTGATGAGGAGTCAGGGAGGCTGATGAGGAATCAGGGAGGCTGATGAGGAGTCAGGGAGGCTGAAGAGGAATCGGGGATACTGATGAGGAATCAGGGAGGCTGATAAGGAATCAGGGAGGCTGATGAGGAATCAGGGAGGCTGATGAGGAGTCAGGGAGACTGATGAGGAATCAGGGTGGCTGATGAGGAATCAGGGAGGCTGATGAGGAATCAGGGAGGCTGATGAGGAGTCAGGGAGGCTGATGAGGTGTGACGGAAGGCGATGACGTGTATAAAAGCTTGAATATTAATGCCGGCAATGGAGCAAGATCAAGCGACACTTTTAGTTTCAAAAACAAACCAAGCTCAGTCTCCAGCTTGCATAACACATCGCAGCTGAACTAACTGTCAAGAATCAAGGATCCAAGTTGTCAGAACCAACCCTAATAGAAACAGCTGGAGCCGGGGCACTCAGCTCATCCGCGGAGCTGTGGCGGCCATAACCCAGCCTAATTGAATATCCTCTTCGCGCAATCATCCAGAATCCTTAATAGCCCCTTGGCAACGCGTGTTGATGAAGTATTAAATAAATTTTGCAAAGAAAAAATCGCTTTAAAAGGCCATTATCAGCTCAGCCTGTGTTGCCAACGCTGGATGGCCCGTGAGATGAGAGGCGAGAAATGACTTTTTAACTAAATGCTGTTTCACATGGCGGCTCCCTCCGCTGCGTCCCAGCATCCCCGTCCCCATCAGCCTGGTTCCCCCCGCCCCGATCAATGCTAACCAGTTTATCTCTCTGTGGCCGGCAATTTTCATTTTTAACGTGTCATTCGAGATTACATCGAAATGGCTGGCGGCGCTTGGCTGAAGAAACGGTTTTATAATTTCATTATTGGAAAGAGGGTTTTGGGGGGGGGCGGCCCTGCACCCTGTTACTATAATATACCGCTCATCTTCTTAACACTGATTATTCTCTTCTACCCCACGGTCATGGCCAAGGACCCTTGGAACTGGAGCATTGGACTGGGCGGGAAAATGTCCTAAATTTGTAAATTGAAAAGGGGCTCCGTTCCGAATGAAATTTTGGCAGAACCTTTTTGATGAAATGTAATAAAGTTACCAATAGAGGTTCTGGAAAGTGTCCAAGTGTTTTTGACATGCGGTGTTGAGGTGTCAAGATAGGATAGAGATGTCAGGGGCGGAATCGAGGTGTCAGGGGCGGAATCGAGGTGTCAGGGGCGGAATCCAGGTGTCAGGGGCGGAATCGAGGTGTCAGGGGCGGAATCGAGGTGTCAGGGGCGGAATCGAGGTGTCAGGGGCGGAATCGAGGTGTCAGGGGCGGAATCGAGGTGTCAGGGGCGGAATCGAGGTGTCAGGGGCGGAATCGAGGTGTCAGGGGCGGAATCGAGGTGTCAAGATAGGATAGAGATGTCAGGGGCGGAATCGAGGTGTCAGGGGCGGACTCGAGGTGTCAGGGGCGGAATCGAGGTGTCAGGGGCGGAATCGAGGTGTCAAGATAGGATAGAGATGTCAGGAATAAAATCGAGGTGTCAGGGGCGGAATCGAGGTGTCAAGATAGGATAGAGATGTCAGGGGCGGAATAGAGGTGTCAGGGGCGGAATCGAGGTGTCAGGGGCGGAATCGAGGTGTCAGGGGCGGAATCGAGGTGTCAGGGGCGGAATCGAGGTGTCAAGATAGGATAGAGATGTCAGGAATAAAATCGAGCTGTCAGGGGCGGAATCGAGGTGTCAAGATAGGATAGAGATGTCAGGGGCGGAATCGAGGTGTCAGGGGCGGACTCGAGGTGTCAGGGGCGGAATCGAGGTGTCAGGGGCGGAATCGAGGTGTCAGGGGCGGAATCGAGGTGTCAAGATAGGATAGAGATGTCAGGGGCGGAATCGAGGTGTCAGGGGCGGACTCGAGGTGTCAGGGGCGGAATCGAGGTGTCAGGGGCGGAATCGAGGTGTCAGGGGCGGAATCGAGGTGTCAGGGGCGGAATCGAGGTGTCAGGGGCGGAATCGAGGTGTCAGGGGCGGAATCGAGGTGTCAAGAAAGGATAGAGACGTCAGGAATAGAATCGAGGTGTCAGGGGCGGAATCGAGGTGTCAGGGGCGGAATCGAGATGTCAGGGGCGGAATCGAGGTGTCAGGAACAAAATCCAAGTGTCAGGAATGGAATTCAGATGTCAGGAACAAAATCGAGGTGTCAGAAGGTGTATTTTTTGCATAAACTACTTTATCCCTCCAGTGGGGGCTTCCAGTCCGCGAAGGAGATCTCCGAGGGGTCCCTGGCCAATGGCTTATAGCCCCCAACCCTAGGGCGGTCATTCAGTTAATCTCCCCAAGCTCTCCGCCTCCATCTTAATGTTGATGCGGGCCCAGGCCTCAGATCGTTCAATTCACTCAAATTCAATGGAGAGTTAATTTCTCACCCATAAGCTGCCGCTTGCCCGCCACGTCAAATTCTATCTGTTCTGTAAAAGATGCTTCGAGAGCTATTAAATTGCTTTTGGTAATCCATCATTGAATGACAATTCGATTGATGCTGGATTATGGACTGCACGTCTGCTTTTCTCTTGAACTTCATCTCATTATCTTTGATCATTTCTTTAATGTTTTCTTGTGTTTTCTGTCTGTTTTCTGTCTGTTTCTGTCTGTTTCTCTCTGTTACTGTCTGTTTTCTGTCTGTTTCTATCTGTTACTGTCTGTTTTCTGTCTGTTTCTGTCTGTTTCTGTCTGTTTCTGTCTGTTACTGTCTGTTTTCTGTCTGTTTCTGTCTGTTTCTGTCTGTTTCTGTCTGTTACTGTCTGTTTTCTGTCTGTTTCTGTCTGTTTCTGTCTGTTACTGTCTAGGTCTGTTTCTGTCCGTTTTCTGTCTGTTTCTGTCTGTGTTTTCTGTCTGTTTCTGTCTGCTTCTGTGTGTTCTGTCTGTGTTTTCTGTCTGTGTGTTGAGAGAATGTTCAGAAAACATATTTTTTCAATAAACACACTTGAATATACATGTATTAATGTTATCGACTAAAATGAACTATGCTGAACAGAGTTAAATCTGACCCAGTAATCAATATACAAAATAATTGAAGCCTTAATAGTAGATATAGGAGCATTTTTGGTGCCATTTAGTACAATTTTAGAAGCGTACAAATTTTATGCGAAGTTGTACATAACTAAGAACACTCAAAATTTAAATTCCGCTTGCTCAAAGACAGTTCATTCCTCATCAAAGCCGCAGCCGTCATGGGCGTTTTCCCCATCCTCGCCAGCGCTGTCATCGTCTTGCAGACTTCCGTCGACAACTTCCGACCAACTTGTCGGCATTGGCGGCGGCGGCGGCGGCTGCTGCTGCTGCGGATTGACGGAGGCGGCAGCGGCGGCCGCGGCGGCGGCTTGGATGCCCATCAAGTAGCGGCTGGCAGCCTGACGTTCTGCCTCGCGCTCCTCAGTGGTCTGCCGTCTGTGGCCGGACGGTGAGGGAGAGGGAGAGCCGTGAGAGGGAGAGGGAGAGTGGTGAGAGGGAGAGCGGTGAGAGGGAGAGGGAGAGCGGTGAGAGGGAGAGAGAGAGCGGTGAGAGGGAGAGGGAGAGCGGTGAGAGGGAGAGGGAGAGCGGTGAGAGGGAGAGAGAGAGCGGTGGGAGGGAGAGGGAGAGCGGTGAGAGGGAGGGAGAGAGCGTTGAGAGGGAGAGGGAGAGCGGTGAGAGGGAGAGCGGTGAGAGGGAGAGCGGTGAGAGGGAGAGGGAGAGCGGTGAGAGGGAGAGAGAGAGTGGTGAGAGGGAGAGGGAGAGCGGTGGGAGGGAGAGGAGAGCGGTGAGAGGGAGAGGGAGAGCGGTGAGAGGGAGAGAGAGAGCGGTGAGAGGGAGAGGGAGAGCGGTGAGAGGGAGAGGGAGAGCGGTGAGAGGGAGAGGGAGAGCGGTGAGAGGGAGAGGGAGAGCGGTGGGAGGGAGAGGGAGAGCGGTGAGAGGGAGGGAGAGAGCGTTGAGAGGGAGAGGGAGAGCGGTGAGAGGGAGAGCGGTGAGAGGGAGAGGGAGAGCGGTGAGAGGGAGAGAGAGAGCGGTGAGAGGGAGAGGGAGAGCGGTGAGAGGGAGAGGGAGAGCGGTGAGAGGGAGAGCGGTGAGAGGGAGAGCGGTGGGAGGGAGAGGGAGAGCGGTGAGAGGGAGGGAGAGAGCGGTGAGAGGGAGAGGGAGAGCGGTGAGAGGGAGAGCGGTGAGAGGGAGAGGGAGAACGGTGAGAGGGAGAGAGAGAGCGGTGAGAGGGAGAGGGAGAGCGGTGAGAGGGAGGGGGAGAGCGGTGAGAGGGAGAGCGGTGAGAGGGAGGGGGAGATGCGTTCCCCTTGTACAATATTTTATTATCCAGATTTCCGTCGAGAAAGATTCAACTCACCGCCATTTAGTCCGGCGATTTTGAAACCAAGTTTTCACTTGCGCGTCAGTCATTTTGAGGCCTTTGGCCAGAGTGGCCCGTTCAGACGAAGCCAAATATTTTTGCTGATGAAATCGCTTTTCAAGCTCCATCACCTGCAATTAGGGTATTCGCATGTACATTGGTTTATATTTTAGTATATACATGTAGGACTAGTAATTTTGCCCCCCCCCACGGGGAGAGATAAGAGAGCGATGTCTACAATGGGGTTACCTGAAATCTGGAGAACGATGTACGAGGCTTCTTTCGCTTTGGCGGTGACCGATTTTGATAGGGATGACCGATTCGTCTGGGATCTGAAATGATTTTTATTGATTTTTTTCGGGAAAATTTAGTCGCGAAAACATCAAATCAGCAGCAACAACATCATCAGTAACAGCAACAACATTATCGACAACAGCAACAACACTATCAATAGTAGCAGCAACATCACCAACGACAACATAATCGACAACATCAACAGCAAATTGCACGCATAACTGCATAAATTAGGCATATGACACGAAATGAAGTTAGAGAATGATTTAATAATACGAGGACTCTCTTACACAGCAGGCGTTCCTTGCGCAGAGCCTCCAGCCACTGGGCCTGCAAGCCAGACAGACTGGGCTGCTGTTGCTGCGACTGCGGAGGCGGTGGCGGAGGCGGCGGTGGTGGCTGCTGCTGCAGCTGCTGCTGCTGCAGCTGCTGCTGCGGTGTCGCTTGACCTGAAGGCTGCTGCTGCTGCTGCCTGAGCAGACTCCAGATAAACAGATTAGCAGCTCCAAGATCTCCAGATGGCATCAGGGGCGCCACAGCCGCGGAGCAAGGATTGTAGAACAGCTGGTGGTGATTGTGCAACGGCAGGTGCTGCTGTACAGGCAACTGCGCTGACTCGACATCGTCCTCATTAATATTGTTGTTATTTTTGCTGTTGCCAAGCAATTGATCGATTCGAAATCCATTGGATTTAGTAGTCCCCGAGCTTGCTGCCAGTTGGGACATGTTTTTGGTATTTTCTAAGATACTAAGATCTAAGATCTCTTTGTGTGGATATTTTTTAAGGGTTTGTTTGTTTTCGTTGGTGACTATTCAGACTTGTCCGGAGTATATAAGTAAGCTAAGCCCAGTTCTACTGGTGCGGCAGGAATCCCAGTGGGAGAGGTTGGGGATGGGAGTCTGCGGCCCCGATTCCCCATTCGGGCAGCCAATCCGATTCAATCTGTGAACTCGCTCCCCTCCCCGCTATTCAACCCCTCATTAGGGGGGGGGGGATAGCCAGGGACACTTCGAACTAGAATTTGGTGTGCCAACTCTTTAGGGGTTGTTGGTCCCCTTGCTGCTCATGGCGCCCCTTTGGTGCTCATGGCGCCCATTGCTGCTCATGGTGCGCCCATTGGTGCTCATGGCGCCCATTGCTGCTCATGGCGCCAATTGCTGCTCATGGCACCCCATTGCTGCTCATGGCGCCCCTTTGGTGCTCATGGCGCCCATTGGTGCTCATGGCACCCCATTGCTGCTCATGGCACCCCTTTGGTGCTCATGGCGCCCATTGGTGCTCATGGCGCCCATTGGTGCTCATGGCGCCCATTGCTGCTCATGGCGCCCCTTTGGTGCTCATGGCGCCCCTTGGTGCTTTCTTAGCTGCACCGTTTTTTTTATTTTGTTCATTTATTTAAGACTTCTGCCGAAATCCTCTTAGCTTTTAGATAAGGCGAAGCTCTCCTCATAATGAAGATTCTTTGGAGGAGCTGGCCGCTCCAGATTCTGGTTTAAAGATCTCCTTGGCTAGAACGCTCAACCTGCTGTCAAAATTTCTCTCGTCCAAATCATTTTTTAGAAATTTTTAAATATAATTAGACGCGCTAAATTTTGAAGCAGTTTTGAAGCTGTTTTTAAAGTTGTTTTGAAGATTTTTTGAAGCAGTTTTGAGGATGTTTTGAAATTCTTTTAAAGCTGTTTTAAAACTGTTTTTGAAGCTGTTTCTAAAGCTTATTCGGAAGTCACTAATCGTGTTAAACCCTCAATGCATCTTTTTCAGTTTAGTCCAATTATTATTTTTGCAAAGGTCCTCCGCGGGCCTGGCAACTCCAAGGCAAAAGAAAGCCAGCACTAAAACAAAACTGCACAATTCTACACTGACCGGCAGACCCCAGTAACCCGTAAGGAAATTTATATATTAGCTATCAGTAGTAGCTGTCATCTATCCTCATCCTATAGGGTTAATGCCGCTTGGCGTTGGCCCGACTGTTGCTTTAATTAGATTCCTCCCGTCAGTATGAAAGAATGAAGAAGAAGTATGAAAGAAAGATTGTCAGAAAATTAGTGGGAGATTATCGCTGGGGGTGCAGGTGCTGGGGGGTTGGGGCAGCCTCATTAGCCAATTCAATAGCGGCAGAGTTTTTAGGGAGATTCGCCAAGCTTTGACTGCATGGGCCTGATACTGATCTCTGTGTGTTCAGCTCGACCGTGGCGTTCTAGATACAATATCTGGATTGAACGGGGTAGTTAGAGAGAAACTTTTCCTAATTCGAGTTTTGAGTGTAATAAGTAGGGTTTGCGGCGCCAAAATGAGTGCCTGCGGTGCTAAAATGAGTGCCTGCTGTGCTAAAATGAGTGCGTGCGGCGCTAAAATGAGTGCCCGCGGCGCTAAAATGAGTGCCCGCGGCGCAAAAATGAGTGCATGTGGCACCAAAATGAGTGCCTGCGGCGCTAAAATGAGTGCCTGCGGCGCTAAAATGAGTGCCTCCGGCGCTAAAATGAGTGCCTGCGGCGCCAAAATGAGTGCCTGCGGCGCTAAAATGAGTGCCTGCGGTGCTAAAATGAGTGCCTGCGACACCAAAATGAGTGCATGCGGCGCTAAAATGAGTGCCTCCGGCGCTAAAATGAGTGCCTGCGGCGCTAAAATGAGTGCCTGCGGCGCCAAAATGAGTGCCTGCGGCGCTAAAATGAGTGCCTGCGGTGCTAAAATGAGTGCCTGCGACACCAAAATGAGTGCATGCGGCGCTAAAATGAGTGCCTGCGACGCTAAAATGAGTGCCCGCGGCGCTAAAATGGTAAAACGCATCTGGTAATCTGGTAAAACGCGGTGCATCTTGGATGGGAAACCGAGGAGGCGGACAGGTTTCCAAACCGGATTGCTAGGTTTTTGGAGCCATCTGGCGGTAGGAACTTGCAGGGGAAAGCACATTATGGGCCTGGGGTTTTTCAGCTTGACTTTCGTTTGCAGTAAAGTCTTCGTTTTTACAGCTTGTAGGCTTAGGGCCGTGGGGGGGGGGGACTCGTGCCTCGGTAGTCATGTTTGGTTAATTTCTTGTGTGGGTATAGATGGGCAATAACTAGAAACTGATACACCCCACTAGCCCCCTGTTGCCAGGGAAAATGCCATTTCAGCTAATCATGATATCTATTCCCTATACTCCTAACCCTCAGCGTCCCCCCCAGCGACGAGAAATAAGGAAACCGAGGGGGAAGTGAAGTGGGGGTCCAGTTAGTTAAACAAATTAACACCCATTTTCTAGTTGGCCCATAATTCGACAGCAAGGCTGACAGAAGGGCCAAAACGCGGTGCGGCGGTTGCAGGCAGGCAGTTAACTCCAATTAGGGGTCTGTTTGTTAGAACTCGCTTGCGGTTGCCTAAGTGGCTTGGCTTGTTGTCTGCCGAAGCTTACAGTTAGCACTGGCTTAACTAACCCCCTCAGCAAGGGAATTCTCTGAAAAATGGCTCCTAAATTCTATATAATTTCTACCTTTTTCCGATCAAAGATTCCTCTCTCCCAGGAGAGGCGGGTGACTTTTGGTGAGCAAAGCAATAAAACATTGCCGCCCAGTCACCCAGCTGGGAGATCGACTCAAGCGAAACGCTTTTCGAAGAAATACCCTTGGGAATTCAATTTTTCATGCGAGTAGCGGCAGTTAGGAGAGGCATAAAAAGTGGAGTCAACCCATGTCTCTCAAAATGCATTATTATAACATACGCTCGTATGATCATCTTCAATTGAGAGATCTGAGAGAGATGAGAGAGAGACAGAGAGAGAGAGAGAGAGAGAGAGAGAGAGAGAGAGAGAGAGAGAGAGAGAGAGAGAGAGAGAGAGAGAGAGAGAGAGAGAGAGAGAGAGATCAGAGTGATCAGAGTGATCAGAGAGATCAGAGAGATCAAAGTGATTAGAGAGAACAGAGTGATTAGAGAGATCAGCGAGAGATCAGAGTGATTAGAGAGAACAGAGTGATTAGAGAGATCAGCGAGAGATCAGAGTGATCAGAGAGATCAGAGTGATTAGAGAGAGATCAGAGAGATCAGAGAGAGAGATCAGAGAGATCAGAGTGATCAGAGAGATCAGAGAGATCAGAGAGATCAGAGTGATCAGAGAGATCAGAGTGATTAGAGAGAGATCAGAGTGATGAGAGAGAGATCAGAGTGATGAGAGTAATGAGAGTGATCAGAGAGATCAGAGAGATCAGAGAGATCAGAGAGATCAGAGTGATTAGAGAGAGATCAGAGTGATGAGAGTAATGAGAGTGATCAGAGAGATCAGAGAGATCAGAGAGATCAGAGAGATCAGAGTGATTAGAGAGAGATCAGAGTGATTAGAGAGAGATCAGAGAGATCAGAGAGAGAGATCAGAGAGATCAGAGAGATCAGAGAGATCAGAGAGATCAGAGAGATCAGAGAGGTCAGAGAGATCAGAGAGATCAGAGAGATCAGAGAGAGATCAGAGTGATGAGAGTAATGAGAGTGATCAGATCAGATATGGGCATGGCTGTTCAATAAGGAGTGAAACTGAAAGCAGGAGGGTGAACTAATCGTCATGCACACTAATTCTGAAATCAAATCAAATCGTCATGCACACTAATTCTGAAATCAAATCAACACATAAAACCCTGTTTCAAACACAAATGAATAAAAATAAAAGCTCATTTTTAAAGAAAAAATGCGGAAACAAAAATCTCGATTAAAAAGCGCCAGAAAATAGAAATTAATAATAGTATAAACTTTTACTTCAATAAATTTATTTCTTGCACCCATACACTCTAGATTCTGCTTCTTTTACAGAACAGGTGAACAGGGCTTCAGTTTGCTATTTTGTTAGTCAGTAACATATTGGTGAAATAACAAAGGAAAGCGAGATAAACAGCTTAAGCCAATTTATATTCGGTTTCGACACAGGAACCTTTAGTCATGGACATTTACAATATAGAAACTGGTTTAAAAGTCTATGGCCAATCAGTTTACTCTCAGTAGTATAAAGCAAAAAATGAAGTTGATTTCGCCTCTAAAACAGTCCAAATGAAGAAATTCTGCAGCGAGTCGCTAATGCTTGGCTTTGCTCTTGGCCTTGGGCACGGGAGCCATGATGTACACCAGCTCGGAGGCCTTCTGGTACAGCTGGTCCAGATCCTCCTCGTCCTGCAGGGCCGCGATGCGAGCCGACTGAGGCCGGGTGTACTTGCCCAGGGGGGTCGGCTCTGCCCGTCTGGATGTGCCGCCGCCGCCGCCCTGACCGTCCTCGCCGTTGGGAGCGGCGCCTCCGGTTTCAGCGTCGTCGCCTTCGGCGGTGCCGTCGCCGTCGGCTTCTTGCTGACCTCGTCGACCCTCCCCTGCGGCAGCCTGGGGCAGGTTGTTGTTCGGATGTTTTAAGTCTTATTTAGTTATCCTGGCATTTTAACCTACTAATAGTAGTGATAAACAATTAAATATTGCTAAACAAACCCCAATCTCCCACAAACCCCAATCTCCCACAAACCCCAATCTCCCACAAACCCCAATCTCTTACAAACCCCAATCTCCCACAAACCCCAATCTCTTACAAACCCCAATCTCCCACAAACCCCAATCTCTTACAAACCCCAATCTCCCACAAACCCCACACTCTCACAAACCCCACACTCTCTCGAACCCCACACTCTCACAAACCCCACACTCTCTCGAACCCCACACTCTCACAAACCCCACACTCTCACAAACCCCACACTCTCACAAACCCCACACTCTCTCGAAACCCAATCTCCCACAAACCCCACACTCTCACAAACCCCACACTCTCACAAACCCCACACTGTCACAAACCCCACACTGTCACAAACCCCACACTCTCACAAACCCCACACTCTCACAAACCTCACACTCTCTCGAAACCCAATCTCCCACAAACCCCACACTCTCACAAACCCCACACTCTCTCGAAACCCAATCTCCCACAAACCCCACACTCTCACAAACCCCACACTCTCTCGAACCCCACACTCTCACAAACCCCACACTCTCACAAACCCCAAGCACCCACAAACCCCACACTCTCACAAACCCCAAGCACCCACAAACCCCACACTCTCACAAACCCCACACTCTCACAAACCCCACACTCCCTCGAAACCCAATCTCCCACAAACCCCACACTCACAAACCCCACACTCTCACAAACCCCAATCTCCCACAAACCCCACACTCTCACAAACCCCACACTCTCACAAACCCCACACTCTCACAAACCCCACACTCTCACAAACCCCACACTCCCTCGAAACCCAATCTCCCACAAACCCCACACTCACAAACCCCACACTCTCACAAACCCCAATCTCCCACAAACCCCACACTCTCACAAACCCTAAACTCTCACAAACCCCACACTCTCACAAACTCCACACTCCCACAAACCCCACATTCCCACAAACCCCAAACTTCCACAAACTTAAACTTGTACAAAGCCTTAAAATTTCACAAACCCTGATAATACCCATACTAATTGATTACACCTGTCCTCATGGCCAGATGTGCAACCGGCAGCTCAGCCGCAGCTATTGCGCGGCGCATCTGAAGGCTGCGTACGGCTGCTCAGTCCAAGGACTGGGGGTCGCCACACACCCTCAAATACCCCAGCTAATGCTGGCAAACAAAATCATAGAGTTTTAGAAATGCATCAGTTTTTATTGCCTTTTTACTAGACGACCGCTTGAAACGTTTTCACAAAATGACGGTGATATTTCTGCGTATTATCGAAAACTTTTTGAATCGGTATGCAATATAGGTATATCGGCTACTAACCTCTTTCTGCTGTTTCTCCTCGGCCCTGCGCTTCTCCTCCTCGTATTCTTCGAGCTGAAGAGTGAAGGAATAGTCTGGTAAATAATAAGTCCCGTTTCAATGTGTGTTCAGCTGACTAAGAAGCTTTGAAAGCTGAGATGTCTGTTTACTATTGGAGTGTGGCTATCAGTAAACAGTATTGCTACTTCTATCCAAACTCTCATACGCGGCGTGAAGTGGAAGTTTGTCCATCTTATATATGTACACTATGAATGTACCTTCGCAACCCCCCCCCCCAAGGCGATAAGAGAATGGCTGCTGGTCTGTCGTATGTACATTTCTTCACCTCCCCCAAGGCGATAAGAGAATGGCTGCTGGTCTGTCGTATGTACATTTCTTCACCTCCCCAAGGCGATAAGAGAATGGCTGCTGGTCTGTCGTATGTACATTTCTTCACCTCCCCCAAGGCGATAAGAGAATGGCTGCTGGTCTGTCGTATGTACATTTCTTCACCTCCCCCCAGGCGATAAGAGAATGGCTGCTGGTCTGTCTAGGGCCAGTGCACACTCTCAGTGTACATTCTTAACCCCTCAACGTGACGGTGTCTGTATATTTTACTAACCGATTTATTAGGATTCGGCGGCCAAAATTCTTTCCAGTCGGTGTCTTGCTGACTGTCTTCGGATTTTTCCTGCCGCTTGTCCTCGCTCTCCACAACGCCTTCCATAACCAGCTTGCGCATTCGCTTCTTCTCAGACTCAGCTAGCTGTTTCTCTTTGGCCTGCTGGCTCTCCTGGAAAGTTGAAGTTGATGGAAATAGATTGGTGTCCAATAATCTTCTGAAATCTTGTGTTATGGTTTAGGTAAGGTCAGATTTCTATCTCTAATACAGAAACGACTAACTCAGTGCTCACATAATACTTAATCTCAAGTCGATTTTTCAGCTCGTGCACAAATTTCTTGTCGGTGACATCGGGCTCTCGATCGCCCATGACTTGGTCGTAGCGACGCTGTCGTTGAGTGGCCGGCATTTTGGCTGCTGCTGCTGCCGCCTTGGCTGCTGGAGATGGTCCTGAATGAGCGGTTCGACATAGGGAAGAGTCAAGAAACCAGCATGGCCCATCAGAATAAGAAGGCCTATGATATTTGCGTTATCAATCTTGTGGGTTTATAATCCATGGTTTATCTAATCCTGAGGGTTTATAATCCATGGTTTATTTAATCCTGAGGGTTTATAATCCATGGTTGATCAAAACCATAGGGTTTATAATCCATGGTTTATTAACTAGTAAGGGTTTATAATCCATGGTTTATCAAATCCTGAGGGTTTATAATTCACGGTTTATCAAATCTAGAGGGTTTACAATCCAAGGTTTATCAACTCCTGAGGTTTTACAATCCATGGTTTATCAACTCCTGTGTTTTATAATCCTTGGTTTATCAGACCATAAAGGTTTATGACCAATCTAATATGAAAGTATGAGGGTTTTATGGAATTATGACTGATTGGTATTGTGTATCAAAACGTGAATGAAAGGTAGAGTTTGTTTAAATTCAGAGTTTTATAATCGTAACGGTTTTTCGAGCCCCAAGTTTTATGATGAGATCTCCAAACTTGGCTGCTAAGAGTATTTGGGGCTAGGATTAGGGCTGGGGTTGATGCAGCGTTGATGACAGAGTTTCTAAGAGCCTTATGCTTATTATAGCGGGTTTTCTACTTTGTATAATTAAATATTTTGCATTGGAACTTACCTCCCTCACCCGGAGACATATATAGCGGTCAAGGGTCAGGTACCTGACTTTACTTTGCTTTAAATATTATCTTTATATTTGCTAACAGTCTCCAAGCTTCCACTGCTCAAAGAAACTGGTTCCTGCTGCTTTCGGCTTCTTTATTTGCTTCTTTTTCGACTGTACAGCTTTGAGGGGAAATTTAACCAGACCCTGCTTAAGGGTGGAAGGCAAACTATAAGGAAGGCTTTATCACCAATTGTACGCGCGGCGTTGTCATAGCAACAGCGACGCCCTCCACGCTTCTCCCCTTATACAGAGAGGTCTCAGAACAATTTTCATCTCTGCGAGATCCGCAGCCTCCGCCCCACCCCCCCCCCACTGTCACGCACAGCGGTTTTAAAAATATTAGGAGACACAGCTATGGGCATAGCTAAGGCCTCATAAAACTACTATTGCTGCGCCAATGCTCAGCGGGGAAGATAGACTAGGGGGGATTTTTAGCAGGCTGGAAGAAAGGGAAGATGTTAGGGTGCAGGGCGAGAGCGAGACGGGAATGCGTGGAGACTGGAACATGCGCCCAGCCCCATCTATGAAAGCTGCATTCTGACCTGATAACGGGACGCTAAGAGTTGTTGTCAACGGCAACAGACAGTTTTAAGATACGAGATGGAAGAGAAATGGAGAAGGATAGTATGACTGAATTTTTCAACTAGAAATGGAAGCAACGAGAGGAGAAAGGAGAGGGGAAAGAGAGGAAGAAAGAGGAGAGGAAGAAAGAGGAGAGGAAGAAAGAGAGAGAGGGAGAGAGTGAGAGATGACAGAGGGGGAGAGAGGAGAGGGGAGACAGAGGGGAGACAGAGGAGAGAGGAGAGGACAGAGGAGAGATGGAAAGGGAGCTGGGAGAGGGAGAGTGAGAAACGGGGGAGGGAAAGGGAGAAATGGGAGAGGGAGCGGGAGAAAGGGGAGAGAGAGGAGGGAGAGAGTGGAGGGGAGAGGGGGGAGAGTGAGGGAAAGAAGAGAAGAGTGGGGGTAGAGAGGGCGAGAAGAGAGCTAAAGATAGAGATGGAGAAATATGATTTGAAAAGAGAGATTAGATAGCAAGGAAAAGTATATTTTTTGTTTAATAAAATATTTTTTCTTTAATGTGATTCAAAAATCATAACAAGCAAACAGTTAAGAACGGAGACTTACCAACAACAAAAGTGCCTTGGTTACTCAGAACGAGACGCAGATTTGGTTACGAAGGAGAGGAGGGTGGAGAGGCAAACAGGTCGAGCTTTTAGCAAGCGAGACGAGACGAGAAGGTAAGACAGAAAGCAACACGGTAACTACAAGCCTTAGCGACAGCCACAGCAACCCCCCTCCTGTCGCCATTCCCAGCCTTATCTTGCGCCGATTTAAACTACATTACAAATAATGTTCGAACCAGACTACTAGTGCACAGCGCGCGAGTCTGTGTACACTGACTAGACGAGAGGCAACGGGGGGTGTAGCCAAATAGCTCAATGGGTTCATAATAGCCAGCCGCTAGCTGGGCAGTTGAAAGAAATGGAAAGGGTTGTGTTTTTAAGAGAGCTCAAACAAGATTGTTTCCACGAAGAGTGCGCAGCGCAGTGGACGGAGTTTTACACAATAGCGAATGAGGCACAGCGAGAGGCTGAGAGAGGCTTTGATGGAGACATTTTACTATCCATCCATATTCCGCCTGATGGAGCACTGGAATCTTCAGTTGAGAGTAAATTGGAAAGAATTTCAATACTCTGTAACTGGGACAGGTGCTTTAAAATAGCAACTGCCACCAATTTACATGTAAACAGGATTCTTATGCGCCCCCTGACCCCACCTAGCACCCCTGACCCCACCTAGCACCCCTGACCCCACCTAGCACCCCTGACCCCACCTAGCACCCCTGACCCCACCTAGCACCCCTGACCCCACCTAGCACCCCTGACCCATCAAGCACCCCTGACCCCCACCTAGCACCCCTAACCCCATCTAGCACCCCCTGACCCCCATTTAGCACCCCTGACCCCATCTAGCACCCCCTGACCCCATCTAGCACCCCTGACCCCCCATTTAGCACCCCTGACCCCATCTAGCACCCCCTGACCCCCATTTAGCACCCCTGACCCCATCTAGCACCCCCTGACCCCCATTTAGCACCCCTGACCCCATCTAGCACCCCCTGACCCCATCTAGCACCCCTGACCCCATTTAGCACCCCCTGACCTTAACCAGCAACCCCCTGACCCCCATTTAGCACCCCTGACCCATCTAGCACCCCCTGACCCCATCTAGCACCCCTGACCCAATCTAGCACCCCTGACCCCCATCTAGCACCCCTGACCCCATCTAGCACCCCCTGACCCCCATTTAGCACCCCTGACCCCATCTAGCACCCCTGACCCCATCTAGCACATCCTGACCCCATCTAGCACCCCCTGACCCCATCAAGCACATCCTGACCCCATTTAGCACCCCTGACCCCATCTAGCACCCCCTGACCCCCATTTAGCACCCCTGACCCCATCTAGCACCCCCTGACCCCCATTTAGCACCCCTGACCCCATCTAGCACCCCCTGACCCCATCTAGCACCCCCTGACCCCCATTTAGCACCCCTGACCCCATCTAGCACCCCCTGACCCCCATTTAGCACCCTGACCCCATCTAGCACCCCCTGACCCCATCTAGCATCCCTGACCCCATCTAGCACCCCTGACCCCATTTAGCACCCCCTGACCTTAACCAGCAACCCCCTGACCCCCATTTAGCACCCCTGACCCCATTTAGCTGACCCCTAGCACCCCTGACCCCATCTAGCACCCCTGACCCCATCTAGCACCCCTTGACCCCCCATTTAGCACCCCTGACCCCATCTAGCACCCCTGACCCCATCTAGCACATCCTGACCCCATCTAGCACCCCCTGACCCCATGTAGTACATCCTGACCCCATTTAGCACCCCTGACCCCATCTAGCACCCCCTGACCCCATTTAGCACCCCTGACCCCATCTAGCACCCCCTGACCCCAACCAGCACCCCCTGACCTTAACCAGCAACCCCCTGACCCCCATTTAGCACCCCTGACCCCACCTAGCACCCCTGACCCCCATCTAGCACCCCTGACCCCCATCTAGCACCCCCTGACCCCGTCTAGCATCCTCTGACCCCATATAGCACCCCTGACCCCATCTAGCATCACTTAACCTCTCTGATTATTTTGATTAGCTAATGGCCCAGAAACTTAGGATCTTGGAGGCTGCCCCTAGCAACTGACAAGCAGCAAGAGAGGTTCGTAATAGTTTTTAGTGACTTTCACGAAACCGCATATACGCTGACAGACACAGTGGCAGCTTAGCTTTCATTAGATAGTGTATTTTAGTAACAAGTTCAGATCAGTGCGCCAATATGTTAAGCGTTATTGAAAACGCACGCGGCTATAAAAAGATAAAATTACTAATTATTTTTTTCAGAGGTTGCTTAAGAATTATAGCTAACTAGCCATGCAGTTGATGCTTTTTATACAGGTATCGGCATTATAGAATAATGGCAACAGTGCAAACACACACAGAAAATGCTAGTTCGAACGTCAAAATCTAATACTCGTAGACGGCTGGCTATTAAACAAACAGCCCACTAGTGTGCGAAACTTTACACCTGCACAGTAGTAATTCACAATTTATTGTTAAGAAAAATATAGGAATAAAATGTTTAGTCCACAATAACCAAGTAGTATAATAATCGTTTGATTTATTTAGAGATACAACGATTTTTCAACAGGATGAATTATAAAAAATAGGAGCTGTTTAAGGATGAGGATTTCCGAGATATGGCGAAAATAATGGGATTTGGGAATGGGGAAAAGTAATGCAGGATTTAGGAATGGGGAAATTATTGGGATTAGGGAATGGGGAGAATTAATGGGATTTGGGAATGGGGAGAATTAATGGGATTTGGGAATGAGGAAAACTAATGCGATTTAGGAATGGGGAAATTATTGGGATTTAGAAATGGGGAGAATTAATGGGATTTGGGAATGGTGAGAATCAATGGGATTTGGGAATGGGGAGAATTAATGTGATTGATTTAACGTATTCAGGAATGGGGAAAATTAATGGGATTTGGGAATGAGGAGAATTAATGGAATTTGGGAATGAGGAAAATTAATTAGACTTAGGAATAGGAACACTATGAAATTTAGAAATGAAGAAACTATGAGAATTTACACACAAAAAACAAACCGGAGGACTATGACTGGGAAAGCAGGTTAACTTATAGTGGTGGCACCCATGACAGACGATGACACCAGGGTGGTACTGGAGCCGAAATAGTTCAGCGTCACGGTGGCCAGAAAAGCGGGCACAGAGTTGCGCTCCTGGACGTAGTGCCGCACATCCGACTGCCACTCGGACACGTAGTCGGTGGTCAGCAGGTCCACGTTGTCGTCGTTTAGTCGAAACAGAAACGAAGTCTTATCGGAATCCTGCTCATCAAAATCCACGTAGGTTGACGAGATACGAAACAGCCGCTCGGAGGGATTGTCCGACTCCAGCTGGACTCGGTAGCCAAGCAGGCGGTGGACGGCCTCGCGCATTTTCTCCGTGTTGGTTCTGAACGCTTCGCGCTGGCGCTGCTTCTGCAGATCCTTGCGATCCAGCTCGGTTTTGAGACGCTCGATCTGCAAATAATTGCGTTGGCTGTCATGACGGCAGGGCTCTCGATCTCAAACTGGAACGCCAACTTCATCGGCCCGTGCTGCGGAAGTGGTTGCAGCACGGCCAAGGCTCTGGAGACTCAATCACAAAAAGCCGGAAAGGCTAGCTCATCCAACTGCCACTCCAACGTCAAATTCGATCAATCCAAGGACATCACCTTTCCGGGTAGCTCACACAGTCACCCTCCCCGCAAAGTCGAGTCCTCAGTGTCGGAATCCCAAGACCATCTCATCATCATACAATGGAATGCCAACGGCATCTCCGGCAAGATTAAGGAACTGGAACACCTGTGCAGCAACATCAACCCGCATGTCATCGCTATTCAAGAATCTAAACTATCTAAGAACGCGAGAACCCCCACTCTTCCTGGTTACGCCTGCATACGTGCTGACCGCCCAAACTCCAGAGGCGGAGGTCTCGTCCTTTTCGTCCGAGACTCCATTCGCTTTTCACCAATCGACACGTCAAGTCTTACCGACCATCACAGCGAACTTCAGGGCATTGACATCTTTTTTAACTCAACCCTGCCCCTCCGCCTGTTCAACTCATATCTGCCACCGGTCAGCAGCTGTGACACCGGTTACTCTCCGGATCTGACCAGGCTGTTCACTGACTCCCCGTCGATTATCTGCGGAGACTGGAACGCTCACCACCCCGCCTGGGAATCTGAGCTCGAAACTACCGCGCGCGGGGACCTGCTTGCCCTCCAGGTCGAACAAGCTCCTTTCGACTTTCTATCCACGCCAGCCCAATCCAGACTGCCTAGCAACGGACCTCCCTCGACCCCTGACGTTACGGCTGTCCATCAATCTTTACTCCTGAAGGCCGACTACGACATTCTTCACACACTCTCTAGCGATCATCTGCCCATCATCATCTCGTTGGGTGTGTCCAGTATGGCGACCACCGCGGCTCGTAGATGCTTCATCAATTTTAGGAGGGCAGACTGGGAGCTCTTCACCAATACCCTCGAGAGCTCTCTGGACAACTTCACCGGCACCGGTTCTGCTCATACTCAAGAAGCTGCCTTCCGTAAGCTGATCCTGTCGGCCATGAAGACTGCGATCCCGGAGGGTCGTTTCAAACAGCAGAGCCCGGATCCCTGCTCACCGGAAATTAGTCAACTCTTATCTGCGCGCGACGCTCTTCGCACCAACAACCCGTCGGACCCCGGTATCGCGGACCTTCAAGCACAAATCAATTCAAGTCTGGAAGCGGAGAGACGGGTGCGCTGGAACGAATTTCTCTTAGAGAATGGCAACCAGCCTGCCCCGTCCTCTAGAATCTGGTCCACTCTTAAAAAGCTGACCGGTCGTCCTAACGCGGATAAGAATGTCATTTTAAAGTTTAACGGAAAACAGGCCCTTTCTGGTGCCGAAACTGCGGACCGTCTCAACTGTCAGTTCACGAGGCCGCGCCTTCACTGCTCCAACCCGCAGATGCGCGTCGTTCGTCGACGTCTTAAGGGCCTTGCTCGTGCCGCTGAAGACGCCCCTGTCTTCTCGACTGACGACATCGAAATGGCCATCAAGCGGTCCAAACCCTCCAAGGCCATCGGCCCTGATGGAATCTGCCCGCTCGTCATTAGGCACTTTGGTCCGAAGGCGAAGGCTGTGCTCCGTAACCTCTTCAATCGCTCAATCGCTTACAATGAGATCCCGGCGGTCTGGAAGAAGTCCTTAATCTGTCCCCTTCTGAAGGATGGTAAACCGCAGGACGATGGTGCGTCGTATCGCCCTATCTCCTTTCTCTCGCCGCTCGTCAAAATTCTGGAGAAGATCCTGCTTCCGCTACTGACTGACCACCTCCAGCTCCCGGCCTGGCAACATGGCTTTCGTCCGCATCACTCCACCGTGACCGCCCTCTGCCAACTGGTTGAGCAGATCTGCTCAGGTTTTTGTTTGCCAAAACCGCCGGCCAGGACCGGCGTTAGCGCGATCGACCTTCGGATGGCATTCGACTGCGTTGACCACTACGAATTACTCTCTGATCTCGCCGAGTCTGATCTTCCTAACACTGTTAAGGCCTGGCTTGCCAACTACATTCTTGGTCGTCAAGCTCGGACCGTCATGCGAGACTTTAAGTCGAAGTGGCGGCAGGTTCGCATGGGAGTTCCACAGGGCAGCGCCATCAGCCCGCTTCTTTTTGCCTTTTACTTGGCTAAAGCTCCTGTGCCATCCAATCCGGCCACTAAACTAATTGGTTACGCTGACGATCTTACCGTTGCCGCCTCATCCCCAAACTGTTATTCTATTGAACAACAACTGAACAGCTATCTCGCTGACCTTGCTCCGTTCCTTGAGTCGCGCAAGCTCCAAATTTCTACATCAAAGTGCTCCTCCACTCTGTTCAGTCCGGATCAGCGCGAGTACTCTCGCCAACTGAACGTGTCCATCAACGGCTCATTACTACCGCAAGCCCTCTATCCGAAAATTCTTGGTGTGACTTTCGACCCTAAGCTCTCCTTCGCTAGACACGTTACCACTCTTGCGGAAAAAACCCGGAAAAGGAACTGCCTGCTACGCTGTCTCGCCGGCTCCTCCTGGGGCTGCTGCAAGGAACTTTTGCTGACCACCTTCAAAGCGTTAGGCAGAAGCCTGCTCGACTATGCTGCTCCGGTCTGGGGCCCTATCATCTCCAACTCGTCCTGGACGCGGCTGCAATCGGTCCAGAATGCAGCGATTCGCGGCATCACCGGCTGCACTGCCCTTACCTCTGAAGCGGATCTTCATAGTGAAGTCCAGTTGCTTACCGTCCGCCAGCACAACCGACTTCTTTCGCTCCAGTTCAAGCTTCGCGCTAGACGCCCTGAACTCCCTTGTCACCACCTTTCTGGCCTTCCGCCGCCGCGCAGACTCATGAAAGCCTCCATCTTCACGGCTGAACACTTTAATGCTGATTGGACGCCGGTTCCGGCCCCGGACGTCCTTGACGCTGCTGCCTGGGATCGCGCCAGGCGGGCCCAGCATACGCAGGCAGTACAGGCCATGCTGGACAGCCTGCCACAGAACCGTGTTATTCAAACACAACGGCCAGCGATCCATCGCTCCGAAACTTGCCTCCCCCGCCGCATGCGGTGCATACTGGCGCAGCTCCGCTCCGGTTTCTGCCCGCTTCTCCAGGATTTTCAGTCGAGAATCAAACCAGGCGTCGCCGCGGTCTGTCCTGATTGCGGTCTGGAGCCCCAAACGGTGGTCCATCTTTTCGACTGCCCTGTCTATCCGACGCCGCTCTGCCCTAGTGACCTTTGGAACAACCCAATTGAGACGTCCACCTTCCTGGAGTCGACCTTCCTCGGCGGGCTGGGACCCGAGCCGTAGGTTAATACACACACACACGGCAGGGCTGCATGGAGCTGCAGACAGACAGATAGACAGACAGACAGACAGACAGACAGACAGACAGATAGACAGACAGACAGACAGACAGATAGACAGACAGACAGACAGACAGACAGACAGACAGATAGACAGACAGACAGACAGACAGACAGACAGACAGAGGGAAAGACAGACAGACAGACAGACAGACAGACAGACAGACAAACAGACAGATAGACAGACAGATAGACAGACAGACAGACAGACAGACAGACAGACAGACAGACAGACAGACAGACAGACAGAGGGAAAGACAGACAGGCAGACAGAGAGACAGACAGACAGACAGACAGACAGACAGACAGACAGAGAGACAGGCAGACAGACAGACAGAGGGAAAGACAGACAGGCAGACAGAGAGACAGACAGACTGACTGACAGACAGACAGCCAGACAGACAGACAGACAGACAGACAGACAGACTGACTGACTGACACAGACAGACAGGCAGGCAGACAGACAGACAGACAGGCAGACAAACAGACAGACAGACACAGAGACGGATTAAACACACTAATCCTAACTAACCTCAGTCAGCAGGTCCCCCCGTCCAACAATCATGGACACATCCCGGGTCATATCGCCAATAACGGAGGTTGCAGCAGCCGAGGACCCGGCGGTGGCAGCTGCCGCTTCCCCGTCAGCCGGGCCGGCAGCCGCCCGATTCTTCAATTTCTCCTCCAGTTTCTCGCACCTGGTCAGCGCTTTTTCAAGCTTCTTCCGCAGCTCGGCAAGCTCGTTCTCGCGCGCCTCTTCGGCCTCTTGGGCGGGGTTCTGGACCAGGTGGAGCACCCGGGTGAACCGGGGATCCGCGTCTCCCTGGAGTTCGAGGGGGGAGGGGAGTGCGGCGCTTGCGTGTTGCTGACTAGAGGGAATTAATTATAAGAGACAATCGAGCAGGGAATCGTGGGATATGGGGAATGGGAGGGGAATCTTGGGATATGGGGAATAGAAGGGGAATATTGGGATATGGGGAATGGAAGGGGAATCTTGGGATATGGGGAATAGAAGGGGAATCTTGGCATATGGAGAATGGAAGGGGAATCTTGGGATATGGGGAATGGGAGGGGAATCTTAGGATATGGGGAATGGGAGGGGAATCTTGGGATATGGGGAATAGGAGGGGAATCGTGGGATATGGGAAATGGAAGGGGAATCTTGGTACATGGGGAATGGGAGGGGAATCTTGGGATATGGGGAATGGGAGGGGAATCTTGGGATATGGGGAATGGGAGGGGAATCGTGGGATATGGGGAATGGGAGGGGAATCTTGGTACATGGGGAATGGGAGGGGAATCTTGGGATATGGAGAATGGGAGGGGAATCTTGGGATATGGGGAATGGGAGGGGAATCTTAAGATATGGGGAATGGGAGGGGAATCTTGGGATATGGGGAATGGGAGGGGAATCTTAAGATATGGGGAATGGGAGGGGAATCTTGGGATATGGGGAATAGGAGGGGTATTGGGATATGGGGAATGGGAGGGGAATCTTAAGATATGGGGAATGGGAGGGGAATCTTGGGATATGGGGAATAGGAGGGGAATCTTGGGATATGGGGAATGGGAGGGGAATCTTAGGATATGGGGAATGGGAGGGGAATCTTGGGATATGGGGAATGAGGGGAATCTTAGGATATTGGGAATGAGGGGAATCTTAGGATATTGGGAATGGGAGGGGAATCTTGGGATATGGGGAATGGGAGGGGAATCTTAAGATATGGGGAATGGGAGGGGAATCTTGGGATATGGGGAATAGGAGGGGTATTGGGATATGGGGAATGGGAGGGGAATCTTAAGATATGGGGAATGGGAGGGGAATCTTGGGATATGGGGAATAGGAGGGGAATCTTGGGATATGGGGAATGGGAGGGGAATCTTAGGATATGGGGAATGGGAGGGGAATCTTGGGATATGGGGAATGAGGGGAATCTTAGGATATTGGGAATGGGAGGGGAATCTTGGCATATGGGGAATATGAGGGGAATCTTGGGATATGGGGAATGAGGGGAATCTTGGGATATGGGGAATGAGGGGAATCTTGGGATATGGGAAATGAGGGGAATCCTGGGATATGGGGAATGAGGGAATCTTGGGATATGGGGAATGAGGGGAATCTTGGGATATGGGGAATGAGGGGAATCTTGGGATATGGGGAATGAGGGGAATCTTGGGATATGGGGAATGAGAGGAAAATCTTGGCATATGGGGAATGGGAGGGGAATCTTGGCATATGGGGAATGGGAGGGGAATCTTGGCATATGGGGAATAGGAGGGGAATCTTAGCATATGGGGAATAGGAGGGGAATCTTGGCATATGGGGAATGGGAGGGGAATCTTGGCATATGGGGAATGAGGGAAATCTTGGGATATGGGGAATGAGGGGAATCTTGGGATATTGGGAATGGGAGGGGAATCTTAGGATATGGGGAATGGGAGGGGAATCTTGGGATATGGGGAATGAGGGGAATCTTGGGATATGGGAAATGAGGGGAATCCTGGGATATGGGGAATGAGGGAATCTTGGGATATGGGGAATGAGGGGAATCTTGGGATATGGGGAATGAGGGGAATCTTGGGATATGGGGAATGAGAGGGAAATCTTGGCATATGGGGAATGGGAGGGGAATCTTGGCATATGGGGAATTGGAGGGGAATCTTGGCATATGGGGAATGGGAGGGGAATCTTAGCATATGTGGAATAGGAGGGGAATCTTGGCATATGGGGAATGGGAGGGGAATCTTGGCATATGGGGAATGGGAGGGGAATCTTGGTATAAGGGGAATTCTTACCAAATCGCTGAGCCGAGCCTCCCTAGCAGCGAGCATTTCTTTGTCCTCCTCAGCAGCGGCCAGCCGTTTGTGCAGCTCGGTAATTTGCTGACTGTAATTTTCAGAAAACTGTACGCATATACCTGTATCGC
This sequence comes from Macrostomum lignano, assembly GCA_002269645.1. Lineage (NCBI taxonomy): Eukaryota > Metazoa > Platyhelminthes > Macrostomidae > Macrostomum > Macrostomum lignano. The sequence continues at coordinate 171,969 of NIVC01000922.1, read as the reverse complement.
TACTTATTTAGCCAGTAGTTAGTAGGAAGAATTCGTGAAAAGAACGCATTTGTTTACCGCAATTCAATAACAAGGGAAGCCTCCTGTTTTGACGCCAGCTCGCCTAAAGACAGTCTGGAGGATGCCTGCTGCTGCTGCTGCTGCTGCTGCGACTCGACTGGCAGCGAAAGCCTGCTGGGCGCTGCGGACGCCGTAGATGATTTCTCGGCCAACGCCTCGTCCAGTTGACGCTTGTAATCGTCCAATAAGGATTCCATGTTGCTGATGCGCTGCAGGTAGGCCTAGGAAGATAAAATTGTAATGGATTTTTGGTTTGTCAAGAAAGTGAAGTTTGTTTTTTGGTTTGCCTCCCAAACTGAACAGGATGGGAGTTAATTCCCCCAAACTGAACAGAATGGGAATAAACTCCCCCAAACTGAACAGAATGGGAATAAAATCCCCCAGTCCGAGAGAAGACAGGAAAAGATAACTCACCTGCTCACTTCCGGAGCCGCCCAATGTGCAGTCCAATCGATAGGAAGCGACAAACTCCTTGAGCATATCCCGCTCCCTACTCAACAGCCGCAAACGCCGTTTCAACTCGCCAAGCTCAGTCTCCAGCCGTTGAATTTTGGCTTCAGCTTCAGACTGAGCAGCGGCAGACTCTGACAGGCTGCGCTCGGCGGCAGAGACAGCAATCTGCAATTCCGCTCGACCGGCCGTGGCCAGCGCCAGTTCGCGTTGAGCAGACGCCAGCCGAGCTGATTCCGAAGACCAATGGTCAGCTGTTAGAGATTGATTGGCGCTTCTATCAGACTGCTTGGCTTCGGCCGTCTGTGCCGCTGCGAGATCGGCGGCCAGAGTAGCGGCCCGGGACTCTGCGGATTCCAGCCGGCCTCGCAGAGACCGGTTCTCCTCTTCTAGGACCAGCCGATCGTCTCGGATCTGCTTGGCCGCGGCGAGCTGCTCTTTTAGTCGGGCATTCTGCTGGCGCACCTGCTCGTAGCTGTGAGAGAGTGAGTTCAAGGTGTTTTACTTAAGCCTGAGCTAGTTTACGAAATCTTTAAACAATTGACAGATTCCCCATCAAAGAACTGAAAGATTCCCCATCAAAGAACTGAAAGATTCCCCATCAAAGAACTGAAAGATTCCCCATCAAAGAACTGAAAGATTCCCCATTAAAGATCTGAAAGATTCCTAAAGAACTGAGAGATTCCCTCGTCAAGCAACTGAGAGACTCCCCGTCAAACCACTGAGAGATTCTCCGTCAAACAACTGAGAGATTCCCCGTCAAACCACTGAGAGATTCTCCGTCAAACCACTGAGAGATTCTCCGTCAAACAACTGAGGGATTCCCCGTCAAACAACTGAGAGATTCTCCGTCAAACCACTGAGAGATTCTCCGTCAAACAACTGAGAGATTCCCCGTCAAACCACTGAGAGATTCTCCGTCAAACAACTGAGAGATTCCCCGTCCAACAACTGAGAGATTCTCCGTCAAACCACTGAGAGATTCTCCGTCAAACAACTGAGAGATTCCCCGTCAAACCACTGAGAGATTCTCCGTCAAACCACTGAGAGATTCTCCGTCAAACAACTGAGAGATTCCCCGTCAAGCAACTGAGAGACTCCCCGTCGAACCACTGAGAGATTCCCCGTCAAACCACTGAGAGATTCTCCGTCAAACAACTGAGAGATTTCCCATCAAGCAACTGAAAGATTCCCCGTCAAACAACTGAGAGATTACCCGTCAAGCAACTGAGAGACTCCCCGTAGAACCACTGAGAGATTCTCCGTCAAACAACTGAGAGATTCCCTATCAGGGAATTATTAGATTCCCCGTCAAACCACTGAGAGATTCCATCATGTCAAACAACTGAGAGATTCATGGCTAACGGAATCGAACCAGCGGCCATGGGTGGCGCGAGAGTCAGACCGATCAATTGACTCACTGCTCCAACAGATAAAAGTACACTTACCGATCGATAGCTTCGTTGGCGCTCTTCAACCTGGCCCGCTCAGACTCGTGCCGCTTGGCCTGCAGCTCCAGTTCGTTGACCCGGGCTTGCAACTTGCTGGACTCTTCTAATTGGGCCTCGCGCTCGGCCAAGTGAGCCTTCCATTCCGACAGCTCCTTGGAGCGGATCTCGGCCTAAGAAGCGGGAATAAACTTTTTTTATTGTTAACACCAGGAAAATAGGTTAAAAAATAAAGGTAAAAGCCATTGATGCTGGTAGCGAATAGCGTATTGTCTATCTAATATAGACCCTACTCTACCCAAAAAACATCTACGCTACAAAATAAACACCCACCCTACCTAATAAACACCCACTCTACCTAATAAACATCCACCCTATCCAATATAGACCCCATCCTACTCAATAAACACCCGACCTAGCCAATATAGACCTCCAAACTTCCGAATATAGACCCCCACCTGACCCACTAAACAACCACTCTACCCAATAAACACCCACCCTATCCAATAAACACCCACCCTACCAAATAAACACCCACACTACCGATTAAACACCCACACTACCGATTAAACACCCACCCTACCCAATAAACACCCACACTACCGATTAAACACCCACCCTACCCAATAAACACACACCCTACTCAATATAAACCCCACCCTACTCAATAAACACCCACCCTACCCAATAAACACCCACCCTACCCAATAAACACCCACCCTACCCAATATAGACCCCACCCTACCCCATTAGCAATCACCCTACCCAAAATAAACATCCCATCCTACATAACAAAGACCCATCACAAAGACAAATCCTAATTGTATCGGAATCCATCAAAACCAAGAATCTAAAACCCAAGAACAGTCAACTAATTCCAAAACAATTATCCCAACCTGCATCCTAGCCTCCTCGGTCATTCGCAGCTCTCTCGAAGTCAACTCGAACACCCTGTTTCGAGCCTCCTTCAACTCCAGCGCCAGTCGCTCCTTGTCAGCCGTGGCCCGCTCCTCCAGTTCGAGTTTCTCGCGATTCAGTCTGGTAACATTGCGCTGACAATCGTCCAGAGTGCGCTGGGTTTTGGATCGATAATCCTGGTATTCGTCACGAACTGTTTGCAGCTCGGCGGTGACCGTGGCGAGGCGGCTGCGCTCCTCGGTGGAACCTTCGCGCGATTGCAGGCGCTGATGAGGATAAGAGATGGGATCAGGGATGCAGTTGGTATGGGATCAGGGATGCAGTTGGAATGGGAGCAGGGATGCAGTTGGGATGGGATCAGGGATTAGTGATGCAATCAGGAAATCAGTGATGCAATCAGGAAATTAGTGATGCATCAGGGATTCAGGGATGCAATCAGGGATCGGTGATGCAATCAGGGAATCAGTGATGCAATCAGGGAATCAGTGATGCAATCAGGAAATCAGTAATGCGATCAGGAAATCAGTGATGCAATCAGGGAATCAGTGATGCAATCAGTGAATCGGTGATGCAATCAGGGAATCAGTGATGCAATCAGTGAATCGGTGATGCAATCAGGGAATCAGGAAATCAGAGACGCAATCAGGGATCGGTGAGGCAGTCAGAGGACAGCATTCCAGCAGCTTACAATATTCTCATCCCTCAGACGGTGAATCTGTTGATCAGCTTCAATTCTCTGCCGTTTCCTGGCGCTCTCCTCAGCAAGCAATCGCATTTGAAGGCCGTTTATTTTAACATTGGATTCCACCTGTTGTTGCTGCTGCTGACGCCGGTCACCAAGTAGACCTGCGAATCGCAGAAAGAAAAATTTATTTCACTAAGTTTGGGGATAAAAAATCTGCCAGTGCCAGAAGATTTTTAGAATAAATATATAGGATTTTGAGCAAACTAAGATATTCATGAACTCTAATCGATAGAAATAATAATCCAAATAGAAAGGGATAAAAATACTTAATAGGTAGAAATAAAAAACCCCGATGGACAGGATAAAATCCCTGAATAGGGAAAAAAACTTACAATAAAATAGGGATGAAATTCCCCTAATAGATAGGAGGTAAAAATCCCCAATATATCGGGATAAAATCTCCCAATAGGGATAAAAATCCCTAATAGATAGGGATGATAGATAGATAGATAGATAGGGAAAATAGGTCTAGATAGGAATATATATCCGCCAATAAATAGGATTAAAAATCCCCAACAGTTAGGGATAAAACCCCCCATAGATAGGGATAAATCCTCATAAATAGGGATGAAAATCCCCCACCCAATAAATAGAGGGATAAAAATCCCTCAATAGATAGGGATAAAAATCCCTCAATAGATAGGGATAAAAATCCCCCAGTAGACAGCAATAAATGGAAGCTTCAGCTTCACCCCCAAGCAGAACCAAACTCTCCCAACACTCACTAGGCGCCGGACTCTGCCTCGGCAGTCCAGCGGCGGCAATAAAATCAGACGATGCGGTAGTCGACGACCGACTGTCGCCTTCAAAAGTTCCAGACTGCTGACGCCACCGATTCTGCTGCTGTTGCTGCTGCTGCAGAGCTAGTCTATTCGACATGGTTGATGTTGGCGGCGGCGGAGGTCCCTGCGGCGGTTGAAAACTGCGCGAATAATCCCGGGAATATCGTTTCAGAACGGGATCCCGGATTCCCAATTCCATGGGAGTTGCGGCGGCGGAGGCGGTTGACACACCGGCAGACGCAACGAGGCCGGCAGTTTCGCCAAGAAGCGGCGTCTTCGGCGGCAGATTCTGCATGTCCTCGGAGCCGAAGCTGGACGACAGAGACACTGAGGACGATGTCTCCTGGAAGCAGCAGCGACGCTTGGCGGCGGAAGCGGACGAAGCTTCGGCGGTTGCGGCGGCGGATTTGTTGCTCATTCGATCAGTTTAAGGGGGAGGGAAGCATTGGAAGGATGGTCTAATGTACTACTGATGCCAGGCATAAAGTAGTAGTAGTAGCTGTGTATGATGCGTCATATTTTTCAGATATTCGAATACCTTGCGGGACTTTCTGGGAGGGCGGCGGTGGCCTAGAAACTGAGGATTTGGGAGGCTGGCCCAGCAACTGAGGATGTGGGAGGCTGGCCCAGCAACTGTGGATGTGGGAGGCTGGCCCAGCAACTGTGGATGTGGGAGGCTGGCCCAGCAACTGTGGATGTGGGAGGCTGGCACAGCAACTGTGGATGTGGGAGGCTGGCCCAGCAACTGTGGATGTGGGAGGCTGGCCCAGCAACTGTGGATGTGGGAGGCTGGCCCAGCAACTGTGGATGTGGGAGGCTGGCCCAGCAACTGTGGATGTGGGAGGCTGGCCCAGCAACTGTGGATGTGGGAGGCTGGCCCAGCAACTGAGGATTTGGGAGGCTGGCCCAGCAACTGAGGATGTGGGAGACTGGCCCAGCAACTGTGGATGTGGGAGGCTGGCCCAGCAACTGAGGATGTGGGAGGCTGGCCCAGCAACTGAGGATGTGGGAGGCTGGCCCAGCAACTGTGGATGTGGGAGGCTGGCCCAGCAACTGTGGATGTGGGAGGCTGGCCCAGCAACTGAGGATGTGGGAGGCTGGCCCAGCAACTGACTGAGGATCTGGGAGACTGGCCCAGCAACTGACTGAGGATGTGGGAGGCTGGCCCAGCAACTGAGGATCAGTTAAAGTGTGCAAAGCAAGCAACAATGAAAGCAAACTGAAGGTCAGACAATTGAAACACAAAAAGGCTGCTCAGTTAACGCACCAGACCCCAGTGGAAACTCAGATCCATTCGATTTATTGTACTAAACTGTTTAGCAAGCTTTTTCAGAATACAGAAAAGTCGAATATTGGACAACTGTAGTCTGTAAATATTGCCTCGAAATAGGAATCGAGTTTGAGGCATCAACAATTCTGTCAGTAACTATAGTTCGGTACTTATAGTAGTATTACTTCATATGTGTAAATGTTAAAACTGAAGTCAAGCTACAGTAATGATAAGCATAATACGCAAATATAATTAAACAATGTACATTAATAATTGACACGGTACGTGGAACACACAAAACAATAGTATAGTTTTGTTATGTCGCTCTAGTTGTTTTTTCTTCAAAATAAAATAACTACTTAGAAGCGCAGGTGAGAATTCATACACAATTCAACCCAAACCCCGTTGATGTTGCCTACAATTTAAATTTGGAAGATTATTATAAAAAATCCGTGAATTTTTATGGAGAAAGTAAACCAAGACGGCCGAACATAAGACTCGAATATTTTCCCGAGTTTTCATCCCGTGTCCGTATTGTTCACTTTTTCTTGCCTTTGCCAGTGCCAGTGGCTGCTGCCGGCCCAGGAGCGGCAGTAGGCTGCGACAGAGACTGGCCCTTCTCTTTGCCGCGCAATTTTATGCCAATCTGGCGTTCGATTTTGCCAAGCACCTGATTGTTGGGAATGGCTTGGCCGTTCTCGTATTCGGCTATCACCTGGGGATCGGGCGGAGCGATGGCGGCGCACTGATTAGCTAGGTGAGATTAGAAACATAGTGGATAAGTAGATAGACTGGGATTAGAATCATAGTGGGGAGAGAGAGTGAGATTAGAAACATAGTGAAGAGAGTGAGATTAGAAACATAGTGAAGAGAGTGAGATTAGAAACATAGTGAAGAGAGTGAGATTAGAAACATAGTGAAGAGAGTGAGATTAGAAATATAGTGAAGAGAGTGAGATTAGATACATAGTGGATAGAGTGAGATTAGATACATAGTGCAGAGTGAGACTAGACTCGGGTAAACCGCGATATTAGAGACTCGGGGAACAGTGAGACTAGAGACTCGGGTAAACCGCGATATTAGAGACTCGGGGAAACAGTGAGATTAGAGACTCGGGGTAAACAGCGAGATAAGAGACTCGGGGGAAACCGTGAGATTAGAGACTCGGGAAAACAGTGAGATTAGAGACTCGGGGTAAACAGCGAGACTAGAGACTCGGGGTAAACAGCAAGAATAGAGACTCGAGGAACAGTAAGATTAGACTCGAGGAAACAGTGATAACAGACTTAGGAAACAGTGAGATTAGACTATGGAGTCAATAACACTGGAAAAGAAGTGATATTAGAGACATCACTTGAAACTAATAGTAAGATTAGATAAAGATTATACTAGATTATAGACACACATCAAAGCAACAATTAAAGTCAGAGTTATATATGGGGTATAGGCACAAACCTGCGGCTTCTCATTAATCCTTGTGGCTAAATCCTTCTGACTAAGCCCCTTTGCTTGGCGGCCCTGCTGAATAAGTTTGCCAACGTCCATGCCAACCCTGTTGTGATGCAGATTCTCAGTCTCCTGGTCCAGCTTCCTAGCATCTTTGTCAATCTTGTGCTGTTTATTAGAGCCGGAATCAAACTTTCTGTTAGCCTCAATCTGGAGACCCTGGCGTTGGGCCGAGGACAACTGCTGGGTGGTCTTGAGGTGGACCACTCGTTGATCATCAGCCTCTGCCATTTCTTGTTTAATTAGTGAGTGTCGACAGAAAACTGCAAATCAAATAGCAAAACTGGATGGCTCACATCTGATTTAAGGTTAATTAACTGTTAATGCTAACTATAGTTACTTCGGTTTATCTAGCCTTGTCCCTGTTCAATCTGCGTTCTCTCCATCTTCTGTTCTCTTCTATTTTAGGCCTCACAACCCCAACAAACAACACAATGTGCATATGGTGTAGAAAATCTATATTGCTTAAATCCCCAAGCTTAGTGACTTGAGAGCTGCCCTTGCATTTATAGTGAAAACATTCATCTTAACTTTAGCCCCTATGATCTCATCTACACAATGTGCACATGGAGTCAAAGATTTTCTTGACTATTTGAGTCTCCAACCCTAGGGACTTAAGAGTTACTCTTACAAAAGCTTTGAAGCTGGAGTCTTTCATTCATTTCTATTGTTCTAACCCCCTCCCACCCATTACATTAAATTAAGGGCTCCAATGATCTTCTAAGCATTTGTAGTGATCCGCTAGTTGGTGTTAGGCGTCGCACTTTGTCAGCAGTTGCCCTTGCCCTCGCCCTCGCCCTGGGTTGCTGTCTGCCGCTGGTCAGCTTCCCGCCTCCCTCCTTTTGGCTGTCTGTTGCTGCTCCCTTCCCTCCTTCTGCCCGTGCTGCCCTTCGTTTCTCAGCCCTCAGCCTCTCTGTTGTGGGTTGTCCTTGTTTCGTCAGTCTCTGTTTCCCCTGTCATGTGAGCCAGTCACATGACAGGCCTTGCTTTCTTGATGTCTTAAAGTGCAGTAAACATGTTTACTGCACTTGCTGGCCCTGTTTACCGGGAGAGTCACATGCTTTCGGTCCCCTCCCTTCTCTAAGGAGAGGAGTGACTCATGTTGCTAAAAATAGCAACTGAGTCACAGCCATGTGCACTCTGCCGGGGGACCCTCAAGTGACGTCAGTTCTAAAAATAGAACAAGTCACGAGGTCTTCCGCGCGCTAGTACCCTGCCCGAGACTCTCAAGTGACGTCAGTTCTAAAAATAGAACGAGTCACGAGGTCTTCTGCGCGGGTGTTTCCCGGCTATAAATAGGACCCCTCTCCCCTTTGTTTCCGTCAAGGAGTTTTCAGCTTTCAGTTTTCAGTCATCAGTATTTGTAGCCGAGTGCCTGAGATTCTGACTATTCGTCTTCGGAATCTTCTTCTTGTCTAGTTTTCCGGACTTCGTTCAGTTGCCCATTTAAGCTATCACCAATTGGCCTGACTAAAACTTAGACGCCCAAGCCTAAGGGAGGCTAACACTGCCTTCCCAGCCACCCCTGAGCCCGGCGGGGATCTGCTGATCAGGACGCCTTGTTCATTAATCTGCAAATCTGCACGCTGTGCTGAGTTCGTTGACTTGTTTATTTCGTTCCGACGGGAAGCTCACCTCACCGAAGGCTGAGACCTTAAGGAACTGGTGGCAGCACTACCTACGCTACTGCGCGCTGAAAGGACTTCCCACTGAAGAGGCTCGAGGTTTAAGGTAATCCGCAAGGGCCTAATCCGGGAAGCAAACAGCGTCTACTTCACTGGTGGCAGCGGTGGGATTCAAAGACCTACCAGGCCACCCCGAGAAAACCCCGTCTACTTCACTGGTGACGCAGCGGTGAGATCCGACTACGACACACCCAAGCCAACCGCTCTTTCGAGAACGACTTCGGCCAACGACTACGAGTTCAACATGTTCAACGAGCGAGACGAGAGCCGGTGCAGCAGCCGGCTGGATCAGCACATCAGCAGTTCGAGGCCTGCGGCAGCAGACGCCGCAGCAGCAGCAGCGATCAACGACTTTGGTCAGCAGCCGACGCCGAGGCGAGGTGCCAGAAGCGACGCGTCCGACGACCCGCCAGACGAGCTTCTGCAAGGCCTGGACAACATCGGCCGGAACATCACGCACCAGGACGTGAGGACCATGATGGCAGCTCTGCAGCAGCAGATTGAGCGGCCCGTGAGTAAACAAGTTAAAATTGTGAAGTTTACTCCAAGTCAGGACATTCATGTCTGGCTTGCCGCGTTCGAGCAGCGTTGCGAGATGGAGCGCATCGTCGACCCGTTCGAGATGAAGCAACACCTCATCGCGAGTCTTGATTTGGCTACTGCGTATCCTTCCTTGCTTGGTATGAATCTTCCGCGTTTCGCCAGCTACGAGGAGGTCAAGCAGCGTCTTATTGAGCGATTTGCCCGTCATGGTGGTGCTGATGAGTATCGAGAACTATTGCGACGTCGTCAACAAGGCAAGAATGAGTCAGCAGAAGAGTTCGCTGACGCCCTGAGAACTCTTGATGAACGTGCATATCCTCGAATGCATCCTGAAGACCGCGAGAAGGAGATTGCTGATCAATTTCTTGCTGGTATCCGGACGACTCCAGATCTGCGTGAACGGCTGTACTGGGTTCGCCCGAACAATCTTCTTGCGGCGATTCGAGAGCTACGACGACTAGAAGGCGCCAAAGAGTTGGCGCAGCGATCCGCTCAACCCCCGGTTAGGATGTTGGACGGGAAGGACGGCGACCCGAAGCCCGACGTCACCGCCCAAGCCTTGCTGACTCTAACCGACTTGATCGAGAAGCAGCAGCGAATGCTTGATCACCTGGTGCAGCGTGACCAACAGCTGACAACCAGTCCGCCACAGAGAGCTATGATCTGCTATGGCTGCGGACAGCCCGGTCATCGTAACGCCCAGTGCCCGATGCGCCAGAACCAGGGAAACGGCCAGGCGGAGAGCGACAACGGCACCGCCCTCCGCGAGGTCCAAGCCCAGGCTACTTGGCAGATTCCGAACGGTCGCGAGAAGAAGAGGATGTCGGCTGTGCAGGCGCCAATGCCCAGTCCGACAGTCGCTCGTCAGTAAGCGACGCTGAGTGCGGAGGTTTCGTGGACACCTCCCCGAATCAAAAAATTCATGCGCGTGAGGCCGATCCGTACGTCACAGGTCGAGTTGCGAGTCGAGAAGTCCCTTTCTTGCTAGACAGCGGCAGCCGGAAAAACTTCCTTGGTTCGTCAACCTGGGCCGCTATTAGACGCCGGATGCCTCGTTGTATTATATCGCATGCTATTCCCGATTGCGTAACTATGTATGATGGGACGCAGCTCCCACTTGCTTGTAAGGTGACCATCCCCGTGGAGTTTGATGTCGTCGCGGACACCGAATTCCTCGTTACGGTCTCCGATTGTGAAAATTTGCTTGGCGTATCGTTTATGCGAGAGCACTGCCAGAACTTGGACTTCGCTCAAGGAATGCTGACGTTCAACAATGGCACGTGCATCCCTGTTCGTTATTCGCGTCGTGAGCTTCAATCCTGCCGAGTGTACACCTCCGAGAAGTGCACCCTGCCGCCTAGAAGTTCAGCGCTGCTTGCCGTCAGACTGGATGACGGCCACCCTGAGAATCGAGGATCGCCATCAATTGTCGAGCTGGTTAAGTCGAGGCTGCATCCCAGCTGCAACGCTCTGGAAGCAGCGCCTGCTCTGATGACGATGCCTGAAGGTCGCGGCTACATTGAGGTCGTCAACACCGCTGACAGCGAGGTGTTTCTGCAAGCCGGTATCCGTGTTGGAGTTGCGACACCACTCCGAACTGCCGACCTGATGTACTTGAGTGAGACGTCCGAACCTGAAGTGCGGCACCTCCCGAAGAACTCTGAAGAGTCCAGCACAGCATGGCTAGATGAAGTCGAGATCAACAGCGAATTGTCCAAAGAACAACATCAAAGAGTGCGAGATCTACTAGTCGAATGTCAAGCGGCCTTCTCTAAGCACTCGCTAGACGCCGGCCTGACTCATCTGGTGACCCACGAGATCATCCTGAAGGATCGGACACCAGTCGCGCTACCACCGCGCAGGATCCCGCCTCATCTGAAGGACAAACTCGACGCCCTGCTAGACGAGATGCTGGCGAAGCACATCATTCGCCCTGCCTACTCGAGCTACAACTCGCCAATGCTCATCGTGCCCAAGAAGGACGGCAACATCCGACTAGTCCACGACTTCAGAGCTCTCAACGACAGGTGTGTGTATCACCCGTATCCGCTGCCGCACATCCAGGAAACCTTCGCGAAGCTTCGTGGTGCTCAGTGGTATTCCAGCTTGGACCTTGCTCAAGGATTCTGGCAGATCCCGCTGCGCGACTGCGACCAGCACTTGACGGCATTCTCAGTGATCGACCGCGGCCAATTCTGTTTCAACGTTCTACCGATGGGTCTCCACGATAGTCCCGGCAGCTTTCAGCGTTGCATTAATAAGCTCCTGGACGGCCTGACGCCAAAAACTGCGCTTGGCTACATGGATGACATCGTGGTGCACTCAGTGACTTTCGAGGAACAGCTGGATCACTTGCGAACTGTACTCCAGCGCATCATCGCAGCCAACCTCAAAGTGAAACCGAAGAAGTGTCATTTGTTCCTCAAGGAGCTGCATTATTTAGGTCACGTCGTGACTCCCGACGGCCTGAAGACCTGTGAGGACAAGATTGCGCAGATCCGTGATTGGCCCGTGCCACAGTCCGTTACTCAACTGAGACAATTCCTAGGCCTCGCCAATTACTACCACAAGCTTGTCGATGGCTACGCTGGAGTGGCTGCGCCGCTGCATCCCCTGACGCGAAAGGACATTGGCAGCCTGCGGCAGCACTGGACTCCCGAGCATCAGGTAGCGTTCGACACTTTGAAGAAGAAATTGTGTTCTACTGAAGTTCTCGCTCTGCCTGAATTTAATTCTGATCCTGCTGTGAAGTTTGTCCTCGACACTGATGCCTCTGATATTCGAATAGGCGCTTGCCTTGGACAACTGCAATCCGACGGCGTCGAACGTCCAATTGCATTCTTTAGCCGGAAACTTCGCGATCCTGAAAAGCGCTACACGGTCACGAAGAAAGAGCTGCTTGCAGTTGTGGACGCTATGCGACATTTCCGTCATTACTTAATCGGAAAGAAGTTTGAAGTTCGATCCGATCATCGGGCCTTACTATGGTTACTGAACCAGACTCAGGTCACAGGCATTTTAGGCCGCTGGATCGAACGCCTAAGCGAGTTCCGCTTCCAGCTCAACCACCGCAAAGGCAAGGACCACGCCAACGCTGATGCCCTGTCAAGAAGACCGGAGGCGCCGCCGATCTCCTTCGAACATGGCCGACTGCTAGAGCAACCTGGTTCTACAGCCCGATTCGGTGACGACCACGACCTGGAACCGGACTTGGACGCGACACCCGAGGCCACTGCCAGAGCAGCCCTCCCGAAGACTGTCCACCCTCGCTATTTGGAGGCCAAGACTGACCTGGACGAAGACCTGGAAGCCACCGCGCCAGCAGCTTTCCAGCACGACGCCCACCGCTGCAGTCAACGCCTGGAGACCGGCCTGGACGACAACTCAGAGGCCACTGCGACAACAGTCCTCTGCCGCGATGCCCATGCCGCCTACCGCAACTTGGAGACCAACCTGGACGAAGACCTTGAGGCCACTGTGGACACAGACCTCCTTGACGACGCCCAAGACTTCAGGTCTAGGATTCTGGAGACGCCCACGGACCAAGATTCAAAGGCCACCGCACCAGCAGCCCTTCTGATGACGGCCCGCCACGCAACTCCAGGCAAGCAATTTAACTACAACCCTTCAGAGCCTTTCGCTGAGATTTCTCGCCGTGTTGACAGAGGCCAGAATCTCGCGCCAGCTGCAAGGTCGAAGCTCTGTCCCCCGGGCCGACAGACAGCTGCTCATCGCCTGTGCGGAAAGTCGAGTCCCCCTTTGCGACACCGCCCAGTGCAGGAGAAGACTCACCCAGCTTTGACGACGACTGAGCCGACGGCTAGGGCTGCCTGTGACGAGGCGTGCTTCACGTGTTGCGTCTCGCCCTACAGCCAAGAGTCGCCCGGGCTGTGCAGTGGAGGCATGTGCACTGCTCCATCTGCGGAATCTTCTGTCATGAGAGCGATGAAGAGAACTTCGATTCGAGATCAACGGACGTACGCCGACGTTGCGAGACAAAGTCCCTCGGAGCGACCTAATCCTGACGCCGACAAGACGGTGCCGTGTGATCGACCTGGAGCCATTAAAGCGGAGACTGCGGGAATCCGGACCCCTCAGCCATGCCGCGCTGTGCTCACTGATTTTCTGAAGCTGCCGATGACTCGCCAAAAGTTCGTTGACGCCCATCGCGCTGACCGAGCCATCAGCTACGTGCTCAACCTGGTCAAGGACGAAGCCCCGAAGCCTGAGTTCGACGCCCGGTTGCGACTGACTAAGGAGCAGCGGAATCTGCTCGGATACTACGAGAACCTGCAGGAGGACAACGGCCTGCTGCTGATTGACCTGTCCGATGGCCAGCAGCCGCCAAAGGTTGTTCTGCCTGAGGCCCTTGACGCCCCGGTGCTCCAGGAGCTCCACAGTTCGCCACTGTGTGGACACCTCGGCGAGACGAAGACGTTACTGCGGCTACGAGAACGGTTCTGGAGACCCGGATTAGCCCGTGCTACCAAGACCTTCATCAGTAAGTGCCGCACGTGCCTTGAAAGTAAATCGCGACGGCGAGAGAGAGTTCCGGTCCAGAGCTTCCCAGTCTGCGAAGTTCTGGGTAGAATCCACTGTGATGTAGTAGGACCAATCGCGCAGAAGAGCAAGAGCGGCAACCGCTACATCCTGACCTTGTGCGATGCGACTTCGAAGTATCCATTCGCCTACCCGATGAGAAACCAGAAAGCCAAGACAGTCATCAAGCTTCTGCAGGAGCGCTTCATCCCTGAGTTCGGTGTACCATGCTGGATCCACACCGACCAAGGCACCAATTTCACCGGCTCAGCCTTCAAGAAGTTCTGCGACCTGTTTGGCATTCGGCATACGACAACAACACCGTACAATCCAGCTTCCAACGGACAAGTCGAGAACCTCAACAAACAGCTGAAGAGTGTCCTCACCTGTCTGCTCGAGCGCAACCACAACGACTGGGACACCTTCCTTCCAGCTTGTCTGATGGCTCTCCGCTCCAGCGTGCACCCGGTGACCGGTTTCACGCCTCACTACCTGGTGTTCGGCCGTGATTTCCGACTCCCGATCGACAACGCGCTGAAGAGGCTGCCCGAGTATGCCGACCTGCCCGACTACGTCAAGGACTTCCAACGTCGCCTGGACGAGGCAACTGAGCTGGCCAAGGAGCGCCTGCATCTGCATCAGCAACTGCGAGACGAGCACTACTCGAACCTGCCCGCCGCTAAGAAGCTTCAACCGGGTGATCTGGTCTTCCTCAACAACCCGGCACTCGAGCCGGACGAGGCGGCGAAATTTCATCGACCTCGCAAAGCCCTGTACGAAGTCGTCGAGCCCAAGGGCGAGGTCGTCTACAAGATTCGACGGAGACTGCCAAACTCGAGAGCTAGACGAGACGAACTAGTCGTCCATCGCCGGAACCTTCTGCTCGTGCCTGACGCTGACTACACGAGGACTTCCGATCCTGAAGTCGACAAGCCAAAGACGCGTCGGCGACCGCCTGACGTTCCCGACGGCGCAGGACCCGCGACCCTGACGCCGATCCCCGAGGACGACCAGGACGACGCCGACGATGACGATGATGACGGCTACGAAACGGACCCAAGCCAAAATTGTGGAGGCATGTGTGGAAAGCACCATAACCTTCAATGCCGGAGCACGCCCCTTCTACAAGACGGACATCAAGAAGATGCAACAGGCAATGGACAAGCGCTACCGTTTCATCTGGAGCGAAAAGACCAAACCGCCCCTGGTCGAGATGCAAGAAAAGGGCGTGAACATGTGGGACGTCAGAGCTGAACTCGGCGTGGACAGTATCGCGACAAAGATCGAAATCGCCCACTGGAGACGCCTAGGCCACGTCCTCCGAATGCCCGACACTAGCCTCACCAAGAAATGCGTGTTAGGATGGGATAAGAAACTAGAGAGCATGAGGAAAGCCAAAAGGAGACAGCGCACGATCACCAACCACTGGAAGCTGATGGTCAGGAAGGCAGGCGTCGACACCATCGACATCGACCGCCTCGTCCGAGACAGAGAGAGCTGGAAGGAGACAGTGAAGCGCAGAGTGAACGCGATGCGTATGGAAGAGGCAGAACGATCCAAGAGGAACCGCAGAACGACGGAAACAGAGGAATCAATCGCCAGTCCAGAGGAGAACGAGCTGACAGGATACCGATGCAGATACGACGGATGCAACAAAGTCTGCGCATCCAGGGGCGGTCTAGCCATACACCAGAAGAGACTGCACAGAGAGCTCGTTGCCGTTCAATTACCATGTGGAAAATGCCAACAGATGTTCAGAACCGGGGCAACGCGAAAGAATCACCAAAAGTGGTGTCGCGGAAGCAAAAAAGTCGACGGCAAAACGCACTGCCAGCGATGCGGCAGATGGTACAGCACGTCCAACTTTGCCAGACACGCGAAGGCGTGCCACGACACCCAGCCGGAACCGGCGTCGGTGGCGCGTGTGTACAAAGGCATCCGAAAGGCTTGCCCATTGTGCGGGCGCCTCCTGGCAGCCACCAACATGGCACGCCACCTACGCAGCTGCGAAGCGAAGTAAGGGTCTCCCGGTGAGCTACGCCGAAAGGCGATAAAAAGCTAGAAGAAGAAGAAGAGAAGAAGAAGACGCAAGGCCGGCCTTCCGATGGCACTTCCGGCCTTTGGCGATCCCGGAGGTGCTGCCAGGAGGTGGACCGGTCACGACACCAGCGAACCAGGCAAGTGCACTTCGGCGTGAGCCAGTGCCGTATGGTGAATGCCATTTGCATGAGCCTGTTCCTAATGCGTCTATGCCTGCTGTTTCTTTGTCGCCCGTTTCTGCGCCCGCCCCCAGTGCTGCTTTTTCTGTGGTCCAGACCCCTGGGCCATCGCCATGCACCACTACGGTGGAAGCGTCAGTAGGAACTGTAGATGCCGGTAGGCCGGCTAAGAATCGTAGGCAGCCTGAGAGGCTGATTATTAATCCTAGGGCCAAAACCTATGATAGTCGCACTGCCCGCATCTGCGTGCACCGATCAACCCAACGCAGCGATTAACTCTGACTCTGTGGACCTAGTGCTGACAGGCACCCTCTGATTTTTCCCTGCTCTACTTTATGTGGCGCCTCAATAGCGGGCCAGCGCCCCCGCAATGCGTACTCGTTTATTTTCCCGTGAGCTGTTGCTCTGATGCAGTTCTGCATCCCCCTTCTCCCCAGTGACGGGCTCTACCGGCTGTCTAAGGTATCCCGTATATTTAGGCGCCCATTTTCCGGGCCGGTGCCCCCAAACCGCTGTTGGACTAAGGTCCTGATTCTGCGTATGCCCGAGGGACTTGCCAGCCCCGCCGTTTTTATGATTTTCTAGGGCTCTGCCTTGGCGTGGGCAACCCACTGGTGCTATTGATGCTTCGCCATTTCGGGTCACAATCCTGACCTTGGCCCAGCCGTGTAATAATTTGCATGCCTTGTGACACTGCCATCCTTTTGCCAGGCATTTGTAATAATTTTATTTAGTAAAATCAATATTTTGTTTATTAAATAAAGCACGCTTCGCTTTCACTCCGCCTCTTCATTTGAACGGGGAGAGTGTAGTGATCCGCTAGTTGGTGTTAGGCGTCACACTTTGTCAGCAGTTGCCCTTGCCCTCGCCCTCGCCCTGGGTTGCTGTCTGCCGCTGGTCAGCTTCCCGCCTCCCTCCTTTTGGCTGTCTGTTGCTGCTCCCTTCCCTCCTTCTGCCCGTGCTGCCCTTCGTTTCTCAGCCCTCAGCCTCTCTGTTGTGGGTTGTCCTTGTTTCGTCAGTCTCTGTTTCCCCTGTCATGTGAGCCAGTCACATGACAGGCCTTGCTTTCTTGAAGTCTTAAAGTGCAATAAACATGTTTACTGCACTTGCTGGCCCTGTTTACCGGGAGAGTCACATGCTTTCGGTCCCCTCCCTTCTCTAAGGAGAGGAGTGACTCATGTTGCTAAAAATAGCAACTGAGTCACAGCCATGTGCACTCTGCCGGGGGACCCTCAAGTGACGTCAGTTCTAAAAATAGAACAAGTCACGAGGTCTTCCGCGCGCTAGTACCCTGCCCGAGACTCTCAAGTGACGTCAGTTCTAAAAATAGAACGAGTCACGAGGTCTTCTGCGTGGGTGTTTCCCGGCTATAAATAGGACCCCTCTCCCCTTTGTTTCCGTCAAGGAGTTTTCAGGTTTCAGTTTTCAGTCATCAGTATTTGTAGCCGAGTGCCTGAGATTCTGACTATTCGTCTTCGGAATCTTCTTCTTGTCTAGTTTTCCGGACTTCGTTCAGTTGCCCATTTAAGCTATCACCAATTGGCCTGACTAAAACTTAGACGCCCAAGCCTAAGGGAGGCTAACACTGCCTTCCCAGCCACCCCTGAGCCCGGCGGGGATCTGCTGATCAGGACGCCTTGTTCATTAATCTGCAAATCTGCACGCTGTGCTGAGTTCGTTGACTTGTTTATTTCGTTCCGACGGGAAGCTCACCTCACCAAAGGCTGAGACCTTAAGGAACTGGTGGCAGCACTACCTACGCTACTGCACGCTGAAAGGACTTCCCACTGAAGAGGCTCGAGGTTTAAGGTAATCCGCAAGGGCCTAATCCGGGAAGCAAACAGCATCTACTTCACTAGTGGCAGCGGTGGGATTCAAAGACCTACCAGGCCACCCCGAGAAAACCCCGTCTACTTCACATTCTAAAGTCTCAGTTATTGTCATAATTACATGCACCATCCACTGTGCCCATAGCCCCACAGGGAGATACATACCCTTTTCCATCCATCCATCCAATTGATCATCCAATCAAAATCAGTAGACAAAGATACAAGGTAGAAATTGATAAGTCAATTTTTTACACAACTCAGTTAAGTGAACAAAATCAATAGACAGTTCTTTCACTATAGTATACAAGATATTTCAAGATAAATAAGACAACTCATGCTCATTGGTAACAATGGGCTTTTTGAGTGTTAAAACCCTTTTATTTATGCAAGAAGATTACTGTAAAGCTATCTTTTAAGTGCAATAAAGTGTGTCTTATGTGAAAATCAAGGCACAATTCTATGAATTCAGTGAAAATAAAAAAATGATGATGTTTATAAATATACTAATCATCAGTGTAGACACAACTTTGGTAAAAAAATCTATCAACAAATCTAATTTTTTTGCAAATGCAAAAATATACTTTGTTTATATATGCCAAGAGTGTATAATTGATTTCATCAAGGATGACTAAAACATGCCCCCCAAATCCAAGAATGACCAAAAACATATTGAATCAAGGAACTTTCAATGGTTCAATAAAATGGAAGCCTATAATAAATACATTAGAACAAAACATGGCTAGGCATATGCTAAATTAAAATAGCAATATAACTTTGTGTCAAATCTAAGAAAAATGCATTCAATTCTAGTAAGTCAAAGATTGTGGAAAAGCCTATATTGGGGAACAGAAAAATCTAACTACATTGAGAGTTTTATCAAGTCAAAGTGTACTAGAATTTTATCACTTTTAAAGTTTACCAAGGAAAGGACAAATTTAGAAAGATCTATACAAACTTTGGTCTAGACAAAAGGCACCGAAAAGCCTATTTTTATATCTATTTTCATAATGCCAAAATTTTATTGATTCAATAAAAAACAAATAAAATTTAGTATAGGCCCTAGGCCTAGGCCTATCAAATTCAAAATAGAACTTTGGGTATCAAAATAATATGCAAAAATGCACCTAGACTCCTAGAGCTAATGCAACATCTAAGAAAAGCAAATAAAATTTTAGGCCTACTATGGAACATTTTGCATTAGACACTTTGCTTGCAGTTCACTTCTTAGCAAATGGGATTAAATCAGTGTTATTATAAATAGCCATTAGGCCTAATTCAATGAGTTTCTATAAGATTGATATTATATAGCTGAGTTGCTAGAAAAGTACAATAGGTAAATATTAGAGTTCATAATATATATATATATATATACATTTTTCAATGATAATCTAATGGATAGGCCTAATGAAGGTCTAGGAGCCTAATGGCTAGTTAGCATAGTTGCCACAGGAAAATAAAAGAATATTAGCGCAGCAGAAAAGATTTAGCGCAGCGTAAAATAATTAGTTTTAAAGTTATGTAATCATTAAAAAGCAACCACGGATTAATAAATAATAGTAAGTCAAGTCTTAGGAAACCGAAAAGCTACATTAACCTGTTTATTTGAGTAACGAAATGATAATAAAAAACTTATTTCAGTTACTGACAATTGGATTGGATTACACTTGCACAGCAAGTACACATACATGTACATATAGCTCGAACACATACTCCTACACAAGTATGTGAATAACTATTTTCGAGTAGCTCCTAGACGAGAAAAAGCCTAGAGATATTTGATAACTTTAGGGAAAGGCTTGACTTACTAAAGGTAGTTTTAAAATCGTACGAATTTCTTACTTTATTATGTTCTTAACAATTATTAGTTACATTTTTTCTTCTATTGGTTCCGGAATCGCTTTGTAAAAAGCATCTGTCACTATAGTCGATTGATTTCGATTTTAAACTCATTTCTTTATTTTGAAATCAAACTAAGTTCTAACTCTCCGTCAGCTCAGTTAACATAAAAGTCAAACTAGCAAAAATTTCAATGTTCACTTCACTTGTTAGAGGGTCCGGCGGCAGTAGCACCTTCGATTCGCGCAATTTTGTTACCGCCCCTAGGCTGACTGGACACGCTCTGTCGCTTAAGCCGTTTTCGGAATGCAGCTTCCGCCTTCGATGCAGCTGCCAGCATTTCTTGCGCCTTCCTTCGCATCTCGTCAACAGTCTGCTGCTGCGTCACTAAATCCTCCTCCTGCTGCTGCTGTTCCTCTTGAGCCTTCTTCGCTGCAGCTTCAATCGCGCGCTGTTCCTCCATCTTCTTCTGCAGTCTCTTCATCGCCTGCTGCCGCTGTTCTAATCGAGCGCGATCAGCCGCTTTACTTCGGGCTTCAAAGCCAATGGCAATTAGGCTTGGTTCAATTGTGACTGTATGTGCAGTGGCCAAATTTGCCTTCAGCCAGGTCTTGATAGTGAGCAGAGAGTTGAGCGTAAACTCGGAAAGCTTGTTCCGCTGCTTCGTTAAGTCGTTGGCCAACCACTTTAAAAACCGTTCGCTGTCCGCGTTGCCATGCGGAATGCAGCATGCACTGCGCCCTAGCTTTGATAGCAGCGGGTAAGTCGCAGTGGGCAGGCATGACCAGAACTTCTCAGGATTCGACTTTTCGAGCTCCGAGTTTGAGACACGCAACCTGGTGACTTCGAGACGCAGCTCATCAAGCTCATCAACTGCGATGACGGTGCTCATCGTTTTGGCGACCCTTAACACGGTTCTGTCGAAGTTGAAGTCCTCTCCGAGTAGATAGTTAGGGTCGACAAAGCGAAGAGCTCGGAGGATCTTGTTCTGCAGTGGCAGATATGAAAAAAGCCTCTGCACTAACTCACAATAGAAATCGCGAACGCTCTTGTAGAATCCAATGCGATCAATTGGCGACAGTCTGTCGACAGTCTCACGGGTCTTGCCACCAATCACCAGACTT
Organism: Macrostomum lignano; assembly: GCA_002269645.1. Taxonomy (NCBI): domain Eukaryota; kingdom Metazoa; phylum Platyhelminthes; family Macrostomidae; genus Macrostomum; species Macrostomum lignano. Next base: position 151,015 of record NIVC01000922.1, on the reverse strand, counting down.
GCATTGTTCAACTGATTGGAGCGTTCCTTGGCACGATCGGCGAGGTCTGACAGAGAGTTGGTCTCATTAACAACGTCTTCTCGGACAAAGCACGTCAGGATGCAGCCGCAGAGATCGTCCAGTGACGATGAAAGAAGGTGGACCTGAGTAGACTCATTTTGAAATAGCTTCTCAATCTTCTCGCACCTGGGCAAAGCTTGTTCGAGAAACTGGAGGCGTGCTAGAGCTTTGTCGGTCAAGGCCTCCCTGATGCGGCGAGCTCGGTCATTCTGAATGTTCTGCTGGTTTGAGAAGAACTGCTGCAGCGCAGGCCACTGCTCGAGAATACGACGCACCACTATTAGCACCTGGAGCCAACGGGTCTCCACTCGGCGGATAAATGCATGCTCAGTCAGATTCAGTGCTGTCTGAATCTAAAATGCAACAGTGGGTGGCAGAGCAATATGAGCGGTACTGTTTAGAATAATATGGAGAGAACTAGAAGCATTTATTCATAGAGTTCAGGGGCAACAAACTGATGATATCACTATCAGCGATAGTAATAGGTAAAAGAACATGTGCATTTTGCTATAATTTGCTCATTTGCTTTATGGTGTACTTACTATGATCTTTTTATTATCTCAATAAATTATGCCTGACAGAAGTTCAGTTAAGTTGGATAAAAGTATCGCAAAGACAGAATATATGTATTTGTAATTGTTCTTATTCTTAAAACCAGAAATAAACTTTGTTCGCACAAGAGGCATACCTGATGGAAGGCTTTGCGTCGACTTTTGAACCGAAAATTGTTATAAACATCATCCAGGAGTCCTTCTGTCTCTCCAGAAGTGTCCAAAGCCTTTACCGCATATTGGACAGCGTTGTGCACGTGGTGTAGGCTACACCCGCCAACATCGATTAGGTGCGGTAGCTCCTCCTTCAGTTTAGCAAGCAGGCCATTGTTTTGACCTTCGGAATGTTAGGATAAATAGTTTAATTCATTAAACATTCCATAAAAACTTACAAAGTTATCATGTCATTCACATGTTGTAATAAGGTTGTGAAAAAAAACTGCTAACTGTTCTAAAAGATTACTGTATCATGTACGTTACTACTTACTAGTATACTATTTCTATAATATAAGACAGTTGCTACTACTCGCACGAGCGTAGTAATAGCAAATGTACATGTAGAGACATAGTAGAGACAGTAGTAGAGACATGTAAATAGTAGTGCATGTAGCAGTCACAAACTTTCATTATAAGTACATACTTATTATTATAGGTAATTAGGACATTCATATAAAAGAACAAGCTAGTTCTGCAATTGCTCACCTCGCATTGCATTGCATGAGTCAGTCATCACCGAGAGAACATGCTTAACAGGTATATTCCCTTCACGAAGTAGTTCCTTAACAACTGTCTTCATTCCTTCAGCAGTGCTGTCCGTCAGCTCTTTGATGCCAATCATTACAATTGGGACATTTTGGTGCTCAGTGGAGAATACTCTTGCAAGTACTGCCAGGTAGGAGCGATCACGTTTAGTGCCCTCATCCAGCATAATGGAGAAATGCGACTTGCGGAGAAGGTCAAACATTTGCTCCTTTGCGAATGGTGCCAATGCCTCGTTAACAAGATAGGTCGTTTTAGTTCTGCAGCAGGCAAATTGCTGAGCGATAGCACTGTCCGGAAATGCAACCGGAAGCAGCGATGTAAACTGGTCCATTAGGTTAAATGACAGATCCTTTTGGGCCACCAGTAATGAAAAACGCAAATTGGCCGCCATTGCTTGCTCGCTGATAGTAGTCGAACTCACAGCTTGCTTTGCTGGATCGTCGTTCATAACCGAGAAGAAACTTGTCATGGTCTTTTGTTGACCAATAGCAGATATTTGAATTTTGTGGTTTTGTCCATCAGCGTGCTGACGAATCGCGCTGATTCCATGCTGCATTATTGAGAATGACCTGGAGCAGGCCCTGCAATAGGCCTTGCCTTCAATTCTGTCTTGTTGACACCACTTAGAGATTAGAACGCCAGAGTTGTCTTTTTCTTATAGCCAATCGTTGCCCCATTTTGTGCCTCGTTGACTTGGCTTTGTTTTAAGAGGCATTATGCTTGTCCTTGATACAAGAACTCTATGTCTGGACTCAGACACTTTCTTGTTTATTTAGTTTAAGTTCGATAACATGTTTTGATTTTAAAGTGGAATAAAAAGCAGACCCATGGGGGTGAGTGGGATTGACTATTTGCTAAGCCAATAGGAATTGGCCATTTTGGGGGGGGGGGTAGGGCTTGAAACTTGGGGTATCCAATCAGGGCCCCAATCAGCAACACCCCACCAGACTAAGGGATGGGTAAGGCCAAGTGGCAAGCCCCGACTGACTGCATCTTTTTAGTTCTTTCTACACAATTCTAAAGAAAGTAAAGAGTGTGCTTTGACTTAGACTTAGAGGAAGGGAAACAATGTTGACTTAGTGTAACTATAAAACTCATTTAGCGCAGAATTAAAAGCATTTCAAAGATAATAGCGCAGTAGCGCAGCTGAAACAAAATAGCGCAGTAGCGCTAAAATAGCGCAGGTGTGGCAACTATGCTAGTTAGATGCTAAAATATTTTTTGCATGTTAAATGATACATATAAGTTATATTGTTATATTATATAAATCTTTATTATATTTTTATTGTTGCTTTGGATAATATAGGCCTAATGTATTTAAATATACTAACCTTTTCCTAGGGCCTACAATTAATATATATTATCTTAGCAATTAGTAGGACCTAGGCTTAGGCCTATATTAAGGGCCTATTATAGACAAACAAGCAATCAAGCATTCAAGCAAGCATACAAACCTTAGAGATTTTATATACTTGGATTGCAGCAATTAATGCTTCCTCTTGATAGCTAGCTACCTATTGACCTCTATTTATAGCTAATAGTAATACTTCCTCCTAACAACTAACTATTGACCCCTACTAGGGCCTACTTATAAAAATTATAATGGCTACAATTAATTTAGGCATATTATAGGGCCTATATTATCCAAACAATTGAATTAGGCCTATAATGCTTTATTTTAACAGCTAACTTACTAACTATTGATCTTTACTAACAGGTAGGCCTAGCCTATGAGGTAATATAATATCCCAATAATTAATGCTTTAAAGTTTATGTTTATCTTGACAAATATTGATCTATACATATAATTAGGCCTAAATGCCTAATGCATCTTCCTGACAGATATTTTGTTGGACTACTACTTGAAAGTATATGATATAGGCCTATGCCTATGGCTATATAAACTAAAACAATGTCTTTAGCTTTGGTTTCATTCATAGTTTTGTTTAAAATACAAAAATGGTAACACTCAGAATATTATTGATTGCAATATTGAATTTTAATGAAAAATCGATTGGTAAATGTGACACTTGTTCAAAACAGTTATTTTTTAATAATTCAAAGTTTGCCAGGCCCTGGCCTAGCTTGCCTTAGGCGTAAAAATGGAAAAAAGTAAGAATATTACAAAATAAATAGAATAGGCCTAATACTGTACTGAATGACCTATTTTATAAACCTATACTTGGGTTTGATAGGCTGGCTTAATCCAATAAACAGCGATAGTGATCCACCATGCTGCATGGCGCATGCATCATATTCATGCATGCTTATTGCTGCTAGCCAGCATATTTCATCATTTGAAGAAACGTATAAGCCTTATTATTGCAATAATTAAACTTAACGTAAAATTGCTTCGCAATTTCCGGATTTTTTCCGGATCAAAACTTGATTTACCTGATCTGATTTCAATAGCAAGAGGTACGTAACACTCAAAGTATTTCAATTCGACGAACATACAGATAGGCCCCTTATGCCCAGCTGTATGTTGTCCAAAAGCCCCGAACTTGAACACGTGAAGACACTCCATTTTATAATGAAAAGTTGTTTCTCCCTAAGTTTATTTCAGCTAATACATTTCAACAATCAATAATAACTTAGGGTATAAATATAATTTAAGCATGTTGCTGACGGTCGCTAAATTTTCCCCTTTACCCACTGTTTCCCATCCTTTTCCAACCCCTTTCCCATCCTTTTCTTATCCTTCCGGCTTTTTCTTCTTTTTGTTTTTATTTTTATCATCAAATTTGCTCGAATTCTCCGCGGTGCAGCCGCGGTGCAGTGGTAGCTGGCAGCTCCAAGGGCTACCGCTTAAGCCAGCCGCTGCCTCCCTAGGCCTGATTTTCGGTAAAAAGGTACCATTCTTTCCTTTTCTTTTTTTCTTTCCCTTTTTCCTTCTCCAGAACGCATGCGACCGAGAGTAATTACTTTCGCGGCGCCGCGGCCATAAGGCGCCGGCCATATGTTGGTAATATGCTACGGGGACGCGGGTACTACCGTGCCCTGAGCCCGTACTGTGATCCAACGTCAATGACAAATATGTGACTAATTATTTATTTATATGTGCCTGATTGTCGGATATATTCGTCGGCTAAAGGTAGGTGTTATGTAAAAGTGCACTGTCGTCGACTTCATCGGTGTCGACTAGACGTCGGGAACGTCGGCCAATGTCGCCGACTTCAGATCGCTATACGGGGAGACTGGCTCAGTGTCTCCCGCAGTTTCTGACAAGTGGCATACACCCCTATATCATGCTCGCCTTTACTCCACTCCCTATAGCTTGCTCACAATAGATTGTAGCGCGGGTTTTGCAGGGCACCCTAAGGGGATTTATCGTTTGTTGTGCTTTCTCTTGCCAGCGCTGCCCAGAGAGGCGATTAAAAGCCTTAATTTTACAATAACAGGTTCTTGCATTCGAGCAAACGACTCATTTTTATTTTTTAAACAAAATTTCCAAGAATTCTTGTGAATTTTTATTCAAAATCCCCTGCATTTTGCGGCTGAGGTAAAATTAACTAAAGGTAATGCAGTGATTTTTTGTACATTTGCATGCATACAGCTACGTGGATATAGAGAGTCAAGACTGTCTCATACTGTAAAATATGTGCATCTAAAATCGACACGCCGACAGTCTACTTCAGTCTTACTAAAAATTTATCTTGCTAAACAATTGCAAAAGCAATAAGCTTGCATTAGCTGGAAATTATTAGTTGCACAAAAGTCAAACCGTAAATATTTACTATTAACTGTAGCGAGCAACTCTAGCTGGTTGTTGCGAGTGTTACTCGTAGTTAGCCACTCAAAAAGGTGAAGAAATAGAATGTGGCTGTGCCTGTATATTTATTGTCTGGTAGAACACAGATTTCCGGTTCATTGAGTGCGCGTTGGGATGTGCTCGAGCAGAGGGAAGTGGATAGGCTGGGTGGGGGTCACGGAGTGCAAACTAGGTGCCCGAACTACCTGCCTGCGCATGCTACATTAACCTCATTTATTTAGCATCTATTTTAATAGATTTTAGAAAGGATATTTTTTACCACAGACAGCCATGACTACTTTGGCCAACTTCGACTTCCAGACAGCATAATAGTATATTATTACCCAGGTTTTAAGGGCGATAATGGTACATTTGCGTAGTAGGTATAAGGGACTGAAATAATGGCCAAACACGAGTGCACGAGTGCGCGTAGCGCACGAGTGTCTATGGCAATTATTTCAGCCCCTTACCTACTACGCAACGTAATTGTCTATAAGACACACAGAGGCCATTATTTCAGCATAGCGTAGTCTGGCGGCCATTATTTCAGCGTGCCGGAAGCGGTCATTATTTCACACTTTTATATCACGCTTCAATTCGCTGTTTTGAGAGTTATTTTACCTGTAGACGACTGAGATGTTTGTCTTAGTTTGACCATAGACAAAACTGTGATGAGTGCATGATTTCGCTTGCGTCTTGCAAGAAATCAGGAAAGCGGGTAGTATACGAGTGAAAGCTATACTTTGTCTTGTCAAACAACTATGGCTGGAACATCTCGTCAAACAGTCCCGCTTATTAATTGGAAAAATCTTCTTGTCGAAGACTAAACGAACCGTGAGACCTATGCTTCAGTGGAGATGACACAGGAGATACGGGTGAAGCATGGTAAGCATAATATGTCAACATTGTTGTAAGTAAGTTAGTGGCTATACTAATGGCTATATAGAAACTGAATTTTTTACAACGTCCATTAATATGCAGGTCGGATGGATTCGGAACGCGCAATTCGCTTCTTCGAGAACTGCCACTTCAAGGATTGCACGTTTCAGTTTTGATGAGCAACTTCTGATGAACAGTCTATGACTACTGTATTGTTTTTGTGCTTAATGTGCGCGTTTTCCATTGTTTGGTGGCTAAAATGTCTTGACTATCCTTTTTTCAGCGTATTCCAGAATGCCATGTAGACTGTTTGCGATTATTAACCCCTTATGTCAGTTAATAAATGCATAGTTACCTAATCGTCTATTGGTTCAAACGCCTGCTAAAGCTGAAATAATGGCCAGTTGAGTTTGTCATTACGCTAGGCTGTGTCTTATGGACAATGAGAAAGTCAGAGGTTCTATACTTGATATCGATTCGTCAAGTGTGCTTTAGTTCAGACAGAGTGCTAAAAATACACTCAGCAACATTTAAAAGTGTCCACCCTTGCGCCAAAGGTCCATGGGCAGCACGATCGATGGTTTCGCCAATTGGTTTTGGGCCATAGACAAATGAGCAAAAAGGGGCAGGAAAGTAAAGACCGATGTCACAGGGAAAAGCGTTACAGTAATTAACGAGTGTACAGGAGTTTACTGAAGGCATCTGGATGCAGGCGACAACGATAGTCCGCCAAATGACTGTTTGGCCCACTTTGCGTTGGCCGTCCAGATCACCGGATATGAACCCGATTGAGCACGTGTGGGATTTCCTGAAGCGCACGATTCGGTGCAACAATCTCTATCCCCCCAGAACATGGTCCAGCTGCGCAATGCGCTTTCAGTCGCGTGGCAACAGCTTCCACAAGACTTTCTGCGGCGCCTTGTTCGGGAATGCCTCGACGAGTGAGCGGTCTGTTGGACGCTCGTGGTTGCTATCTATACCTGTTACTGACTGTGCTTTAGACACGTACACAGCGTGGAAATGGGCATGGACTTGTTTCGCTGTTCATTCTTTGTTGCCTTATTTTGATTGTCTATGGCCCAAACATAGTTGAAAAACTTTTCAATCCCTAATCGTTCAGCTAGTGTAGCCTTTTGTGCAGACGTGGACACTTTTCAATGTTGCTGAGTGTAACAAGAAATTGTCCAGCGGTTGTCTAACAGTAAGATGCGCACTTAGATAAAGGATCGCGACATAAAAGAAACAATCACTAAATCACGAATACGATGAGTTTTTTATCGATTCACAGGTAAGAGTTACATGCAATGTATTGATCATGTTACAAGAAAGTATTTGAATATTCTTGATTTCAAGGATTCCCGAAAGTTATAATCATCTTCCTATACAGGAGCTCACGAAAGCTTTTTCACAACTATACGTCACTTGCGCTCTAGTGAACACAATCTCATTGTGCGTGTCAGGGGCGTCATAAAACTGGGTGCAAATCTATGGGGGACATGACAACGTTTTGTCCTCCCACGTCCCCACCTTGTGACCGTTGTGGAAATCAATACTTTTGCTTCAGGGCGCCAAAATATAGCGCCTTTGACGCCAAAAATGACTGCTAACAACACCGTGGTTCTCAAAAAAAGCTAACCGAGAGAATTTAGTCATGTACACGATTGTGTTGCATTACGCAATCATCGGCCCACTCATCTATATTTTTCCTTCTTGGAGTCTGCAAGCTGACGAGTCGGGATGCATTGCACATCCTCCCCCAGCCACTTGAAGCCCTCAACTTGTTGATTTTTGTTGACCCCCAGCATGGCGACCCTAGACATTGAGATCTGGGTCTTTATTCGCCAGAGGGTCCCAACCAGATTTCAGCATGAGAAATTGAATACATTTCAACTGATCCGCCTACTAAATTCTCGAACACCAGATAAACTATCGCCAGAGTACAATAGGCACAACCCGCGCTTTATTTGCCGCCAAATTGTTAGCATTGATCTGCTAGCCAAGTTTGATCAACAGGACAAGCGCCATCAGCAACAAGGATCACTGAGCTTCCAATAGGTGAGCCTCCTTCATTCAGCCTCCATCAGGGAGCTCGTATAGCTACCCTGAATTAAAAGGTTTGTTCCACACTCGAACGTATTTTTCTGAATTCGCCATTAGCTTCTATTTGAATGAGTACATATTGGAAATAACAGTGAGCAATACAGAAACTAAATAAAGTTCATTCATTGCCTTTCGTACAGATTGAAAACACAGGAGGCGTATAGTAAAGTTATTCGTGCTTCACAACATGTCGACAATAAGTACAACACATCACACAGATATCTATGAGAGCTGGGTAGAGGTTGACAATATCAGATGGGCTAGATATGGGACATTTCTCGTGGGTTACTTCAGTTGCTCTGAGTTGTGATGTACGTGTTGAATTGTGTATTTGAGAGTGAGTAAAAAACACTTTGCGGTTGGGAAGTGAAGTTTCGTGTTTTTGAAGTTTCGCGTTGATCAAGTTTCGCATTTTTGAAAGTGAAAGCAAAAATTAGCGGTTGTAAAGTTTCGCGTTTGTGAAGTTTCGCGTTTGTGAAGTTTCGTGTTTATGAAAGTGAATGCAAAAATTAGCGGTTGTGAAGTTTCGCGGTTGTGAAGCTTCGCGTTTATGAAACCCACCCCTTCTTGGACCCATCATAACCAACCGGATCCGGTTTTCCCTAATACGAAAGGAGGCATTTTGTACGGTAGGCGTGTAGTGATACTATATGATAGCTAGAGGGATAAATAATCATAAATTCTGCGAATAAAGTGATTTGACGACACAATTGCGGTCCGTAGAGAACTTATAAAATTGGCCTCCCATCAAAATCTGCATGAATCGCTCGTTTTCCGTCCCCGAGTATTTAGTATAGTAGTCCCTGCATGTGCCTTAAACCATGGTTAACTAGATTTGGATAATGTTAGAACTGCTTAATTTTTTAATTCTCTCCATGCATGCGGCCTTGCACAGTCCATAATCACTCCATTCTTCCATATGTATGTCTAAAAGCGACACTGTATAAGCTTGCTCATCTCTTCACTTGCTCATCTCTTCTCGTTCGGCATCTTTCTATTCAGTACATTTCACTGCCTCCCCTTTTGTCTCGGTACCTCTACTCAGAATGGCTCGATTATTTTGACAAAAAACAGAGTACAAGCAGAGTCCCATAGCCGTATGCAATTGCTGTACGTAAAAAACAAGTTGAAATTGCGCATCCCAAGTTGAGGCCTTCTCAAATCTTTCCACCACGGCAGCTAACCGTAAGAAGAGAAGCAAATAAAAGGCTATTGTAAGAGTTATTCATTTTTTGAGTACACGATTTCAGGCTGAAACATGCCAGACAGTACTTCAAGCTATTCAATTGAGTCCGCAAATACTCGTACGCGTGGCAGTCCATCATCAGGTGGTTGTCTAGCAGTGAAGCGGGCGCTAAGAAAGGAGCGAGACATCAAAAAGAACCTGAGTCTAAAATACAAATACTATGAATTCTTCGTCAACTCACAGGTAAGGCCTTCTGTTGCTAAAGAATATCACTATGCTAGTTGTTCCAGTCACAGGACCTTAAAATTAAACGACCACGTGTTGTCTTTTAAGTATACCAGCTAACAATAACCAACACTCGCGGCTAACCCACAGTGGATCCCGAACTGGCTACTTCTGCTTCTGCGCTGTCTCATGGGAGGCACCTGCATCTCGGTTTTCATTTATGTGTCTGTCCAATCTAGCAACAAAGATTCGTCAAGCACCAGCACAGAAACAGCTACAAGTTCTCATTCTCCTACTGCAAGCTCAAGCTCAAGCACTTCCTATTTCTACCTGGCCTACCTGACGATCTGGAGCTACCTTATGATGACTCTGTACTTTACTTGTGCTCTGGTGAACACAATCTTATTGTGCGTGTGCTCGTCAGGGTGTTGCAGCATCGCTGCTGGAGAATCTTTCAGTTTAACTGACTGTGGCTATAAAACTGCCGACCAATTGAAAGCTGTCCGCAAACGGTCCGAATTGAAGAGAGCTCTAGATTCGGTGGCTAGACAGTCGGGCTTCCGGCTTCAGTGGCTGCTGCACACGATCGCCACGGATGCTGCTCTGCTCGTCACTGTAGCTTACTTCTCTCTGCTGTACGAAAACTCGTCTCCAATTGCCGCCTTAGATCTGTTGGAGCACGGCATTAACTCTGTGTTTATGTTCATTGAAGCCTTCTTTGGCGGCGTTCCGGTTCGCTTCGTGAATATTATCTACGCCGTTTGTTACGCAGTGGTTTACGTTTTGTTCAGCGTATTCTACTGGCTATCGGATCGTAACAATGTAATCTATCTATATTTGGACTGGAACAACCCGGGACTGACAACTGGTGTTGTGTTCGGCTTAATTCTCATCGGGATGCCTCTGGTGCACGCAGTCTGGTGGGGCATACATCTGCTGCGCTGTTACATTGGTGGCGTATTGCTCCATCGGGAAAACAAGTGCAGTCCAACGCTTGAGACTGAGAACGCTTGAGACAGAGAAGGCTTGAGAACGAGTATGGTTGCTTTTCTTTGCTTGCCAATCGTTTTAAAATAATTGATTGACCGCACTGAAGACAGAACATTAAGTTGTTTTTTTAAAAGCTTAGTTTTATTTACTGAAATACGTTTGAACGTGAAGTTTGTTTTGATACCCAAGCTTTTACATCCTGTCTGAGTATGCAAATTGGGTATGATGAGACTCGTAGTACATATAACAATAATATTATAATTATAATTGATTGCGCGGCACATCTGAAGGCTGGGGGGTCTAAACACACACCCTCATTCACCCCAGCTATAAATGCTGGTACCCAGGTGATCTGAAGCAATTCAGAGCTAAGTGTCTTGCCCAAGGACACGAATTGTTCCGAGTGGGTCGAGAATCGAACCCCCGACCCTTCGGCCTTGCGCGACTGATATATATATTTCCGCATTAGCAGTAAGAAGATCCTGCAAACAGTAGATGAGTTGCTAGTGTTAATTCTATTGCACAATGCTAAATGTAATTGCGGTACAATAAAAAGCACAAATAAAAAGGAAATTAGGGCCTGTATTATTGCTAGTAAATTGTGCGCACTATCTCTCAACAAATAAGAATCGTGTCAGAGGCCGTACACTCTAGGCTAATAAGAGTGCATATTCTTTGTTATCTAGTATGTAGTAAGCACATTCGCAGTTTTTTGTTTACAATTCATCTGTAAAATTGTACCTGCTCCGAATGAGCGCTAAGAGCGGTCACTGGCGACTTAATGACGACTTGCAGCGGTTTCTGCCGGCAGTGTCTTCTTGAGCATGAAGGGTACAGCTTGGAGAATTTTATCAGAACCGAGTTGAGCAACGCTCTCAGACTGCCAAAGCAATACACCGTTTGAATCTGGTTGAACGCGTCTAATTCCGCGGCAAAACGATCCTGTCAATTTGAGACTGTCTCAACGCATCTGAATACTCACCTGTCATCAACGCTCTGTCGCAGGTGCGTTTGTGTAATCAATCTATCGTGTGCCTCTTCAAATTCAGCATAAATAACCGATGTATATTGCACTCAGACAGGTAAACATTTTTGCTAACTGACCAAGGTATCTGCTTCAAGCAAACAGAATGCCGATAAAGTCTTCGAGGCATCTTCTTCTTCTGGCGGCCTCTGCGGCGCTTTTGTGCGCCATCGCGGCCGCCAATCTGCCTGATAGCTCCGGCGTCAGAGCCATCGACTGGAGCAGAAAGCACAAGGGCGGACAGCGCTGGAACAAGGGCGGACAGTGGAACAAGGGCGGACAGTGGAACAAGGGCGGACAGCGCTGGAACAAGGGCGGACAGCGCTGGAACAAGGGCGGACAACGTTGGAACAAAGGTGGACAGCGCTGGAACAAGGGCGGACAACGTTGGAACAAAGGTGGACAGCGCTGGAACAAGAGCGGACAGCGTTGGAACAAGGGCGGACAGTGGAACAAGGGCGGACAGCGCTGGAACAAGGGCGGACAGCGCTGGAACAAGGGCGGACAGTGGAACAAGGGTGGACAGCGCTGGAACAAGGGCGGACAGCGCTGGAACAAGGGCGGACAGCGCTGGAACAAGGGCGGACAGCGCTGGAACAAGGGCAGACAGTGGAACAAGGGCGGACAGCGCTGGAACAAGGGCGGACAGCGCTGGAACAAAGGTGGACAGCGCTGGAACAGGAGCGGACAGCGTTGGAACAAGGGCGGAAGTTATTGAACCGTTTGCTACTCAACCAATCGGTGCTATGCTCTATGAACTCTGGTTTCTCCCACAATGAAAAATGAAATGAGAGTCTCTGTGTTAGTTTTTTCTTTTTATTGGCTGGAACAATATAGCTGGAGTGTTCTTGTGTGAGTAGTATTTTGTGTATTTTTCTACGGAGCCCATATAATTATCGACAGTGATACAACATTTTCTTAATCATTCATGAATCTTGGGCGTTTTTTCGACATTTTTAGGGCGTTGATGATGATAATTGCTTTTACGAACGAAATGTCGTAGTAGCATCAGAATGATATCTAAAAGTTTTTTGACTTAATTTCTCACTCTGGGCTTTGGTATACTGCTGCCTCCATGTCCATTATAGCCAATGCTTTCAAGTATTGAGTACCACATGGATTGTCACTCACAATAGCTGATGCATTAAGCCATATTTCAACATAGTTACTTGCGACGTAGTAGTTGTCTACTAGACGTAGTAGTTGACGTAGCGGTACATGACTTACTTGACTTAGCTGCAGGGCTGTCCCGGGGGGACACAGCGGGAAGGCGCGAGCGCCCATTCCGCTAATCCCTGAATGGCCGACGCGTCGCTATGGACTAAGGGTTGGCGCCGCCCAGGGAGGTCACCCAGTGTCGCCAGCAGCTATAGTGCTCTCTGGAAAGGAGAGTTCAGCCCTACGGGTGGCCTGGAGGTAGCGCATGAGCTGATGAAAGTTTTCGGGTTTGCACGCTTCAGTAATAGATGTGTGTGGCCCGAGGTAAGTGAGTCTGGCTCGCGTAAAGGCGGGACAGATGCTGACGAAATGCTCAGCGGTTTCGTCACCTGAGTTACAGAAACTGCAGATGGCGTTGATGGCGTTGCCCTGCAGGTACTGGTGCCTAGAGAAGCAGCCGTGATCTGAGAGGGTCATGGTGGCAGCCCGGATGTCTCTGCGCGAGAGGCGCAAGAGGAGCTTCCGGAGCTGGTGAGAGGGCTGAGGGACAGCGCCTCTGGATTGCCTGCAGGTAGTGCAGTTCGCTCAAGCCGAGCGGTGCTGGGTCCTGATCCACGCTTTGATGCGCGAGTCAATGACACAGCCAGGAATTGGGACAAGAGGTTCGGGACCGAGAGAGGAGCCGGAGGCGCCAACTTTTGCAAGGGCGTCAGCCAACTCATTCCATCGGATCCCCACATGCCCCGGAACCCACTTAAGGGTGATTTTGTTGGTGGAGCCCAACACGTTGAGGAGTTTGATACAGTAGAGGACTGTAGCAGAATTGGTACTACAGCCACTGATGGCGTGCAAGGCAGCTTGGCTGTCCGAATGGAAAATGATGTTCTTACCGGATACGCCAGTGGCGAGAAGCTCTGCAATGCAGGAGCTGATGGCGAGAACTTCATTTTGGAAGACACTGGAGTTGACCCCAGTGTACTGAGCGTGGGTTGCGATGACCCTCCCGTTCAGGAAGATTCCAACACCAAAACCGGTGTTGGCTGACTGCTTAGAACCGTCGGTGAAGCTCACCATGGTTCCATTGGTCATTGATGGTATCGCGCGAGTCGATAGCTACGGAGTAGCGTTGTCTCAGGTTGAGCGTTGAGGCAATGCCATCGGTGAAGACGCGATTGGCCTGACACTCGTTGAGAATGTTGGGGCACAGGTCGCTATGTGGGACGAGGTTCCGCTTAGCAGGTGCCCTCATGTAAAGGAATTTGACACCGGCATCAAGTAAACGCCGCGTCGTTCTAGCCGCCTTACCCCTGACGAAGAGGTCGAGAGGCGGTAGATTAAGGAAGGCCCCCATGCCGGCAAAGGGCGTGGACCTGGTGGCGTTGCAGATAAGCCTACACTGTGACGTTGTCAGTTGAGGTGGCCCCGACGAGGGCCGTTTTAGCGAAAGCAGTGCCATTCTATAATATTGTTAATTTGATGGTCTCGTACTCTAACGTCTGCTTATAGTAATGCCCAAAGAATTTTAAACAACATTGCGTGGCGTTCGTAAAGCCAATGTACAATGCGATCGATAATTTCTGTTTTCAAGTTGGTTTTCGCGCCGGCCAATAGGAAAGCCGCGCATATATTATGCTAGCCTGAAATTAACTTTTGTCGCGCACCCACCCCAGCCCGCTCGTTATCAGTCCTGTCTGGCTGGGGCGCCCGGTGTTAGGGTTTCTGCTCTCCGGAGTTAAGGATCTCCGGCCCGGCGATCCAACCAAAAAAATTACGCGATTTTACAATCGCCCTCACGGATATCAGGAACCATGACATAAGATAAGGTTACAGATCGCCGCCATGCTAGACTCTCCGGAGTATTATTATCTTAGAAAATTGGAAGATAAGAGATAAATTACATTTCTCTGATTCTAGAAAGCCCAGCTCGTGAGCAGCCTATAGCTTGCGCAACTTTTTCGATGAGTTCATCCATCTAGTACATCGTACATTTGCATGCCCTGTGAGGGCTAAATTTAGGGTTGGCCAGACTTGTGCATCATTTTTCGTCTGTGTGCATTTGTCGAGGGATTTGATTGTCATATATAAGCAGTGAAGTAAAACATATTGTGAGTAATTGTCTGTTTGCGGTTATCTTTACTTTCTACTTGTCAAATGGCTACTTTGAATCAAATATTCTTTTATGTACTGAACCATGACTACGCACAAATTCCTGTCGACTTGAACTCGAGAGAGAAAAGCAATTTGAAGAGGCGCATCAGGGAAAAGAGCAGAAATTTTAGCATTCACGATGGAGCATTGTTATTACATGGTGAAAAATCGTGCATTAATCTACTGGTGCTTGGTGCTTACCACCCACAGGTAACCTTAACAGTAATGTTTTATGCTTCTGATATTATGTAGCAGTGGTGCATCATTTTTTAAGTACGAGTAGATCACTAATTTTCTCCAGACAAACGGTCAAACTGAGCGCCTCAACCAAACGTGCATTAATCTACTGAGAAAGCGGTGTGATTCTGAGGAACCAACTAACTGGGATTCCATGCTGAATGATGTTCAACTCGCATACAACAGCCGCCGACATTCGGTGACAGGCTTCTCGCCGTGCAGGTAAAATATGAAAGTAATAAAGTTTATAGAGAATCAAGTATATTTTATTAAGCATATTTCTATACTGTAGCAGACAATGTTAGTTCATATGCCTCCATTTATCTTTAGAGCCGCCTTTGGCTTTGAGCCATTGCTAGGCGATCATGCCGCAGCACTGGCTTCGGTTCCGGAGCCGATGGAAATCAACAGGCGATTGCTTGCCAACAAGGACAAGAAGCGAGCCGCAGCGCGAAAACTAATTGCGCGTAGAATCAAGATCGCTCAAGAAAAGATGCGACAGCGTCACTTGGTTTCGGCTGCTGGAGCTCAAGAGCTAAAGCGAGGAGACAGAGTTCGGCTTCGAAATCTGCGGAGGGATGATCGAAAGGGTGGCAAGATGCGATACACCTGGGGTCAGCAGGTCTACATCGTGACGAGGTGCCTCGGTCGCAACGTATATCGATTAGGAGGACTCACTAGACGGGTCAATGGCAGGCATCTCAAGAAGTGCTTTCTACAAGTACAATGGTTGAGCGAATCTGCAGTTTTTCATTAGAATCGCATGCGGGACTCTGAACTGACGGCACTCGTACGAGTATTTATCAAAGGTTTCTAGCTCGTATTTCTGCCCTGGTATGGTGCATCACAGCTGCAAAATATACTGGCTACAGTGAAACGTTAAACTACGATCGTGCGGAATGTAAAATGTCTTGAAATGGAAAAAATGACTGACATTGTTAGCGATTTTTACTACCTTTTATGCTTCGATGAAAATTGTTAAACGGTTAAGAGAAGGAAACTACAACAACACTCGTTGCACGATTACGATTTCGGACTTTATGTAAATGGGGAGATCGGTAACCGGAGATCCTAAACCAAACCTTAGTTATTGCACTCGTGACGGAGATCGGCAAACGGTGTAGAATCTCCGAGGGGATAACAGAATCTGGTTTTGGATCTCCGGATAGGGAGACCTGACCATGCCCCGGAGATCCCACAACGGTTACGGATCTCCGATCGTGGAGATCCCTAACCGTTTGTATTCTCCGAAGGAGATCCTAAACCCTTTAAGATCTCCGGTCGGAGATCCCAGCCCGTTTGCAGTCTCCGGATCGGCGACCCAAAACTGACCAGAGCCCCGGAGTTTCTAAACCGTAATACCGGGGTTAGGCCCTCTTTCGTTTTCCGGCCCGCGCTCTCTCTCCCCTCGCTCCGCCACAGTTCTAAGCCATGCCTCTGCCAAGTCTCAGTCGCGCCACCGCCATCGCCACTTCTCGATCACGCCACCACTACCGTTTGTACAGGGTTCTCGCTACGAGTACCGCCACCATTCGATCACTGCCATCACATCATCGCCATTGCCTCAGGCTCTCAACTCGCTCTATCATCTATCTTATTGTTGCGCAGCCGCCCAGTGCATTCCTTACGGATTCAGCAAAATACTCAGGCCCATCTCTATTAACAACCCAGACGGAATTGATAACTAACGAGCCTAACTATCCACTCATACGGGTACAATAAATGAGAACTGCGGCAATCGCCCGCATCATTCGTCACTATCATCGAGTACTACCGCTACCAAATTTGCCTCTGTTGTATTCGCCTTCGTCATTTGATCCCGAGTCTGCCATTTAATCGTCACAACACGCTCTGCCCTGGATCGTGTTGAGCAAATCTGCATGGCTTTTGACCTGGGTAGCGCTAACCCAGACAACCGAGGCGTACGTAATGGCAGGTCTAACTACGGAAGTGTAGATCCACCAAAGCCGCTTTGGGGATAGACCCCAAGAAGTGCCTAGTGCTCGTCGGAGCTGGGCCAGGATGGCTGAGGCACGCTTGGCTTTTGCTTTCATGTGGAAGGACCAGTTGAGCCGGTGGTCAAGTATGACCCCGAGCCATCTGGTCTGGTGCGCGAAGGCAATATCTCTGCCGTATAACTGCAGAGGTCGTATGTTCCAGCGTATTCTGCTGGTGAACATAATGGCAAAAAGTTTTGGGCTCAGAGAGTTCCAGACCGTTGTCGTTAGCCCAGGATCCCACTAAAAAAGCTTGGTCGGATTCCGATCGGAAATGCAGCTCGGAAACCGAGTGGAAATTTGTCCCGGGAAATCCATTCGGATTCTGATCGGATTTGACGATCGGACTCATCCAGAGCTTTTCGTTTCACTTTCCGAGCTGATATAAATGACGAAGCACAAAGCGAGTACAAACATGCATGTGCTACAATGTAGCCGAAGATCAGTGTACACGCAGTCACGCATGTACATTTAGACAGCCCGATCCCGTCTGAAAATTCAATGACACAAAGACCGGGTGTGCATCATTTTACATCAAATACAAAATTGCTCAATGGCAGCAGATGGAAAGGAATAATAAGTGTTTATTTAGTGTTTACAAAATAGAACATTGCAGCAACGCGTGGTGGGCCACCAAAGCAGTCACTAATAGGGTGCAGGTTGGAGACAGTTCGACAAGTATTTTATAGTTGTTAGGTCAATTTGATTAGGCCTAGTGTAGTGCGGCTGAAAATGTTCTGTTAAAATTGCACTAAATATTTAATTGTTGCTATATAGTAACTATAGCAATTGCAAATAGCATTATTATGTTATTAATTTCTACTTTTTTGACCCTTGAAAATAAAGCAAATATTAATTATAAATTATTTTAATCGTTGTCTAATTAAAATATAATCGCACCAGTTTGAAAAGCGCGCTGCAATCGAGTGAACAATTGTAAGGCGCTGCGCTGCGAGTGAACTGAAGACGTTAAATTGCTGTAGTGAAACTGTTCAAATTCGCGGCCTTCAAACCCAGTTGTACTACACTAGCATTTCGGTCTCGGAGCAGTTAAAATTTAAGTTAGCGCGAAGTTTCGACGAAAGGGACAATTTTTTACTATGCCACCAAGTTACATATTTTCCTCGTCAGTGCTGTCGGATATGCGTTGCACTCGCATCGTCGAGCGACGCCTGCTTGGAGTGGGGGCGCCATGCCCGCCGGCCACGTCCGATTCAGCTGATCCCTCGTGGCTTCGACGCTTCCGGACGCCATCGAAGAACCGTTCGATTGCCTTATTGATGTCGTGCAGCGTAAATGAAGAGCCCAACGCGTCTGAAATTTGACAATCACAACATAAGCAGGTTGTCAAGTCCACAACTGTTGACCTGAGAGAAATACATGTATGAATTACGGCATGAATACGTATGGTTATGGCAGTACCCACCCCGTACATTTATCAGTACGTTGTATCAGACAGTATATCACTATTGATATCACTATTAAGAATCAACTCTGGTAATTGGTACATATGCGACAGTAAAGCATAACCTACCCTTCACAATCCCTCCAAAGCACTTGTCGAAAGACATCTTGGAGTTCTCTTGTTGGCCACGGCCTCGGGCATCCTTGCCGCCAGTGCGATTGAAGCGCTGCTGGAAGTCTCGCGCCAGAAGCTCGTTCATCGCATAGCGAACAGACTGAGTCACAGAAGGGCCCAGGCACTTTTTCTGAATGAACGAAGTCTAAAATTCACACATGAAAGCGTCTGGACCATTTCCCCGAGTCTACAGTACCGAAGTTCCGAACGCATGGTGGAAGTTTAATAGTAAGAGAAATGCTCATAAGATATTAACTAACCAGCGCAGTCTTGGCCTCCGCACTGGCAGAAATCTTCTCGACTGCACTGTTGAGGTCGGCCTCGTTTGCGACAGGAAGCCCGAATGGAATTTCGAGCGTGGGTGCCGCAGCAGCTCCCCGGAGACTGGACGACTCAATCGTGGCCTTTAGCTTCATGAGTTCGCGAATGCTCAAGAGCTGCAGACAGTAGAGCCCTGAATAATGAGTTGAAAGTTGCATAGTAAATTAACTTCAATTTACGTGCCAGTTCCAAGCTAGACGCTGTCGATTTCATCCACCTAGCTGTTCAAGCAACGAGTGTGCGCTGGTCACCAGTTACATTTTGCGGCTGTTGTCAACTACTGCTATCTCAGCGTCAATAACAATAACTCCATTACCTTCAACAGATCCCCACGTGTACCCACAAGCCTCAACCTGGCTTCTGGCTTGCGTTTCCAGCTGAGGCAGAGCTGAAAACTGTGGATTAAATTTTCGTTAGAAACCGTGGCAAGTTCTGAAAAAAACTGTTGCAAGACTTCATGAAACGAGTTTTACAAATTACCTGCGCAGGCTGTCGCAGCTGTTCGCGCGAGAAGCTGGCTCTTGGGGCTGAAGTTGGAGTGCACGAAAACTGCCTAGACGGGTGTCGAGTAGGCGTCGAGCTTCCAGACGAATTGAGAGCTGCTTGAGGGTGCAGTCGCTCAAAGGCTGGGCTGTCGATCGACTGCGGTTCTGGTGGAGGTGCCATGGAGGTGCGGTTCTGAAGTTTCCTGACAGTGCTCTGCGCCATTGTGCCGTCGTAGGCCTGGGTTGGTAAAGAAATGATTAGAATAGATAATTTTTTTCTCAGCACGTTAATCTGTAACATAGTAGGAGAAATGATATACTCAACAGTAACCATACACGCATTGAATGAGATGATGCAGACATAACAGAGGTGTATAGATATAAACATAACAATGTGATGTGTGACAACAAGCCGTCACGCTAGCCTGGCATTGGGGTGAGGTGAAGACAGTGTTAGATTAGAGAAATTAAAGAAAAGAATAAAATCCAAACTATTAAAACTGTCTCAATCATTTTGTAATATGTCTGGCAAACTGCCAAGTGCAATAATTTGAAATTAATAAGCATACTGTACTCCAAATGCATGAATACATAAAGACTATAAATGCTTGACATTTTTAAATAGACACAAATGTAAGCACGTACTTCTGCAATTCCCGAAGCTTGCAGAGTTGGCAGTGGAGGGAGGCAAACAACACCAGAAGACCCAGACAATGATTCACTTCTCTGTGTGGGACCCCGGTTGGCTTGTCCATGGCTGGCTGCATCAGCAACCTACAATTATATTATTTTATATTTTATATTAACGCACGTGGCAGACCTTAGTTGTATACTAAATATTAAATTAAATATTATTTTACATTATACTTACAGCATCAATATCTGTTGCATCATTGTCTGTCTCAAGATTCTTCATAGGAGGAAATGTCTGTCTTTTGTTGGATCGAACACGATCTGGCAGAATCTTTAGTAGCTTGCTTGGACGATAGTGCTTCTCTTTGACCACAGCTCGTAGCATGGCAACAGTGTCACTGGTGTCACAGGCATGTGGAACAACTTGCAAAACAATGCAATCTTCCAACTTGTCATTATATATTACCTGAATATGAACTTCTTCAAGTTTGTCCACTTGCCTCCATTGCTCAATAGTCCACTTAGTAAAAGAGCCAAGAAGGCAATCTTCCTCATCAGCTTCTATTACTTCATAGTCAGAGGTAAAATACACAATAAACTTCATTGAGTCACTGCAACAAGATTACTGAACTAAAGTTTTATTATTTAATGATTTAGCAACTGCACAAGACACTGCATGTACTAAGAAGGACTATTTACTCATTGTGGTGTAATGTTGGCCAAGCAGTAACTAAAGTTTTTACAGCATAATATGGCACATAACATGTAATTATTCCATTGGAACAAGTGAGTTACAAATTTAGAGGATACACAAAAAATGTTTATTGAATTGTTCATAGGGGCCTATTGCTACTTGCTAACTTACTAGTAGACAACTTGTCAAAATACATTTACACTAGAATTCTGCCACAAAAATCATAAATAGTCTGACTAGGACATTCACATTGAAGGACACATTACTTAAATAATACGTACTCATATTTGCAAGCACTTAGGAAGGTTATAATAAAGCATAGAAATTATACAAAACAATAATAATTGTTTTTTGTAATAAAATTAATTAATAATAATAATAAAAATAATAATGATCATCTTATTTCATACCATGATCCGAACAAATGCTTTAGTTTGTTAATGGCTATAATGGCTATACTACTTCAATATTATATAATATATATGGAATTATATATTTTTTTATTCTAGACCTAATTAAATTATATTTGCTGACTGTATACACAATTACATTTGTAAACAACTTAGGCAAGACACAATTATGGACGATGGACTTCAGGCAAATAACTTGATTTACTTGATGCAAGGAATGACCAGATAGTCTCCGCCAAAGGGAATTAGAATGGCCTTCTTAGAAGGTTGCAAGTTGGATACAAATGTCTTTGAATGCTTATAGTAGCCTATGCCAATTGATTTTGATGGATATGGATAGGAATAAAGGCTTCTATCAAATGTGAGAACCTGGCCTGAAATAAGACCATCATTTAAATTGGTGACAATGACAACCTTTCCATCAACAATAGCACAGTTATTAGGACTCTTATTAGTAAAACCAATGTCACCCAACTTGTCATTAGAATATAAAAATCTCACATTCAACAACTGGTTGACAGATTGGGCAAAAACATGATTGGTACAACGAATTCTCTTCTTGATCAATTGCAAGTAGTTTTCAAAAGGGAAAGCTGAAAACGTGTCAAGTGGGCCATACATTTGCACAAACTCAGGAAGGTGCAACAGAGCATGCCAATTATAAGAAACTACACTGTTGTAATATAGGCTTGGTGCCTCAGCAACAAACTTTTTCAAACAAGCCTCAGCAGCATCAAAATAAATTTCACAGTACTCAGGTGAATTAAGGACTGAAATTGACCAATGCAATAATAGATAATGATTAAAGTAGACCTTTGGCAAGGTATTCTTAAAAAGGAACGGACCAAAGTACAAAAGACATTGGCGGAATTCCGTTGCTTTAAAGTATTCAATGTCAGCAAAAGTGCGAAGCCGTCTTTGAAAATCTGAAGGAACAAATTCCTTAATATACATTATTTTTCTATTTATTTCCTCTTTTAATTGGGATGACAACTTGCAAGCAAGTCGAATGTGCTTTGCTCCAAGGAAGTAAAATTTGAGCAACTTCTTTACAACCCCTAAGTAGACAATATGCATTGGGTCGGGTACAAAATTGGAATACATTGGAACAATCCTGGCTAGTGGAGAAATACCAAGTTGGTTATTTTCACGCCCTTGTTCATAATCTTGATTTGTTCGAGCCTCTGCAATGGTATTAGAAAAACAAATTCTGTCACCTGTGTAATTTCCTACTTGACGACACCAACTACAGCCAAGATAACTGGAATGACCTTTCAAACATTGAATAAAGTTTCTAGCAGGTGTGTCACAGATAAAGACAATTGACTTAATAAAAATTCTTTTCATATTATAGTCAAAACCATTCTGTAGACCTGCAATTTCAGAACAAAACCTTTCTAAGAAGACATGTAGGTCAGGCTTTCCAATGCCACAAAAAAGGCCAAATGGCACAGGTCTAAAACAATTATTTACTAGCATCAATATAGGCCAAAGATTGATTCTAGATGACTTGAATAAAGGAAGACCATCAACATTTACCCTTAAGGAAACAAAGAAGTTTGTAATTCCAGATGGAATTGTAAGGATTTTGGAATCAAGTAAAAATTTCAAATTGTCCACAATGGAGAGAAAGGCAACATGACCATTATTGACATTGAACCTCGTGATCTCTGTGCTTGGACACTGCCTCTTAAGCATGTAGACAGAAGTGGGTATGTCAGTGAAGAAACGAGCCAAAAGCCGAAGTAGGTAATTCATGGCAGCACTAGTAATATTGAATGTTATGTAAAACAATAGTAACTCTTGCACCAAAGTAAGTGGCGGAGGTCTATTATAGCCAAGAGAGTCATCTTGTTCTTCAACTTCTTCATCCATTTCTTCCTCAAAAAGAGCATGCATTTGGCTATCAAAGTCCATTGGCATTGGACCCACTGCATCAAAGAATGTCTCTTCAGGCTCAGCATTGCTCTTTGTATCTTCATTTTGTCCCATCACATTTTCTAGATCTAGCCTAGCCTCAATATTTGTAGCCCCAATCGTCGGAAGCTCTTGTAGTATTTCTTGCATTTCCCTGGCTACCTGTCTATTTGATGCACGACTTGGCAAAGCCATTAAATCAAATTAATCAATAAATGACAATACTTATTTATTATTAGAACTAGCTTTTGCCTTATATGTTTTTAGTACACAATGTAGTCAATTATTTTAATTTGCAGTCTCTTTCAATATGAGAAATCTAGGACTAGCACTAGATAGAATTTATAGAATTGGCCCTTGTTTACTACTTTGCGATGGTCTGAATTGAAACTGGCTATGAGTATAGTACAATGTCAGTATATATTATGTATAGCTGGACAATTGGTGCCTATCATATACTGTACTCAAATATTAATAAGCTTCTGCAAGTGCCACTATGGTCAAAACTCACTATGCAGTATTGCAGTATACCAAATTGTTCTTTTTAGGTATAGTATAATAGTTTTGGCTAGCTGTTATCACAAATAAACAATAATAATATATTTTATTACTGAAATTAGCGATTATATAGTCCGCCAGTAAAAAATTCAAGCATACAAGATAATAGGAGACTAAAGAAATGCACTAAATGAACGAAAGGAGTAGCATACTAGTATAGTATTTGCGTGTAACCACAGATGAAGTTGCAGAGAGTTCAAAGTTGTGGTCTCACTGTCCTGTGTTGGCTAAAGGAGCTGTGTTCAAAAGAGCTGATGTTCCAAGCGAGCGCAAATTAGTGAAAATGGAAGTGTGCAAATTAAACTGGTCAATAGCTTCAACACTTGATCGCGTAAAACAAAGCTTGCTAGCTGTTCTTCTTGCAAATTGCGAGGGCGCAGAATTCCCGTCTAAAAGAGTTTTTTCTTCAAAGTGGACAGTCATCATACTAGTTGATAAGTATGCTGATATTTTTGCGAAGCTTGCGTTCAAAATTATTGTCGGAAAGTGACGGCTCGGGTGCAGTGTAAATTCCGGTCGGAATATGGAGCCTCATATTCCGGTATGTTTCCGGGGTGCTTCCGAGAAGCAAAGAAAGCCAGGAAATACTTTGTGTAGTTTTTGGATGTCATTGGAGCACATTTTTCATCGTTTTTTTGCTTGCAAATCTAGTTCCACCAGATTCCGATTGCCCTGCTAAAATCCGGCCAGATTCCGATGTCAATCCGATAACCCGTTTTTAGTGGGATTCTGCTTTGCGGATAAAGCTCTGCATCAGATCCCTGAGCGTGCTGGGGAACGGCCCAG
Organism: Macrostomum lignano; assembly: GCA_002269645.1. Lineage (NCBI taxonomy): Eukaryota > Metazoa > Platyhelminthes > Macrostomidae > Macrostomum > Macrostomum lignano. The sequence continues at coordinate 126,564 of NIVC01000922.1, read as the reverse complement.
ACACAATGGCAGTGACGTCGTCTGCATACCCGACTTTGAAGACGGGATCAGGTCATGGGTTGCCCAGGAGAGCGTCCATGACCAGTTTCCAGAGCGTCGGGGTAAGGACTCCGCCTTGGGGTCCACCCTTACAGACTCTGGCGGAGGCAGTTTGCCCAAGAAGTTGGGCAGTGAGCGTACGGTTAGAGATCATGTACATGATCCACCGTATGAGGGTAGCGTGAGCTTTGCGGTTTTGAAGGGCCCTCTGAAACGCTTCAAAGACAACGTTGTCAAAGGCGCCAACAATGTGGAGAAAAAGAACCAAGCGTCTTCTCAATCTTCAAACTACTTAAGGGAGGCCTTAAGTACGATCTCAATTAAAGGTGACAGTTGACTCGCAACCAGCGATGGATCCCTAACCCTGGCTTTGTCATCTCCAGGGACGTACTCACCAAGGAGAGTCTTGCGTGCTGTTTCCCTGTCAGAATTTTAGCCTAGCCTACAATCCGATCAGTGATCCCAAATATATTTTATTTATTGATTACACCTTCCCTGATGTGGAGATCAGCCGCAGCTATTGCGTGGCGCATCTAAAGGCTTCGGACGGCTGTTCAGTCCAAGGACTGGGGAGTCGCCACACACACCCTCAATCACCCCAGCTAATGCTGGCACCCATTTACAGTTCGGTGAGCTGAAGCAATGCAGAGTTAAGTGTCTTGCTCAATTACACAAATTCACTCCAGTGGGTCAAAAATCGAACCTCTGACCTTTCAGTCCAACCAATATTCTACAACCCTCTCTTATTTAGTCTCAAATCGACTAAAATCTGTTGAAGCCTCGTGGGGGCGATATAGTAGACAAAATACGAGCGTACATATGAACCTTTTGACTTGTTACAAATAATAACAAAACAAAGTCTTGGTCTGATTACGAACCTGGGCACCATGAATCGCAGCATCTCTGTATAGCCTCTTCGCGGGCATCGCGGATAGCCAATCCGCCGCAAACTGATCTCTCTGCTCAGGATGCACCAAGCCATGATGCAGCATAGACCGAAGTTTATAGCCATCCGCCAGGCCAGCAGGAACAACTGAAAAACCGGCGGTTTAAATTCCACATCGTTTTTTTTGTGCCGTCCGTGTCGCCGTTGCAGCTGGACACCTGAATTTGACGAACTGAATCGCCACCGAACAGCAGTAGAAGAAAAACTACAAAAACTAAGTGCAGGCTCGTTCGATCACGGTAAAGTTCATTATAAAGGCGTTTCTTCTTTAATTCATGGTGCCGAGTAAATGGACTGTCTTCGTGAGGTATAAAAGGGTTACTGATTACTAGTGATTACTATATACTAATTACTAATGTAATACCAACATGTCCACACCACATGTTCACAGGGCTAATCTTAAAATCAATGGGATAGGAAAAGTTTCTTGACACTTGAGAATCCTCCTCTGTACTAACGTTGCTTCCAATGACTTTTATAGAAGAATATTTATTTCATGAGAACTCTGAAAACCAATGCCCGGATTGCACAGAAAATCACTAACCTGCACTCCTTGCGAAACCACTGACTAAGTAAAGAGTCTGCATGGGTCTCGGAAGACACCCTGCTGTTGGAGCGTCTCCAGCGATCGTTTGCCTCTGCCGAACCTGTCAACCAGCAACAGTAGCGGCGATACGGCGCTTCTCTCGCCGAAATCGTACAGGCTGAGATCGATTCGACGCACGCTCTGAGCTGAATCGATCCAGCGTTCGAGAGCCGGCGCGATGCCGCACCGAGTGACTGCGTTGAACACGTCGGGCCTGCCCAGATAGACGAGCAGTTCGCAGGGTAGCAATCCAATGCCGCACGGTTGACGCGTCATCCGACGCAGTTCGACAGCAGTGAAAACCTCGTTGCGCAGGTGGACAAACAATTTGATTGCGTCTGGCACAGTTTGCGATGCTACGCCGAGGCAGTACGCGTGCAGGCAGTTCAGGCCGTCTTCCTCGACATCGCTAACGTCGTACCCAGCCGATCGAAGATTCCGCGTCATCAGAGAGCTGCAACGACAGGCGCGGAGGTAGAATGACATCAGCAACGGGTTAGTTGGCTGCGGCAATGGCGAAACTGTATCGTCATTCTCCACTGCGTCACAGTCACCCAGCTTATGTGCCGCCGCTGGCTGTCGACTGCTCCCGGCCGAGGCGTCGACTCAACGCAAGCAACTGATCAACTCTGTCCACGGCCAGGTCGAGCAGGAATTCGACGCGGCTGGCGTCGTCAGGGAAAAATGGCCCTCCCATTGAGACTTCGTTGCTCCTGCCGAAGGACATTGTCGTACGTAGCTGGCTTGTTGGCCTAGGCAGACGCAGTCACTAGTTGATTGCGATGTAGAATATGCAATATAGTCGCGAGGTGCAACGATCTACCGCTTCCAGAGACTTCCAATTCTGAGCTTTTCGGCTGCGAACGAGGGGCGGTCAAAAAGTTATGCAAGTGGCTTCATTAAAATTTTCAGGCAGAATTAGTGTACAAATTTAGTGACCGCATTCCTTCAAATAAGGTATTTACCAGTGTTCAGAAAATATCCATTTTCTACTTTTCCATCAATATAGCTGTGGGGGACATTTGCTGAGTTTCTTGAGTCCTTAAATTATATGTATAGTACGCAACCTGCTTTTATATCTTCCAGTCGTCCATGCAGCTTTGACTGCATCTTATTCGATCAAATCTTGGTAGAGTCTAATAGCGAATACTTGATATTAACATATACGACGACTAATCGACTGTTTCCCCTCAGCGCGTTTTTGGTATTTGGATAAAGATTTCCAGAGGCTATCTTGTTTGGTTAGAGCACCTAAGGGTTAATTTAGACGATAAGCAAACCTTTGAACAGATGAATAGGTAGGGAAGTCATGTACATGTACATGTATTGCAACCAACTTTTTTGCCAAGCGTTTTACTCGTATGGTCATGGACACAGCAGACACAGTAAAGACCAAAGACCTATGTGCGTATTCAGTGGTGACAGAGTCGGACACGAAAATCAGCTTGCATAGACACTTGATTGGGTCCACCTGCTGTATTTACTCAAGCAAATAGATCGAGAGAGTGGGTAAAACAGAAGCTGTAAATTGCATATGGCTTTATTGACTTTTGATCAGAGATAACTAGAAATTGCGCCCGTAAACCTTATCTTACCCTCCTTATTAAACAGCAAATTTTATTATACAGGCATGATGCAAGGACCACTGTATATAGCTATATACAATGGTCCTTGGCGTGATGTTTGATTTGTAGCTGTGAATGTTTGGTAAATATAAACGTATGCATTAGTATCGTTTTTAGTTTACCTTGAATTCATATTGAATTCAAGTACGGTATGAATTCAAGTACGGTATATCCAATGAAAGCGTATTCATAGTACGGATTTGGATTTAAAAATGGATACCATTTATGGCAGCATTTTAAAAAGTAATTTCACTTTTGTGAGCGAAATTTGCAATGTCCATTTTTTACTGAAATAATCCGGAGTTAAACTTTTACTGTTTAACAAATGCAAAACTGCAAATTATTTTTATTCGTAGGAAAGCTAACGAGAAACAAGAATGCACAAGTAATTTTTTCTGTCAATGCTTTTATTTTATAATTGCAGTAAATGCAGTAGTACTAGTCCGTTTATTTTTACTAGTTACATTTTTTTTAAATAAATAATATATTTTTAATTTTTAACGATCAATTCTAAACTATTAGCACGTGTCGTCGGGAAAATAAGCTACACGAATGTACTTGAAGCATGTTTTGTCGATACAAAAAACGAATCGAAGAGTCAAATGGTGATGAGAGCGAAACATCGTAAGCAATGTTGACATCTTACTAGCATTATAGATTGTATTTCCTTGAATGAATTACCTTTAATCATGATAAAGAATTCATTAAAAATTGGTAGTTACATTTTTGAAGAAAAAATTAATAAACTCTTTGAAAAATGACTGCATTTTAGCTAGGTAGTTAGGAGAACTTATAATTTTTTTGAATGATTTAGATTTGCCTTTTGAAGTAAGCTTTTGAAAAGTATGCTCTTGTAAATATGGTATATTTTTTATAGCTATATACAGACTAATTAACATCTTGATATATTAATATAAAGTAGCAGTTTCTAAAAAACACTGCGCCATTGTTTTCGATACAGGTCAAAGCGTAAGCTTCAGTTCAAGGGAAAATTGTTTAAAAATGAATTGGTCCTATATAAAAACATCATGCATGGCAACCTCTACGCTCACTGTCCAAATTTATCGAATGTGATTCGCATCTTTACTAGCTCGACCTTTACGGGTAATTAATTTTTTGAAACGAATAGTGAAATAAATAATTTATCTCTGGTGCTACATTTATGATACATTTTTTCATCTCAATATAAGACACAAAACACGAGCGCAACCGCCTGATGGTAGATGTCTACCCCAAGCTGAAGGCATTCTGCCGCCAGCTTGGCTTAGAATTTCAAGTAGTCGACATGCGCTGGGGCGTCCGATTCGAGACTGTGGACGATCATAAAACTACTGAGCTGTGCTTAGCCGAGATTGACAATTGCAATCAGCTGTCTAGGGGGCCGACTTTTGTGGTGAGTGAGTTGGAACCAATAAAATGCGTATTAAATTAACAATGGATTATTTTGTGGTTCGACGAAAGATTATCCAAATATCGGAAATGTTTTTGTGTTAAGGTATGCGTTTCTCATTCAATTAGACATTAGACTAATTTAACTGTGAGGGAGAATTCTGATGGCCAATGATGACTTTTGATTGTCAGGAAAGATTTCCTTTTGTCAGGGAAAGTTTCTTTGTGTCAGGGAAGGGTTCCTTGCGTCAGGGAAGGTTTCTTTGTGTCAGGGAAGGTTTCCTTGTGTCAGGGAAGGTTTCATTGTGTCAGGGAAGGTTTCCTTGTGTCAGGGAAGGTTTCCATGTGTCTGGGAAGGTTTCCATGTGTCTGGCAAGGTTTCCATTCTGGGAAGGTTTCCTTGTGACAGGGAAGTTTTCCATGTGTCTGGGAAGGTTTCCATTCTGGGAAGGTTTCCTTGTGTCTGGGAAGGTTTCCATTCTGGGAAGGTTTCCTTGTGTCAGGGAAGGTTTCCTTGTGTCTGGGAAGGTTTCCATGTGTCTGGGAAGGTTTCCATGTGTCTGGGAAGGTTTCCATGTGTCAGGAAAGGTTCCCATGTGTCAGGGAAGGTTTCCTTGCGTCAGGGAAGGTTTCCATGTGTCAGGGAAGGTTTCCATGTGTCAGGGAAGGTTTCCATGTGTCAGGGAAGGTTTCATCATGTGTCAGGAAAGGTTCCCATGTGTCAGGGAAGGTTTCCTTGTGTCAGGGAAGGTTTTCTTGTGTCACGGAAGGTTTCAAAGTGTTAGGGAAATTATCTGCTAGTTGCAACATTGGAGTTGCAACAAATGCTATGAAAATGTTAAATGTTTTTATAACTTGTTAAAACATACTGTATGTTTATTTTACTTCTGCATGCATTTTGCATGCAACCTTACTTATGTTCATATGCAAAATGCTGCAACTGGACTTACTGAGAGAGTCGTGGGAAACCTTAGGCTGCAAAATCTCAGCGCTCTATTTGAGGCGGTACCTCGTATGCTGTTTGTCATCGTACTATGGCGTTGCTCGATGTTCTCTGTGACCACACCCAACCGTTTTGCAGACATTTCTATCGCACAAGTACGGCTACAGGCCGTTTCCTAGGGAGATTGCAGCGGATGAGTTTGACAAGATTGTTGCTAAGCTGGACAAGACAGCCAAGGCTTTGTTTAACAAGTGAGGACTACTTTCTGATGGACTATACTATGGGGTGGGAGTGAAACTCTTGCAAATTCAGGTGTGATTAGAGAGATTCAGGTGTGTTTGGAGAGATTCAGGTGTGTTTGGAGAGATTCAGGTGTGCTTGGAGAGATTCAGGTGTGTTTGGAGAGATTCAGGTGTGTTTGGAGAGATTTAGGTGTGCTTGGAGAGATTCAGGTGTGCTTGGAGAGAATCAGGTGTGCTTGGAGAGAATCAGGTGTGTTTGGGGAGATTCAGGTGTGCTTGGAGAGATTCAGGTGTGCTTGGAGAGATTCAGGTGCGTTTGGAGAGATTCAGGTGTGCTTGGAGAGGTTCAGGTTTGACTAGAAATAGCCAGGTTGGATTCGGGAAGATTTAGGTACCAAAGGACACTCAGAATTAAATTTTCTGAGAGTGATTTAAAAATTCTGTCATGCCGCTCAGGTGGTTCAAACTGGACTCGAACTCGGTACCACTGTCTTATGTGCTGCAGTCAATCAGCTCAGTCATTGAAGGCTACAACGAGGATGCAACCCCTGCCGAGAGGCGCAAGGTGCGGATTTGAGAGTTTCAATAACCATTCTCTGAAAGCAAAACATAAAAACGTATTTTGTCTACTGTGCGTGCGCCACCTCTCTCGTCTCTCCACTCTCATCTCTCCACTCTCTCATCTCTCATCTCTCATCTCTCATCTCTCCACTCTCTCATCTCTCATCTCTCATCTCTCATCTCTCATCTCTCATCTCTCATCTCTCATCTCTCATCTCTCCACTCTCTCATCTCTCATCTCTCATCTCTCCACTCTCTCATCTCTCATCTCTCCACTCTCTCATCTGTCATCTCTTATCTGTCATCTCTTATCTCTCATCTCTCATCTCTCATCTCTCATCTCTCATCTCTCCACTCTCTCATCTCTCATCTCTCATCTCTCATCTCTCATCTCTCATCTCTCATCTCTCATCTCTCATCTCTCATCTCTCCACTCTCTCATCTCTCATCTCTCATCTCTCATCTCTCATCTCTCCACTCTCTCATCTCTCATCTCTCATCTCTCATCTCTCATCTCTCCACTCTCATCTCTCATCTCTCATCTCTTCTCTCATCATCTCTCATCTCTCCAGTCTCTCTCTCTCCTCTCTTAACTCTCCTCTTTCATCTCTCCACCATCTCACTCTCATCTTTTCACTCTTTCATCTCTCCTCTCTTATCTCTCATCTCTCCACTCTCTCATCTTTTCTCTCTCCACTCTCTTATCTCTCTCCCTCCTTTTTTATCTCTCCTATCTCCACTCTCTTATATCTATACTCTCTCATCTCTTCGCTCTCTCATCTCTCCACCCTCTCACTCTCATATCTCCACTTTTTCACCTCTTCACTCCCTCATCTCTCTCTCCTCTCTCCTTTGTCTCCTCGCTCTTTGTCATCTCTCAAGCTGCAGCAATATAATGTTATTTGATATTCTTGTTTCTCAGTTCGGCAAATTATTCTGGCAAGAGTGCGAGATAATGCAAGAATCTCTTTTAAAAGCCGTCAAGAAAGTTCTTCCACCGAGCCAGATGGAGAAGTACTTTATGTCTGGTGCGTTAAAACAAAATGAAATTTTACTTTATATACTTTAATAACGCATTGATACTCGTATATTGTAAATGTTGAAATTTAGTCACAGAAACGGAGATACAGGAAGGCATTATCAAGGCCAAGAATCCCAAGGTGCAGTGCATTTGGTTCTATCGCGACATTGTTGACATTGACAACCAGCCAGAGACCGATCTACTTAAACGATTTCGCGGTAAGCTCATACTTAACTCTATTTACACTACTATCTAAGCCTGTAAGTAGCAACCAAAGCAAATTCCACTTTTTAATCTTATTTCTGCACAGAAAGTGCCAATGATCCGTCCGCGGTGTCGAGCGGAATCCAAGACCGATTGGCGCGTTTGAAACGGGAGAAAATCCCATCTGTACTGCCGGCTGAGAACATTTCCAGGTTCACCGTGCACTGGTCGCATAACGGTAAAGATGGAGCAAAACCTTAGTGGATTTTTTCCTTTTATTCTTTTATAGTTTCTTCTAATTGAGTCCTCGGTCATAAAAGTAACAACTCCCTTTGAGTCCTCTGCTATCTGAGCAATTCCCCATTGAGTCCTCTGCTATCTGAGCAATTCCCCATTGAGTCCTCTGCTATCTGAACAATTCCCCATTGAGTCCTCTGCTATCTGAGCAATTCCCTCATTGAGTCCTCTGCTATCTGAACAATTCCCCATTGAGTCCTCTGCTATCTGAGCAATTCCCCATTGAGTCCTCTGCTATCTGAGCAATTCCCCATTGAGTCCTCTGCTATCTGAACAATTCCCCATTGAGTCCTCTGCTATCTGAGCAATTCCCTCATTGAGTCCTCTGCTATCTGAGCAATTCCCCATTGAGTCCTCTGCTATCTGAGCAATTCCCTCATTGAGTCCTCTGCTATCTGAGCAATTCCTCATTGAGTTCTCTGCTATCTTAGCAATTCCTCATTGAGTGCTGATAAGATAATATTACACCTGGACATTCATACAGTTATACATGAAAATTGTTTAGACAGAAATTACTCGAATCCACATTACAAAGGCATCGACCCGGACAATGTGCCGGAGCACCAGGCCTACCTGGACAGCTTGTGCGCAGATTTCGAGACCCGGATGAAGATGCACATCCTCGAGAGTGTGGTTGGCGCCGCGACTACAGGAGGCGAGGGTCGAATCGCTGGCAACCCGCTGGCCAGGGAGGTAATTCAGCACGCCAGGTTCGCCCAGTCGAAGTCGGCCACTTTCTACGGCCGGCAGCCGCTGCTGAACCTCCTGACTCAGTACCTGGCCAAGCCTGCCAGCTCGCCTCTGATCTGCTACGGCGTCTCCGGCTGCGGCAAGACCAGCCTGATGGCCAAGCTGGCCTTCGCCATGCTGGACCGCCATCGCCCGCTGGCCGCTGATGGCACCGACGACGGCTCGTCAGGACCGGGCGCTTTTGTGCTGCTCAGATTTCTGGGGACAACGCAAAATTCTAGCAGCCTGAGGGAGCTGCTGAATAGCCTCATCAATCAGTCGAGACGGATGCTGGGGGTCAACAAGGACGGGGTTAATGTGAGTGACTGACAGACAGACAGACAGACTGACAGACAGACAGACAGACAGACAGACAGACAGACAGACAGACAGACAGACAGACAGACAGACAGACAGACAGACAGACAGACAGACAGACAGACAGACAGACAGACAGACAGACAGACAGACAGACAGACAGACAGACACTAAGACAGACAGACAGACAGACAGACAGACAGACAGACAGACAGACAGACAGACAGACAGACAGACAGACAGACAGACAGACAGACAGACAGACAGACAGACAGACAGACAGACAGACAGACAGACAGACAGACAGACAGACAGACAGACAGACAGACAGACAGACAGACAGACAGACAGACAGACAGACAGACAGACAGACAGACAGACAGACAGACAGACAGACAGACAGACAGACAGACAGACAGACAGACAGACAGACAGACAGACAGACAGACAGACAGACAGACAGACAGACAGACAGACAGACAGACAGACAGACAGACAGACAGACAGACAGACAGGCAGACAGACAGGCAGACAGACAGACAGACAGACAGACAGACACATAGACAGACAGACAGACAGACAGACTTACTTGCGTATCCATGTGCGCGTGCAGGATGGAATAATGCAACCCATTAGACGTTTTTCCCACAGATCCAGTCTGTGAAGACCCTAGCAACCGCAGTGGTTCTGATGCTAAAGCGATTGGCCTCTATAAAGCCAGTCTTGGTAGTTCTTGACAGCATCGACCAGCTGAAACCGGACGACTCAGCTCACTCGTGCTTCTGGCTGCCGCAGAGCCTGCCAGAAAATGTTTGGTTCGTGGTGTCAACGCTGCCTGAGGAGCATGGAATTCTGGACAGCTTAAAGGTTTGTGTTACCGGATACAGTTTGGCAAATATTTTGAAGATGATGTTAACTGAGCATGCCCCACAGGAGTAAACAGCTTATACAAGTACAAGTACTGGAAGAATGGTGCTAATCCTATAAAAAACCAAAACAAACAACCAACGTGTACTAAAACGCAACCAACACGTACTAAAACACACAACCAATACCTTCTAAAACACCCAACCAGCACGAACTAAAACACAACCAACGCTTACTAAAGCACACAACCAACGCCTTTTAAAACACACAACCAACCCGTACAAATACACACAACCTACACCTTCTAAAACACACAACCTACACCTTCTAAAACACACAACCAGCACGTACTAAAAGACACAACCAACGCGTACTAAAATACACAACCAACACGTACTAAAAGACACAACGAACACGTACTAAAATGCACAACCAACGCCTTCTAAAACACAATCAACGCGTACTAAAACACACAACCAACACGTACTAAAAGACAACGAACACGTACTAAAATGCACAACCAACGCCTTCTAAAACACAATCAACGCGTACTAAAACACACAACCAACACGTACTAAAACACACAACCAACGCGTACCAAAACACGATTTTCTTTCGGCAGACAATATACAAATTCGACACCGACGAGTGTCGTCAGAATTTCGTCGAGGTGACCCAGCTTGATCCGTCAGACAGCAAAGCCATTCTGCGCGAGCAGCTTCGACAACGCGACAGAATTCTGACGGACAAGCAGCTGCGATTGCTGGAGACCTGCGTAGCTCGAGTGGCGCTGCCGCTGTACGCTCGGCTGTGCGTTGATTTCGCTGCAAAGTGGAGCAGCTTCTCGGTGGTTGATGAGGAAGCTCTTGGTGAGTAGCTTGCAATTCTTGCACTGGGCCAAGGGAGGAACCTCAGCTCAGGATTGGGAAACTAGATTAAAGCATTTGAGAGGGTGGTGGATGATGTTAGCACCTGAAACTGGGGATCTTGGAGATTAGTGAGACAACAAAGGAAAATATGGGAGGGCGGCAGATCTGGGATGCTGGTCCAGCAACTGAGGATCTGGGAGGCTGTCCCTGGAACTAAGGATCTGGGAGGCCTGTCCAGCAACTGAGGATCTGGGAGGCTGTCCCTGCAACTGAGGATCTGGGAGGCTGGCCCAGCAACGGAGGATCTGGGAGGCTGTCCCTGGAACTAAGGATCTGGGAGGCCTGTCCAGCAACTGAGGATCTGGGAGGCTGTCCCTGCAACTGAGGATCTGGGAGGCTGGCCCAGCAACGGAGGATCTGGGAGGCTGGCCCTAGCAATTGAGGATCTGGAAGTGTATCAGGATCTGGGAGTGTATCAGGATCTGGGAGTGTATCAGGATCTGGGAGTGTATCAGGATCTGGGAGTGTATCAGGATCTGGGAGTGTATCAGGATCTGGGAGTGTATCAGGATCTGGGAGTGTATCAGGATCTGGGAGTGTATCAGGATCTGGGAGTGTATCAAGATCTGGGAGTGTATCAGGATCTGGGAGTGTATCAGGATCTGGGAGTGTATCAGGATCTGGGAGTGGACAGATTCAGCCCACAAGTCTCGCTCGCAAACAGCGCCCACAGTGCGCGAGATCATCTCGCAGCTGTTTGCCGGAATCGAGCGCAAGCACGGCGTACTGCTGGTCCGGAGAGCCCTCGGCTACCTCACCGTGAGCTACGCCGGACTGTCGGAGAACGAACTGGAGGACATTCTGGCGTTGGATGACGACGTGCTGAATGACACCTTCGAGTATTGGATGCCACCGGTACGACGGCTGCCGCCTCTGGCCATCAACCGGGTGATTTTTGACCTGCAAGACTATTTGGGTGAGTGCTGAATCGAATGCAGCAGCGGAGTGTTGATATTGGGATAAATTTTGGATTTCTAAAATTAGCTTTCAGCTGCTTGGAGTGAAGCGTTTTTTGCTAGGGATGTAGCGTTGCTAAGGCTGTAGCGTCTGTTGCTAAGTGTAACGTCTGTTGCTAGGGTGTAGTGTCTGTTGCTAGGGCTGTAGCGTCTGTTGCTAGGCACGTAACATCTGTTGCTAGGGCTGTAGCGTCTGTTGCTAAGTATAAAGTTTGTTGCTATGAACGTAGCGCCTGTTGCTAGGGTGTAGTGTCTGTTGCTAGGGTGTAGTGTCTGTTGCTAGGGATGTAGCGTCTGTTGCTAGGGCTGTCACGTCTGTTGCTAGGGATGTAGCGTCTGTTGCTAGGGTGAAGTTTCTGTTGTTAAGCATGTAACGTCTGTTGCTAGGGCTGTCGCGTGTGTTGCTAGGGATGTACCGTCTGTTGCTAGGGCTGTAGCGTCTGTAACCAGGGTTGCTAGCTTTCATTCTCATTCTAAGGTATATTAGACTATGAACTAAACTCAATAAATCATGTATTGAATCAAATTATCCTTTTATGCGACAGTTGAGCAGGGCTCAGAAGGTGTCCCCACACTGCGCTGGTATCATCGGCAATTCCTCGAGGCTGCACTCGACAGATTCTGCTCCGATGCTGACACGGTGGAACAAATGAACCAGCTGATGGCAGAGTTTTTTACTGGAGTCTGGGCTGGTAAGTTCGAATTTATGGTTTATTAACTGATTTCGACTTTGCACGAAATAAACAATAGCCTTAGCAACGCCATAGAAACCGATGAGTCTGGCAGTACCACGCCTTGGCAACGCCATAGAAACCAATGACAGTACTACGCCTTAGCAATGCCATAGAAACCAGTTAGTCTGACAGTACCACCCCCTTAGCAACGCTATACAACAAGAAGAACAACAAAATACGCGGCCCTGCGAGCAAAAGGTCACAGTTAGGGCAGGGCGCGTCAGATGGCGCGCCGCAGAGCCTGGGAGCGAACAAAGCCCGCTCCGTTAGCAGTGTCGGGCGCCCCGGCGTCGCACAGCAGCTGCAGTCCACGCATCGACGGGTTCGGGCCTGACCCCGCCTGAACGGACCCTGCAAGGTGAGCAGCGGGACGTCCTGAACAGGTTGGGGGCAGTAGCCCTCGGCCCGGATCACGTGGTCCGCCAGTTGAAGTCGCCGCCGGCGTAGGATGGTGGACGGACGCTGCAGCTTGGCCCGATCGTACAGGGCCTCGGTCCCGACGCTCTCGTCAGCTCGAAAGGCCGCACGGAACAGCCCTGGCCGATATTTCTAGCGATAGCAACGCTATAGAAACAAATTAGTCTGACAGTAGTACGCCTTAGCAACGCCATGGAAACAAGCAGCAATAACCTGTCTAAACACTGCTAAACTCAATCTCAAACAGCCAAACCGAAGCCCTTCGTGGACCTCAGCGCCAAAGGCTCCGGCCAGGAGGGCTCGGCCCTGCGCTACGTCCCCGACCAGCCGACTCGCTTCGAAGGCGGCGAATTCAACCGTCGGAAACTGGTGGAACTGCCGCATCACCTGTTGCTAGCTGGCGACATTGACTCGCTGAAATCCCACTGCTTGGCCAATTTCGAATTTCTGCACTCGCTGGCCAAAGCCAAAGGCGTCGACGCCTGCATCGAAGCGTTCAGAGCCGCGCTGCAGGTCTGGCCGGATGACCAGCTGCTCAACTCGCTCGGCTCGCTGTTCAACCAGTCGCATCAGACGCTCGCCTTCGAGCCCGACCTGCTGCCACTGCAGCTGCTGACCCGCCTGCCGCCCGCTAGCGACGAGGACAATCAGCTGATCCGAGCCAAACTGTTGGCCGACGCTGCCTCGGCCACCAACTGCAAGATCTTCGCGCCAATTCAAATCGTTCGACGTGGCGCCGACTCGATCGGAGATGCTCAAGCAGGAGGACTGCAGCAGGGCCTGATGTTCTCCCTGGCCAAGCATAAGAAATCCGTGGTGGCTCTAGCTGTCAGTGAGGACTTCAGCAAGGCTGTGACAGGTCTGTTTTGGTCTGTACTTGCCTGTCTGTGCGGCAGTGTCTCAGTGTCTGTCTGTCTGTCTGTCTGTCTTAGTGTCTTAGTGTCTGTCTGTCTGTCTTAGTGTCTGTCTGTCTGTCTGTCTGTCTGTCTGTCTGTCTTAGTGTCTTAGTGTCTGTCTTAGTGTCTTAGTGTCTGTCTGTGTGTCTCTCTGTCTGTCTGTCTGTCTGTCTGTCTTAGTGTCTTAGTGTCTGTCTGTGTGTCTCTCTGTCTGTCTGTCTGTCTGTCTGTCTTAGTGTCTTAGTGTCTGTCTGTCTGTCTGTCTGTCTGTCTGTCTGTCTGTCTGTCTGTCTGTCTGTCTGTCTGTCTGTCTGTCTGTCAGTCTTAGTGTCTGTCTGTCTGTCTGTCTGTCTGTCTGTCTGTCTGTCTGTCTGTCTGTCTGTCTGTCTGTCTGTCTGTCTCATCCCCAGTCCTCCCCACCCAAAACCGCAAACTCAGTCGGTGAGGAGAGCGCGGTGAGTTTCTGGGACCTGGACAAGGGCTCCTGCCTTCGCACGGTGCAACTGGGTGAGGATTTGGACCCGGCAGTCTACTTTGTGAACCAGGACAGGCAGGCTGTGGTTACCGTATCCTCTGGATTCGCTGTACTGCAGTAAGTTAAACTTTATGGAACATCGCTAAAAGCGACAAAAAGCGCACTAATTTAAAATTTGTTCAATTTGAAAAAAAAAACAGATTCGGCTCCGGCGTCTACGTTCGCTCGTTCAAACGAGCTGACGGTCAGTTCTCAGCGTCGCCAGTCAAAGACGCTGGTCGTCGCACAATCGACAATCGGATCTTTGTCCACCCGATTCGAGGCGGAAGCCAGCTGGTGGTGTTCGGCAATCCGTATCTGCACATACTGAGCTGCGATGACTGGACGGAGGTCGGCAGAATCGACTTGGCCCATAGCGCCGCCGCTGCAAAGATTGACAAAGTTTTCACCGGATTAAATTCGTATAATACGGCTACACCGGTTGCAGGTAGGCAGCACCGAATAATATTTTCCGTGACTGCTACTCTACAACGAGTTTAACGAGCTAAAATCATTTACGCAAAATCATTATTATCCCTGATCCCGATCCCTGATCCCGATCCCTGATCCCGATCCCTGATCCCGATCCCTGATCCCGATCCCTGATCCCGATCCCTGATCCCGATCCCTGATCCCGATCCCTGATCCCGATCCCTGATCCCGATCCCTGATCCCGATCCCTGATCCCGATCCCTGATCCCGATCCCTGATCCCGATCCCTGATCCCGATCCCTGATCCCGATCCCTGATCCCGATCCCTGATCCCGATCCCTGATCCCGATCCCTGATCCCGATCCCTGATCCCGATCCCTGATCCCGATCCCTGATCCCGATCCCTGATCCCGATCCCTGATCCCGATCCCTGATCCCGATCCCTGATCCCGATCCCTGATCCCGATCCCTGATCCCGATCCCTGATCCCGATCCCTGATCCCGATCCCTGATCCCGATCCCTGATCCCGATCCCTGATCCCGATCCCTGATCCCGATCCCTGATCCCGATCCCTGATCCCGATCCCTGATCCCGATCCCTGATCCCGATCCCTAATTAAAATTAAATAAAAATTACCTCCCAGGCATCGACAAATACCTGCTAGTTGTTGAACCGGAGATGCAAATGTCAATCTATCAGTTCGATTTGCAAAAGCTGCAGTTCCTGCAGCACAAGGTATACTTTCACGAGCGATCGGACGAAGAAATGGACGCTGGTGAGTCCGACGAATCAATCGATGGTCTCTACATCGACCGGAACGAGAGCCAGTGCCTGTTCTTGGAGACTGACAAGAAAGAAGTGCACTTTTGCCAGCTGCCGAGTCTTGACGTCATCAAAGTGGTGTCGCTTACTAGCTGCTCCGATGGCCTTATTCGATCGGGCGAGTAAGGATTTTGTTTGTTTTTTTGACTAATTGATTGATTGATTGATTGATTGATTGATTGATTGATTGGTGGATTGATTGATTGATTGATTGATTGATTGATTGATTGATTGATTGATTGATTGATTGGTGGATTGATTGATTGATTGATTGGTTGGTTGGTGGATTGATTGATTGATTGAACTATTGATTGATTGATTGATTGATTGACTGATTGATTGATTGAAAAATTATTTGTTAGTTTGCTTACTTTGAATACGCGCTCTTATTGAATAAGCTAAATGTGAAAACTTTATTTGCATTTCAGTCTGATACAGGACAATTTAGGTGAGTGAGGTTGAGTAAGGGTTCATGGACGGGCAACCTAGCACACACGTATGTACACTTTGATAGATTGCCACATCCTTATCCCCTGTACTTTAGGAGCTCATGATATCCGGCCCAACCATTGGTGATAGTTAATGAGCAACATAAGCTTTGAGCACTGTCGCGAAGCAAGGATTCTCCTTTCCAATCTTTGTGTGTACTTTAGTAGACCGTAATCCCCGTCTCACCCTGTAATTTGGGTCAACTTTCCGATTTGTACTTTTAAAGGTCGGCACTGGGTGAACGACCGATATCTGATCTTGCCCAGCGAGAGGGCCCACCAGCCCTGCGTGCTGTTGTGGGACAGCCGCAATGAAAGCTACAGCCAGTGCTGCCCGCACCCGTCTCGGGTGTCAATCAACGCCATTCGAGTCGACTCGGCGTTGCAGAAAGTCGTCACCGTCTGTACCGACGCTTGCCTGTACATGTTCGACAGGACCAAGGAGGCCGCAGCTGCGACCGAGAGTGGACAGGCCAAGGAGGCGGTTCAGGAAAATGCTAGTTACAGCTGGAAGTGAGCATAGTGTTAACTGAGATTAGGAATGAAAGATCCCAGATCCTCGATCCCAGATCCTCGATCCCAGATCCTCGATCCCAGATCCTCGATCCCAGATCCTCGATCCCAGATCCTCGATCCCAGATCCTCGATCCCAGATCCTCGATCCCAGATCCTCGATCCCAGATCCTCGATCCCAGATCCTCGATCCCAGATCCTCGATCCCAGATCCTCGATCCCAGATCCTCGATCCCAGATCCTCGATCCCAGATCCTCGATCCCAGATCCTCGATCCCAGATCCTCGATCCCAGATCCTCGATCCCAGATCCTCGATCCCAGATCCTCGATCCCAGATCCTCGATCCCAGATCCTCGATCCCAGATCCTCGATCCCAGATCCTCGATCCCAGATCCTCGATCCCAGATCCTTGATCCCAGGTAAAGTTACGCCAATCACATGTCACTCCAATTGCAGAAACAGCTTTGTCTTGGATTCCGATGAAAGGTACATTGTGTACTCCGGACTCAGAACTATCAAGGAGCCAGGCAAAGATAAGCGCACTGACAGTCTGCTAGTAGTCTATGACACTGTCAAAGAGGACAAGGTTAGAGAGGTAAGGAAGGAACACGACTACACAGCTACCATTTTAAAAATCCAGTTGTGGGGTGATTTAGCCTCATCCAATAATCCCTAGAATCATCATAAATATCTGACCCCTTTCAATTCAAAGCAATAGAGCAATGCCCAATTTCCAACCGACCACTTTGCCCAGTTCTGCATGCCCACAAAGCGGTCCTGGACAGTGAGCAAGTACAACGACTCAACGGTGCTAATTGAGCACAATCGCAAAGGCTACCTGTTGGATCTGATTGGCGCAACTGTTACCATGGAGACGCAAGGAGCTTCCGGTGGCACAATCGATATGATTGGCGTTTCGGCGAACCAACGTGAGACC
Organism: Macrostomum lignano; assembly: GCA_002269645.1. Classification (NCBI taxonomy): domain Eukaryota; kingdom Metazoa; phylum Platyhelminthes; family Macrostomidae; genus Macrostomum; species Macrostomum lignano. The sequence goes on along the minus strand of NIVC01000922.1, from coordinate 109,157 downwards.
CAATTTCGTTCTAGCAGTGCTAGAGTCAGTATCTATGGCCTCCATTCAGTTTAGGTAAACTAATAATGATCATAGTTTATTACACCTGCCCTAATTGGGCCAGATGTGCAACCGACAGCTCAGCCGCAGCTATTGCGCGGCGCATCTGAAGGCTGCGTACGGCTGTTCAGTCCAAGGACTTGGGGGTCGCCACACACAGCCTCAATTACCCCAGCTAATGCTGGCACCCATTTTACAGCTGGGTGAACTGAAGCAATGCAGAGTTAATTGTGTCCTGCTCAAGGATACAAATTGTTCCGCTAGGCTACAATCCCCTAAAACACTTGTACTCGTAGTTTAACCTCCAATCAAATAAATGCAATTTTTAGTTCTCGCTAGTACTACGACTCACTGAAAAGGAAACTTCTAAGGCTCCTTGCACAGGTACGCACCAATCCAGAAGTTTCTGCTCGGCTCCTGGCCAAATCCAACCGCATATTCGGTCCAGTTGCGATAGAAATCGGTTGTGTTGTCGACTCCGTGCTGAATTGTTATCCAACAAGTTTGCAGCGATGTCACGAAAACCTGAAATACCGGGGTATATCGTTTTGCTGATACTTGAATTTCTTGCAAAATTATTTCTAATCGCTAGAAGTTGGTCACCTACTTTTAATGATGATGAAATCGCAGGGCTGCTCCGCGGGAGTCTGAGGCAACGAGTTTTCCTCGCTGGAAAAAACGTGTCGGAAAAGTTTTGCTTGAATCTAAAAAATAGTCCGGCAGTAAAGCATTAATATTTTTCTCACCTAAAAAGCACTGAGACTTCACTGCTCCGTCGCCGCTGATGAAGACGAGAAGCTGATCACTAAGCAGGTACTTGGCTGCAAAAACGGCGCACTCCAGCAAATCGTTGGCTTGGTCGATGAAAGATAGACGGAACTCGCGCACTTTATCGCCTGACCAGCTTTGGCTGTCGACTTCGTGCAGTTGAGCAGCAGAAGCAGCAGTGGCTAAGCACAGAGTCAGCAAAGCTACGAGATTGTACATGATTGCTTGGCTGAGTTGTTGACTATACTCTGAGTGGGAATTGGAATCTAGTATATTGTATGCATATTTATGTACAGCTATCTAATATACAATATATTTGATGCGCGTAGATGCATATAGTCAGATGCATCTGATTGGACTACGTAGAAATTTCTGAGTTTCCTGGGCAACAGTAATTGCCACTGTACTCAGTCCAGTGCTCACTTGTTCATGCGCACTAGAAAGATTTCTCGCTGTATAGTTGAAACAGTTCATAAAACAAACCGATTTCAAGGAAATCTGGAATGCAATAATAAGTAAATTAGAATGTTTTTCATAAAAAATTGACAAGTAACCATACCATACTCAACTAGTTGCTTAGAGTCATCCACAATCGATTCTCACCCACGAGGGTCAACAACCCCCCCTCGAGGCGCAAAGTTTGTACAAATTTTTGACAAGAAAGTCAGGACTACTGTAATGACTTTTGAGACCTTAAACAGAATGAGAAATGATATACATGTATTTGTTATTGAAACAAGACAGTGCATTCGATGGAAACTTCGAACTAGTAGTGTTAAAGCTTCGAGCGTGTAAAAGTGACTGCAACAATTTTCGAAGATATCAATCATTGAGCTCTATAGCCTCGAACAAAATGTATTATCTATGAAATTTAGGACAATTTCAAGAAATTTGTGCCCCTGTATGCGGTACTCAGGAAATTCGCATCCATTTTTAACAATATTTTTTAAGCCTGATTTGCATTTTATAGTGCATCAATGTCAACTGAATAGTACAAGCTAGTTGGCTCCGCTAATCTGCTCAAAAATACGCTCGTATGTTTAAATTTCCTAGAAATCGTCTCAATCAGTCGGTCGCAGCGCAGTTTGAAACTGCACGACGCAGTGACGGGAAAAGCTAGCATTGCCTTACCGGATGTGTTTGGCTCTCAACCAACTCAAGTCATCTCCGAGATGATTGTCACACCCGGGGGTCGTTATGTAATCATGTGCGACGAAAATAAAAACAATAAGTTCGTCTGCTACCAGCTGAGACGAGACGAGGACGACAGTGGAAACGCGACTGACAAAGTTTTCGACTTAAAAGACGGCACCAGAACCGATCTGTCGCTTTATGACGCATTTGCCACAGACGATGAAGAACTGTTGGTGACACTTGCAGAAGCTAAGGTGGGTTAATTACCTTTGCATATTCAGTAGGCACTAATATTTTTAGTGTCAATTAAACTAATGAGCTCGAGACTACAAGTTGGTACTCGATATAATCTGGCCTGGACCAATAGTGATCCTTTGATCTGTACCAGGAATGATCCTATGACATGGACTAGGAATGCTTTTGAAGCGTAGATTAGAAATTATTGTGACTTGGACTAGGACTAATCCCTGCAACCTGGACTAGGAATGATTATGTGAATCGATTCTGTAAATTAGACGGGGAATAGCTCGTATCAAGCGAAATGAAGCTACGTTCTAAAAAAGGGGTGTAGCGTCTAATTGCAAACTGAATAAAGACTAAAATTCAACAACCAAAATTAAAGGTGGGCCCAAAAACCGGCCGTTTGCGCAGTATCTCCTGCCTGACCGTCTGGAATCTTCGGACGCGCGTCAAAGAACGCGTACTATTCGACCAAGAATTCGCCGACAAAGCCATGGGTAAACTGGACGATATGGACACCCTGTACTTTGCCAGCCTGGGCGGTCGGTTCGTTGTTACCGGACATGACGACGGCTACGTTCGAGTTTGGCACCTGGAGCAGTCCACGCCCTTGACCCGGCAGAAGGCGCACGATCACATGATCTCGGACATGTTTGCGCCCAGATGCAGCTTGGCCACTGATGGCGTACAATCTTCGGGCCAGACTAAAAATTACGCGATGTACTTTGTGTCTGTCTGCGACGACGACGCCGAGATGAGCTTCAAATACTGGAAGCTGGACGTCACAGAGACTGTAGCTGACGATGGCAAAGGCCGCTGGTCGGTTGAGTGCACCCACATGGCCACGTACAAGATGATGGATTCGGTGGGTTCGACTGATAAAGTGTCCTTTTAATTATAGGCCTTTTCCGATACAGTATAGATCGTAAAATGAAACCCCTGGACACCAAAGTGATTTTTGATTTATTAAATCCTGGAACTAAGGTGGATTATGACTTATGTATGCAAAAACTCTCTGAACGGTACGGTGGATTCTGAAAACCCGAAATCTTTGATCTGGATACTTTACAGTGAAGCTACGAGTAGCTACATTATCTGTATCTTGATTCTATCTCCTGTCTAATCTAATGCTTTCACAATAGCATTAGATTAGAAAAACATCAAATAATCATTTTACGATCCCCATATGCAGTTTAAACAATTCCTTGCGCTGCAAAACGGCACCAGAAATCTGCTGCTGTTGAACGAGTACGACACTCCGCAGCAGCTGGTGCTCATGGACCCGAACGCTAGAGCTGAGATCTGGGGCAGACCAGATGGACCTGAGTGGTTCGGCCCGAAGAAAAATCAAGGTTAGACTTTTCCTTTCGATTTAAAAGCTTGTGCTACAAACATTTTCAAATTAAACTAAAAATAACGTTCTCATTGCAGTAACCCTGAGTCTGTTCGACGGGGAGAAATTTCCAACTGATCCGAGCGATCCGGACAAAGAGACTGACCGACCAGAGAGCGACTATGATGATGATTAAGATTGATAAGTGATAAATTTTCGCTGACAATGTTGTATTTCAAACTTCTGAACGTTTTATGGCCAAGCGGTACATATAAGAGGCTTTTTATTTAAATCAGTAAGTCTGTGAGGGAGGGTATGGTGATAATTAATAAAGTCGGTGTCTTTGTAGTCTACTCGCTGTTATTGGCCTTTGAAGCATGAATATTGTTTGAAGTTCACAACCGATTAACCTGCACTGCTTGGAAAAGTTGATTAATTAAAAATTCATATTTGAAATCTTACTATTCAGCTTGAATATCATAGCTAATTATTTATTAGAAGCTACTGTATCTACTCTTATTTTTGTTGTTATTTGAATTAATTCATAAGTAAATACTTGAAGTAAATAAAACAAAGTTGGCACCACTTTATAATTTTGCTTTTTATTTTTTACGGTACATATTGCGACCGTATGTTGCTATATATTTGATTGTATTAGTGGTACACTTAGAAATTTTAAGCGTATGTTTTGTGTCTTTTATTTATATTGCGGTTATATTGCGACGATGCAATGTATTTATACGAGCGTAGATGTCTTAAATACTTTTAATAATTTTCTTAAAGTTGATGGTGGCATCCGCTTTCTTATATTTAAAACGCAAAAAGCTTGCTTTCGTACGTTGATGTTTCCACATTTAATCCGGAGTGTTTTTTTTTAGTTTGCGTGCTCTAGAAATTTATTAAAACAAATTTATTACAACAACAGTAGCCTTTGTTGGCTTACAATTAACTCTCTTTTCTTTTTTCAATGTAATGATTTCCTTACTTATAGTAAAATTCCCTGTTTTAATCCTTGCCAATATCCCAAAATCTCAGAGTTCCAGTATGTTTATTGTTTATTTGCCTACTTATTGTACTAAATATTAATACCACCACAAAGGTCTGTTTGTAAACTTCTGACAAAATCAATGCACTCAAAACTTTAAACGTCGTGAAATTTTATTTTGTTACTTTTTTAAACCGCGATTGGACTACTTGTGTGGTGGGCTAGAAAGGGAAGAAAGAGAGAAGAGGAAATAGGAGCTTGGAGATGAGAGATGAGGGATGAGATAAGAGGAGAGATATAATGGAGAAGAGAGAAGAGAACTGAGAAGATGCGAACATTGAGCGGGTCGGATTGCTATGGTAAAGTTTCAAAGAATTCGAGGGCCGGATAGAGAGGCTTTCCGTGTCATCAACTTTCTATATCAGTGGTAAAAAACTACCGAAAATATGAAAAGTTGCCTTTGAACAACGAAAAACAACGGCCAGCCACAGTTAATCTCTACGGGTGTGTATTATTAATAATTTCAGTTATATTCACGAATCCAGGTAGAATTAATCGAATATAATATTAATCTAATAAAAGTAATAATTGACTACAAATTGTAAATCGTCCCATTTTCCGACGCTCGACGCAGTTACTCGATAGTTTATCGAGGAAGTTTAAACGCGAAAAAACACTATCCTAAGATAAATATATGTCAAATAAGTATACTTCTCTTTGTTTAGTTTACTTCAATTATCGTTGATGCTTTAAGAATGAAGAGTGACTCATGCTGGGAGATCACAGAGCGAACAGTCGCTGGAACCATGACTGATTGTACCTGATCACATCAAAGTTCGGGTCGTCCGTGCTTTTGAATCCACCGCCAGAATTCGCTATCGCGACAGGCTGGTTGTCCGGTATCTGCTGCTTAGAAGGCAGATCCGATTCTACAATTGGATTTGAGTAGATATCTCTGGGCGGCTCATAGTGACTGCAGCAGCTGTTTTCGGAGCTGATGGTCGCGTCTGAAACTTTGCGACTGTTAAGCACGCTGGATACGGTTGAGCAAGGATGAATCCTGTTGTTATTGTTGCTACCTTTGGCATTTCTAGTTCGCCGAATGTTCCATTTTACCAGACTGTAATAGGTGACTTGGACCATTAGCTCGATAACCTCGATTAGGGTAATGATGGATACACCGATCCACAGTCCTGTAAAGGCAAGCGTGCCGCACTTTAAGTCATAGACATGCTTGTACGCTCGTATCTGATGAATTTTGTCCCTCAAAGGTTATGGGTCGGTTTGAGCGATTCTAGGTTTGCTGGTAACTCTCACTTCATGCTCTAGAGGTTTAGGTGACAGATCTAGACAGAAATCAGCTTAAAAGTCTTGACAACTACAGTAGTTTCTAAGTTATGCTCTGTGTACGCAGTAGTGTTAAAGTAGTCTATGTGCTACAGAGAACATTCTCAAAAGCTCTCCCGATGTCGACAAACTTCCTGCAAGCAAATTGCTCGCTTAGGATGGCGCTGGGGGTCGATTTTGGAACTAACGGCAAGGAGAACGGACCTCAGGGAGATGTGCATAGTCCTACCGGCCATGGATTCTTCCATAGATATATCTCGTTGCGAACTGTTTACCCCATCGTCTTCTATGGCATTGGAGAGGAGACTGCGGAGAATACTTCGATAAGGTGCGGCACAAACACCTCGGCCACCCCCAAAGGATGGACGAGTTGACCACCCAAGACAACATCCGCGATCTTCGCGCCTTCGTCCGAGATACAGGCCGGATGAAGGTCGTCATGCCTCCTCTGCAATCCTGCCGACTACTGGCGGGGACTGCGGGGACTGCGGGGACTAAGGGGTTCAACCTTGGTTTCTTTCACCTTGGGGTTGCGAGATGAGTCTAATCGTGGCGCCTGCGCCCCCGCCGCCTGTAGTAGTAACTAAGTAAGCTGTCTATATGACATGGTTATGATCTACCTACTCACCAAAAATGCCGCCTAAATCTGAGAAAAGGTTCCTGAGCGGGTAGGCCCAGTCTTCACGGGATACAGTGGCCCGAATCGATCTTGGATAGAGGTCGACCACCGTGAACTGGTGCTGGCTGAGCCTCTGCGCCAGCTCGTCGTATACGCGCTGCAATCTTGACACAGTTAAATTATCCTCTCTAACCAGTTGTATCAGTCTGTTTAGGTAGGCCTTCAGCACCTGTTCGTTAGTATCCCAGTTTGAGTTGACGGAGGGCCAGGCGGCCAGCGTAGTGACCACATTGTGCTCAGTAGTGAGACAGCGATGTTTACAGTCGGTTGACAGACCCGAAGTCCTCTGTCTCTCGTGGACTCGTTTGTAGCAAGTGAAGCGACGAGCAATTTCTTCATAGATAGGTCTCTGCTCAACCAGGTAGTCGGACAGTGGGAAGTACACCCAGCTCGAATTGGTAATAGTGTAGAAAACTGTCGACAAGTTGTCGGACTCGAAATATACATCACGATAGAAAAACTGCAGTCAAATGATAGTGTTGGTAGGAACGTCAAATTGATTTCTTGCAGCATTGTTATTTTTGATAACTATTCACTGGTTTAATCTGCCATGCCTTAACATGTACCTCCTCAGGCAGCTGATGCCTCTCTCTAGCCCTGACAACCCAGCTCGTCAGTCTGCTGATGTCCCTCTCTATCCCTGACAACCCACTTCCTCATGCACCTGATGTCTCTCTCTATCCGTGACAACCCACCTCCTCAGGCAGCTAATGTCTCTCTATCCCTGACAACCCACTTCCTCATGCACCTGATGTCTCTCTCTATCCGTGACAACCCACCTCCTCAGGCAGCTAATGTCTCTCTATCCCTGACAACCCACTTCCTCATGCACCCGATGTCTCTCTCTATCCGTGACAACCCACCTCCTCATGCACCTGATGTCTCTCTCTATCCGCGACAACCCACCTCCTCAGGCAGCTGATGTCTCTCTCTATCCGCGACAACCCACCTCCTCAGGCAGCTGATGTCTCTCTCTATCCCTGACAACCCACTTCCTCATGCACCTGATGTCTCTATCCGCGACAACCCACCTCCTCAGGCAGCTGATGGCAGGGAGGCCAAACCGTCAGCATGTCAGCTGGCAAGGCCAGATGGGTGCCCAAACATCCGCAGGTTTCAGCAAACTCCTTCTGCTTAGCTCGAATGATGCAATCCTGCAGAGTGCCAAAAAACGTGACGTTCTCAAAGTCGCCAGGTCTGGAATAGTCCCAGGTGTAGGTGGCGTTGGGCAGCTTCTCACAGCACGGCGAAGGCACTCGGTCGATGTTGTAATCGATGCTGGATTGCAGTTGAGCCGAAGTTTTGTAGCCCAGTGGCGCGTTAAACGAATAGCTGAAGTCAGGCTTTTCACCTACATTTATTTATTGGAAAGATGTTGCTAATACGCTCGTAGCAGGAAGTAGTAGCTAGTGATTCTTAGTCAATAAATTAAAGTTTGCCTCTTTAACCGAGTGCAGTAATATCAGTTCACCTGGCTCATGCAGCACCACTTTGAAGCCATTCATCGAATCCAGCAGTTGTTCGTTGGTTAAAAATGCGGTTGCATTGCTGTGCAATAGCAGGTAAAGTCCGTTGCCTTCGCCCGGTTGAACTACAGTGCGATTGACCGGACTGAAGGTCAGGCAGATAAACCTGCAGTAAAGGTCGTTTTTGCTACCAAACTGATTCGAAATTTTGGTTTTTGCTCGTACGTATACTCGGCAACACTGAAAAGTCGCCACTCTATGCGCCAGTGAGCAATTTATCTAGGACTATTCTGAAAAAAAAGATACGAGAAAACTGATCGGGGTAAGTTTTAAGTAGCAAAGATTGAGAGACTATACCTGCACTCTCAAAGTGACAACCACAGACGGAATCTTCTGTGATAGCGACTTCGATGTTGCCGAGTATATATTGTCTTATTTAAATGATGCCACAAATACAGTGCTGTGACGTTGCTAGTTTAAAGTGGTCCCGCAAAAGGGCCGTTGGACTGTAATTTTCCTTACAATTTTTCATTTAAAATTTCCAGTTGTGTATTCTCACGTTTACTTGTAGTAGCGCGCAACTAATCTGTATCAATTGCTAAATCACTGCGTACTTTGTAAGCTTTGCGTACGCCTGTAGAGTCTCGCGCCATCAATAATTTCCGTTTCTTGTTTTTCCCTCGCCAGCCAATGATAACTCTCCGCATATATTATGTTAACCCTCCTGCGCTCCTTTATTAACCCCGCCTGGCGGCGGGCTGGGTTTTTTTTTCACTTTCTTTGGCTTCCTCGCTCTCCTTATCTCTCGCCACGGCTCCACTCTGTCTGGGCCAGACTGTCTACGCACTCTTGCTCCACTGTGTACTGCTACGGGCCGACGCCCAATCTCGCCACTTTGTCTGTTGCCTACTTGCTGCTCACTGCCATCACTGTGCTCACAGCCATCACTTGCTACTCGGCTTCATCCCAATTATCATCATCTACTCAACTTTCATCTATACGACTAAATTACATCAACCCATTGTTGCAGCCGCCAGTGCCCCATAACGTCATAAGCTTCTGTAATAATATTAACATTGATAATTATAAACCAGTTGGCGTCTTTTTTTTACCTACCGCCATTGCCAAGTGCTACCGCTACAAAATCTACTCTGCCATTGTTGAGTTCACCATCCTTTTGGGACTAAGTAATAACGTCAGTACTCTCGTCAAACGGCCCTTTTGAGGGCTATCGCCACTGCTACGCCAATAACGTGACAGTGCAGCTATAAAAATAGAGAAATAATTTAATAGACAGTAATAATACGAGAATTGCAGAGTCAATAGACTGCAAGTTAAGCTGAGTTGACTGTGACTAGCATGCAGTTGCAACGCTTGTGTCACACAGATTGGTGATGCAAATTGTATCACCCACCAGTTCCGACGAGAACCGTGTGCGTGTTTTTAATTGCGTCACTTGGGGCTGATATCTGAGAAAAATTGACCAAAAATGACTACTGGTAACTGGTTTCAGTGAGGAAACTAACATTTTGCTTAGTGTATGTCAGGAAATTAAAAGAAAACCCAATTCACAACAACACCAGTTAGCAGTGATAAAGTAGGGTTGGGATTGGGATGGGGTAAGATACAACTGGAGCGGAGGAGGGGCAAACCGTCAAATAAAAAATCGATAACCCTAAGAAAGCCGCTCTCTTTATCAGTCGATAATGGGAGCCAGTATTGCAGTGATAAAGTAGGGTTCGGATTGGGTAAGACAGCTGTGGGGGAGGAGGGGCAGAATATCAAATAAAAAATCGATAGCCCAAGAAACCCGCTCGCTCAGTCAGTGGGACTGTCCTGAGCCAATAAGCAGTGATAAAGTACGGTTAGGATAGGGTAAGACAACTGTGGGGGAGGAGGGCAGACAGACTATCAAATAAAAAAATCGATAGTCCTAAGAAACCCGCTCGCTCAGTCAGTGGGACTGTCCTGAGCCAGTAAGCAGTGATAAAATGTGATTAAGGGCATGGAAAGGAAATAAATAAGTGGGGTTGAGAGACGGACTAAAAAAAATCGATAAACCCAAAACAAACCACCACGGTCAGCCAGTCGTTACTAATAGACAGGCCGATTAAAAAGAAGTGTCCCTCACATCTCTAAATAGTGGCAGGAATTTTGATGCATGTACAAGAGGTTAAAAAGCAGATCAGCAAGTAAGTGTGCAAGAGTATAGTCACTGTCAAATGAGATATGCATGTACATTGTTGGAACTAGGAATACCCACTAAGCTATACTTGAATTTTGAAATAATAAAAAATAAAACGGCACAGTTTAAAGTTCAATTTTATAATCAAATTGGGGTAATTTGGGCTTAAATTTACTTTTCATTCCGAAATTAAGATGGTCATTATTACGTGCAGGTACAATATGGTGCTTGAAATCGCAGCTGACAGATTCTGCAATGCTCGTATTAAAGATCAATTAATGTAAGATCGGCAAGATAAACAGTTTAAGTTCCATTGCAGGCAGTTGGCGCGGGTTCAATTTAAGACTTTCCTAGAAACGCCGGCTCTCCTCCGGAAGCGCCGGCAGCAGTTTCCCGGAAAGGTGGCCCTCAGCGGCGGCCCGCAGCAGCCGCAGCGCCTGCCGAACGTCGTGGTGACTCACCTGAGCAGGCAGCCGTCGGATTCGAATGACTTCGTCGTCGCCTTCCTGACTGACCAGCAGCTGCAGTCTGTCGGCGAACCGGGCCTCCAGTCGGACAGTCGCCGAGGTCAAGTCGAAGCTGCTCTGTCGCCGAACGAGGCCTAACTGGATGAAGCGGATGGCGGCGGGGTCGTCCTCGCTGTTGAACAGCGCGCTGATCTGCTTCAGTGCGCCGTCAGCTGTCGCTGTCACGGCCGCTTCGATCACGGCGACTCTGAGAGGCCCGGCGAGAGACTTCGGCAGCCCGAGCGAGCGGGTGAACACGGAGGCGAAGGCGGTTGCCATGGAGACTGGGATGCGGCGCAGAGTCTGGCTGGTAGCGGAAATGGCCAGGCGGTCGAATCCGGTTCTGACCAGCTCCACCAGCGTGGCGTTGCCGCCGTTCTCCGAGGTTGCAGCCGTTGGGCCTGCGGTCGTCGAAACCTCCAGCTGCAGTTCTTCCACCACCTCCGGTGCCTCGGGAGCATCGCTGGCGACCTCCTCGGCGGATCGGCGGCTGCGCAGCATGCCGGAGCTGGCGGCCACCCGACTTGCCGCGGCAGCGATGGCGAAGTGCCTCAGCCCAGCCTCCACCTGCCGCAGCTCCTCGGCCGTGAGGCCCCGCGGCACCTGCTGCGTCCAGGAGCGGCACCTCCTGATGAACCACCGGCGCTTGCAGCTTCGCATCGGCACAGGCGTTGTCTTGGCAACCAGCTGGGCGGTGGCGACGCTGTGCACGATGCCGAACTCCACGCTGACATCGTCGAGGCGCCGGCCAGCCCCGACGAAGGTCTCGTAGTGGCCACGGCCGACCAGGGCGCTCACGGTGAAAGAGAACGTGTGGAAGGAGACGGAGCGAGCGAAGGCCAGGGCAGCCAGGCGGTTCGCCACCTCCTGAGGCAGTCCGCGAGACCTGATGGCCTGCTGCAACTCCTGCCGGGCCACCGAGCCCTGAACCAGCCGACTGCTGGCTTGCGGTGCCACCAGCAGACACGTCGGGCAGACGACTCCGCCAGGCAGGGGCGAAGCCAGCTGCCCCAGCTGACTGCGGAGCGCGCTGGATACTCCGGACTGAGCTGGGCGACTCAGCGCTCTGAAGGATGCGGGCTGAGGGCCGAAGCGCCTGGCAGACAGGGACTGAAGGCAGCAGCAGCTGCTCACGAGCGCAAGCAGCAGAAGATTTTCGCTGCAGAGCATTCTGTTACTTGACTGGACAGCAGATTTATCTAGAGAATACTGGGTTGTTTTTGCCATGGGCTTTCTGCAGGGCTGCCGTATTTATAGTCTCAAAAATCACCTTGACATGGACCTCTGTGTGGGGGCCGCAGCTTTCACATTTCTTTCCCCTTTTCCTGCAAATGCTTCTATTTCTGCTTCCTGTGCTTGCCTTCCGAATAAGGTGTTGCCGATTTCCGTTTGTGCACTGAGGGCTTCAAGTACTTACATAAGACTCAAATGCACCTTGAGCACCTGGTCGGCTTGCAGAGCTTTCCGACTGATAAGGCACTTGCAGCCCACGCACTGCAACATATTTTTTACTTGACCACTTTTTATAATACAAGCAGTACTCTGCAGCAACATCGAAAAGTCGCTATCACAGAAGATTCCGTCTGTGGTTGTCACTTTGAGAGTGCAGGTAAAAAGTCTCTCAATCTTTGCGAGTGACGCAACTCAGCTACGCCGCGGCAGACTTGAGTTGAGGAATGAAGTCGGTGGAGCGGTGTGCGAGGGTTGGACGGATTAAAACTACCCCGATCAGTTTTCTCGTGTCTTTTATTTTTAGAATAGTCCAAGAGAAATCGCTCACTGGCGCATAGAGTGGCGACTTTTCAGTGTTGCTGAGTATAAATGAGGTGTTTTTTCAACTTTTCGGCACTCAGCTCTCAAGAAAGTTCGATATAAAATATTAAACATGCAAATGAGAAAAACCAATTCGAAAAAGTGTACTTCCAAAGTCACGAGCTAACCAAAGTTTGATTGATTGATTGAATGAATGATTGATGAGCTATTCATTTAGTCAAGTATTAATGGTATAGGTCACTGCCCCCGTAGACTTGCAGACTCACACCTGACAAGTTTCCACGAAAGCAATCTGAGACAAGTTGACCAAAGAAAGTCCTTTTACGAGCGTACTATAATTAGCTCGCGAGCTGTCTTATACCCAGCATGTTCTCACCTTTGCTCGTCTTTATAGATGGAGAAATTCCGATAGCTGCATGCCTCGGAGTTGTACCTGCAGTACAGCACCGTCTCGTGTGCCTGTTGAAACACTTCGGCGTTACGATAGGCGACACTTTTCAACGCCAGCTTGCCGTCCTCATAGGCGTCGAAGGCTTCAATTGGGACGCTAGAATTGAAGTCTGTTGGCAGTTGCAGTTGGTGGAACAGACGGGGAACGTCGTAGATCATATGGGTTAAGCCTCGTGGCTTGCCTGCGAATTTTTGAAGAAGGGTTGAAAGGTCAAATTTGAGACTGTTTGATTGATAGAGCAGAATAGTTTTACTTAATTCGTTCCGTCATATTTATTATAAATACATGACTTTGTTTCCTAGAAACCTTTAAAGTATAGAACGTCAAGGAAAGAGTTACATCTGCCCTCCGACTTTGCGATACTCAGCTTTGCTGGTAGATAGCTCAGGGTCCCTGGTGCTGATGCCCCTGTTGCTGGCGCCCCGGGTGCTGGGGCCCCGGATGCTGGCGCCCCTGGCTGCTGGCGCCCCTGGTACTGGCGCCCCGCATCAGAGATGCGGCCCCCACTAAATTGCCATGAGACTCCTCACCTTTAATGGTGAAGTTGCTAGCAATAACTGCGCCACTTTCCAGGATGAACCCTGTTGGACAGATGGTGACAGCCGGAAACTGCAGATCGACTTCGTCGGTGAGGAACTCGGTGCTGACCGGATACATCAGGTAGCGACTGACCAGCTGGCTGAGGTGCACGCAGAAACCGCAGAAGCCTGCAGCGATGAGGCAGCACCAGACTGCTCGGTGCAAATTGTCGTCTTGAATGAGCCGGCGAACACCGTGAGCGCTAGTCCGGCCGGCAAAGGTGACCAGAGCTGTTGATACAGCGTCTGAATTGTCGCTGCATAGAGACTTCGGAGGCTGGAACTCGGGCGGCTTCGTCATGGCTTGATGAGGCTTCTGTTGCACAGCTTTGCTACGAGTATTCGAAGCGATTCTGTGGCTTTCTAACCCTTGAAATTCCGTCAGATGGCAGGCGTCAGATGGGGATTCTGGTCCAATCAAATCCCGATGGAGATTTTGATTCGTTATCATCCCAGCAGCTTAAGCAGAGCTTGCCACTTTGGCTCGTGTATCTTATCGGTATTTAGTGGGGAAACTCCGGCTCAGAGTTCGGCTTTTTCAATAGAGAAAGAATTGATTTGTCCGAGATAAAAGCATCCGCTGCTAAATTATTTACAACGTCCAAAATAGAATAAGAGAGGCGATTACTCGCCACGTGCCAATTTTTCCGGAAGATTTTTGAGTTATTAATAAATCGGTAAGCGCCCGGGCAGAACGGAGATTAGATAGGCTTCTGGTCCTTCTTGCTGGGCCTTGCACAGAATTTTTTTAGGAATTTAGACGATCGTTTGGGACTAAAAATGACCGTCAGGAAGTGGCTACGATAAAGGGGTGAGAGAAAGGGGCGAATAAACGGGCGCCGAATGGCTGTCAGAAGTGACGCCAAAACATAGGTGTCAAGAGGTGGCGCTTAAAACATAGATGTCACGAGGTGGCGCTTAAAGCATAGGTGTCAGGAGGTGGCGCTTAAAGCATAGGTGTCAAGAGGTGGCGCTTAAAGCATAGGTGTCAGGAGGTGGCGCTTAAAGCATAGGTGTCAAGAGGTGGCGCTTAAAGCATAGGTGTCAGGAGGTGGCGCTTAAAGCATAGGTGTCAAGAGGTGGCGCTTAAAGCATAGGTGTCAGGAGGTGGCGCTTAAAGCATAGGTGTCAAGAGGTGGCGCTTAAAACATAGGTGTCAAGAGGTGGCGCTTAAAGCATAGGTGTCAGGAGGTGGCGCCAAACTAGGTGTCAGGAGGTGGCGCCAAACTAGGTGTCAGGAGGTGGCGCCAAACTAGGTGTCAGGAGGTGGCGCCAAACTAGGTGTCAGGAGGTGGCGCCAAACTATAGGTGTCAGGAGGTGGCGCCAAACTAGGTGTCAGGAGGTGGCGCCAAACTATAGGTGTCAGGAGGTGGCGCCAAACTATAGGTGTCAGGAGGTGGCGCCAAACTAGGTGTCAGGAGGTGGCGCCAAACTATAGGTGTCAGGAGGTGGCGCCAAACTAGGTGTCAGGAGGTGGCGCCAAACGAGGTGTCAGGAGGTGGCACCAAAACATAGGTATCAGGATGTGGCATCAAAATATAGGTGTCAGAAGCTTATAAAATTCAGTCATGATAAGGAAGTGATCAGTTAGTCTGTATGAGTTCAACAATGCAAACAAATCCCTTCGCGCATGCAGGTCAAACAATAAACATGAGCAGCAGCCGTCGAAGCTGGAGATTTCGTCTCAGCGCAGCGCTCCAAGAATTCGCCAGGGACACCACGGCGCACGGCGTAGCCCGAGTTGCTCAGGCAGCTGCCCCGGTGCCGCAGCGACTCACCTGGGCCTGTCTCGTTCTGCTAGCGTTCGGCGGCTTCACCTGGCACCTCACCCAGCTGACCCAGCGCTACCTGGAGTACCCGGTCACCACTGAGCTGCTTCTATCCGACGGTGATAACTTTGAGTTCCCGGATGTGACAGTTTGTCCGAACGACTTCATTGTGCGAGACAATCCATTGTCTATTACTAGTCGGTATACTGTGAAAGGTAAGTGACTTTCAATTTTAAAACTCAACACTTGGCGGTGCAACTCTAACCACCCAATACATGTATCTTAATAGGCCAAAGACCATATTAAGAAGTTCCTATATATCAGGGAGTAGCAATCTACCGAAGGATCATATCAGGGAGTAGAATCTACCGAAGGATCATATCAGAGAGTAGAAATCTACCGAAGGACCATATCAGGGAGTAGCAATCTACCGAAGGACCATATCAGGGAGTAGAAATCTACCGAAGGACCATATCAGGGAGTAGAAATCTACCGAAGGACCATATCAGGGAGTAGAAATCTACCGAAGGACCATATCAGGGAGTAGCAATCTACCGAAGGACCATATCAGGGAGTAGAAATCTACCGAAGGACCATATCAGGGAGTAGAATCTACCGAAGGATCATATCAGGGAGTAGAATCTACCGAAGGATCATATCAGAGAGTAGAAATCTACCGAAGGACCATATCAGGGAGTAGAAATCTACCGAAGGACCATATCAGGGAGTAGAATCTACCGAAGGATCATATCAGGGAGTAGAATCTACCGAAGGATCATATCAGAGAGTAGAAATCTACCGAAGGACCATATCAGGGAGTAGAAATCTACCGAAGGACCATATCAGGGAGTAGAAATCTACCGAAGGACCATATCAGGGAGTAGCAATCTACCGAAGGACCATATCAGGGAGTAGAAATCTACCGAAGGACCATATCAGGGAGTAGAATCTACCGAAGGATCATATCAGGGAGTAGAATCTACCGAAGGATCATATCAGAGAGTAGAAATCTACCGAAGGACCATATCAGGGAGTAGAAATCTACCGAAGGACCATATCAGGGAGTAGAATCTACCGAAGGATCATATCAGGGAGTAGAATCTACCGAAGGATCATATCAGAGAGTAGAAATCTACCAAAGGACCATATCAGGGAGTAGCAATCTACCGAAGGACCATATCAGGGAGTAGAAATCTACCGAAGGATCATATCAGAGAGTAGAAATCTACCGAAGGACCATATCAGGGAGTAGCAATCTACCGAAGGACCATATCAGGGAGTAGCAGACTACCGAAGGACCATATCAGGGAGTAGCAATCTACCGAAAGACCATATCAGGGAGTAGCAATCTACCGAAGGACCATATCAGGGAGTAGCAATCTACCGAAGGACCATATCAGGGAGTAGTAACCTACCCAAGGACCATGTCAGGGAATAGCAATCTACCGAGGGATCATAGGAGACAGTTTGCCTGCACTTAACCAATCATTTAGATGGATAAATCTTACTCAAACAAGAGAGCACTTGCAGCTAGACCACTTGTGACTCGGCAACATAATCATGTAATGTAGTGTAATGTCAAACACGATTTATCCATTTAGCCATGTGACTGAATCTGTACGATTATTTGCCTGCGGTACTTACACTCGTACTAGACTTTGTGTTAAGTAATGCGCGACAGTCCTACTGATTGAGAGGATATTGATGAATTGCTGGACATCACGCGGTTTGCCTTGGATGTCAAGACACTTGACGCGACAAAAAAGGAGTGTCGCTGCAGCTCATGTCAAATGGCAAGCTTTCTCTAAAGCACAGGACTTTTTGTTAAGGAAAGCAAACGGCCTTCTTCAACATTTCCTAGAATTCCAGAACTTCCAGCACTTTTATTTTTAGATAATTTTTAACAATTTGATCTTCTAGGTAGCAGAGACTACTGATAGTAGATGAACAGTTTTAAGACGAGAAAATCTGTCTAGAAAATAAACCCGAAATATCATAAACCTGAAATATCGTAAACTCGAAATATCATAAACCCGAAATAAAAAACGCAAAATATCATAAACCCGAAATATCATAAAACCCGAAATATCATAAGCCCGAAGTATCATAACTCCGAAAGTTCTAGCAATTTACAACACTATTTTGGTTTTCGGAGTTATGATATTTCGGGTTATGATGGCGACCCCCACTACGGTTCAAAAACATGCCAGCGTCATGTGATGATTGTATTCGCTGATAATAAATAAACTGTCTATGAAGTGCTAGAAAAGGTTGGCTATCTAAAAGGCCTTGAAATAAAATTTCGTAGATTATACTATCAGTAGTGTAGTTCTCTAGCGTAATTCCATTGGCGTTGGGAAACAGATCTGGTATTTGTAATATTATAGAGTACAAATTTTTCCAGCTTTCAATCGAACAATAGAAGACATGATTTACGACATACCGAGACTCTATCACACTCTGACGTCATCTGACTGGAATGCGTCCGTGCCATTGGAAGCCTTCGCTGCCTACGAGGATGGTAAACTGGCCTTGAAAAGCCTGGCGTACAGACAGCCCGGTCTGTTCCAGGAAAGTCACGAGACTGTCATCTACTGTCGTTTCAATTCTGGGCCGTGCACCTATGCTAATTTTACTTACTACAAAGACGAAGAGAGGTTAGTGTTGCCATGGCAACTAGTTTTAGACCTGATACAGAACTTTTTCGATGCTGGGAATCCTGCAACTGGAAATCTCGCTACTGGGAATCCCGTTACTGGGAATTCCGTTAGTAGAAATCCCGCTAGGGGAATCCCGCCACTGGGAATCCCGCAACTGGAAATCCCGCTAGAGGAAATCTCGTTGCTGGAAATCCCGCTAATGAAAATCCCACTACTGGAAATCATGCTACTCAGATACGGTACATTGATTTGAGCACTGCTAATTAACCTTGTTGAAGATTCCTCTGCATCTCGCTGACGCCTCGCAATCGAACCATCGTTGAATCTGGGGAAGGCAATGGCCTGTACCTGCTGCTGTATCAGTATTCCAAGGCCTTCTTAACCGAGGAGCAACAGATTGAAAGCATGCCCGGATTCAGGGTTGCTTTGCACGAACCAGGTGACGAGAGTGTCGTCTACTAGCAACTTTGACCGTTCGATTTTGTTAGGAGTAGAAAATTAAATGAGGACTCTGACTTTTTTGTAGGAACAAAGCCAGACTTTGCCAGCCAGTCGTTCAGCGCTCCATTGGGCTACAAGACCTCCGTTGGTTTGGAGACGTCCGTTGAGAGAAAGCTGTCGCGAAGGACTTCGCCGTGCTGTGAGAAGCTGCCCAACGCCACCTACACCTGGGACTATTCCAGACCTGGCGACTTTGAGAACGTCACGTTTTTTGGCACTCTGCAGGATTGCGCTGTTCGAGCCAAGCAGGAGGAGTTTGCTGAAACCTGCGGATGTTTGGGCACCCATCTGGCCTTGCCAGCTGACATGCTGACGGTTTGGCCTCCCTGCCACCAGCTGCCTGAGGAGGTGGGTTGTCACGAATAGAGACATCAGCTGCCTGAGGTGGGTTGTCAGGGATAGAGAGAGACATCAGCTGCCTGAGGAGGTGGGTTGTCACGAATAGAGACATCAGCTGCCTGAGGTGGGTTGTCCCGAATAGAGACATCAGCTGCCTGAGGTGGGTTGTCACGAATAGAGACATCAGCTGCCTGAGGTGGGTTGTCACGAATAGAGACATCAGCTGCCTGAGGTGGGTTGTCCCGAATAGAGACATCAGCTGCCTGAGGTGGGTTGTCACGAATAGAGACATCAGCTGCCTGAGGTGGGTTGTCCCGAATAGAGACATCAGCTGCCTGAGGTGGGTTGTCCCGAATAGAGACATCAGCTGCCTGAGGAGAGCATCCGTTGTAGAAAACATTTATTCATTTTGCGAGCTGTCTCAGCTCTCGATCTGAAGCATCGAACCCATCAACCACTATATAAGCACTTCGATCAGCTTGAATGAGAACTGCTCCACTTTAGAAGCAGTCTAGCCTGGGGTCCGCACTAAGAGTGGAAATTTATCAGTATCAATGAATTCCGTTATTTTTTAATACAAAAAGCTACAGTTAAATGATACATTTCGTTCTGTATCACTTAGAAACACTCTAAATAAAAAGACACTTTATTACACTGCAGGTATTTTTTCGCGACCTGTTCGTCGATGCGAACAAATACGCTTATTACTACACGATAATGAATGCAACAGGTCAGATGGGACCGTTGACTGACTACCTGATGGATAACTGGCCGATCTATAATGCCACTGGCAGCATGCTCAAGTGCTACCGACTCGTGCGGCACAGGCAGAGCACAGAGGTAATCTGGGATCTGAGATCTGGGATCTGAGATCTGGGATCTGAGATCTGGGATCTGAGATCTGGGATCTGAGATCTGGGATCTGAGATCTGGGATCTGAGATCTGAGATCTGGGATCTGAGATCTGGGATCTGAGATCTGAGATCTGAGATCTGAGATCTGGGATCTGAGATCTGGGATCTGAGATCTGGGATCTGAGATCTGGGATCTGAGATCTGGGATCTGAGATCTGGGATCTGAGATCTGGGATCTGAGATCTGGGATCTGAGATCTGGGATCTGAGATCTGGGATCTGAGATCTGGGATCTGAGATCTGGGATCTGAGATCTGGGATCTGAGATCTGGGATCTGAGATCTGGGATCTGAGATCTGGGATCTGAGATCTGGGATCTGAGATCTGGGATCTGAGATCTGGGATCTGAGATCTGGGATCTGAGATCTGGGATCTGAGATCTGGGATCTGAGATCTGGGATCTGAGATCTGGGATCTGAGATCTGGGATCTGAGATCTGGGATCTGAGATCTGGGATCTGAGATCTGGGATCTGAGATCTGGGATCTGAGATCTGGGATCTGAGATCTGAGATCTGGGATCTGGGATCTGAGATCTGAGATCTGGGATCTGAGATCTGGGATCTGAGATCTGGAATCTGAGATCTGGAATCTGAGATCTGGGATCTGAGATCTGGGATCTGAGATCTGGGATCTGAGATCTGGGATCTGAGATCTGGGATCTGAGATCTGGGATCTGAGATCTGGGATCTGAGATCTGGGATCTGAGATCTGGGATCTGAGATCTGGGATCTGAGATCTGGGATCTGAGATCTGGGATCTGAGATCTGGGATCTGAGATCTGGGATCTGAGATCTGGGATCTGACACAGATCCTGACACAGACACAGATCTGGGATCTGAGATATGATATCTGGGATCTCGATGTGAGATGGGGATCTTGGAGAGAAGGGTATCTAGGAGTGGGATCTAGAGTTCATATTCGGATTTAGGGATTGAGATTTAAGTGAAGATGGGGAACAGAGAGGATTAGGTACCACTGGATCAAGGACTGAAATGTTAGAAGTACGGCATAGGAAGTGGAAATTGCGATTGGATCCGGAATTACTAATTGGGTTCTCAGATTTGGTATTAGCAGAGCAGACTAAGACAAAATCTTGGAATCGAAGCCTGTCGTATTTGAATTTTACAATCCTGGATTTAGCGATACGCAATGACTGGAAAGATCTCAATTAGTCGAATAGCGCCAAGCACTGAATCGCACCGCAGGGAGTGTCCACCGACCACTGCCGGCTCCCCTGCTCCCAGCGGCAAAACCGCCTTCGGCAGGCCCTCGCCAGCTGGCCGTCCGCCAACTCAGCGCCGACTGATAACCTGGCGGTGGTGCAGGGCTACCTGGATCGGCTGATCGCTCAGGCGGAGGCCGACGGCAGGTCGCTAGTTCGAATCCGTGAGCTTAAAAATAATTTGGAGAGTCGATTAACGTCGAGATTCTGTGTTATCGACCTCTTTGTGGCCTCGATGCGGGTCAACACTGCTGTGGAAGACTTCGCCTACCCAATGCGGAACCTGTTCTCGGACCTTGGTGGCAGCCTGGGTAAGACAGACAGACAGACACAGACACAGACAGACAGACAGACAGACAGACAGACAGACAGACAGACAGACAGACAGACAGACAGACAGACAGACGGACAGACAGACAGACAGACAGACAGACAGACAGACAGACAGACACTAAAACACTAAGACAGACAGACAGACAGACAGACAGACAGACAGAGAGACACTAAGACAGACAGACGGACAGACAGACAGACAGACAGACAGACAGACAGATAGATAGACAAACCACACAGACAGACAGACACAGACAGACAGACAGACAGACAGACAGACAGACAGACAGACAGACAGATAGATAGACAAACCACACAGACAGACAGACACAGACAGACAGACAGACAGACAGACAGACAGACAGACAGACAGACAGACAGACAGACAGACAGACAGACAGACAGACAGACAGACAGTCAGACAGACAGACAGACAGACACTAAAACACTAAGACAGACAGACAGACAGACAGACAGACATACACTAAAACACTAAGACAGACAGACCGACAGACGGACAGACGTACAGACGGACAGACCCTAAAACGATAGAAATCCGAAGACACAGTTAGACCTTGTACATAATCGATTCCTCATCAATCGTCACGATCGTCACAGGCTTATGGATCGGGGTGTCCATCATCACTCTAATGGAGCTGGGCGAGCTGTGCCTGACTCTGATGCACCTGACCTGTTGCCAGTTACTGTCCAGACGATTCGCTTCGGTCAGCCGGAAGAAACCCGAACTCGCGACCGTCAATGTCGCAGAAAAAGATCTGCATCGACCGTCCTGGTTGCAAAGAATTTTCGGCATTTGAACTGGAATCTGTTCGGACGATGAACACTGACACGCGGGCAATAATCCATTTTCGTGCGTCAATTAGCATTGAGAGTTATTATCGAATTTGTTCTTTTTGTCCACTTCACATGCGATTCAAGATGATGGCAAGTAAAAAAAGTTACTACGTTAAACAATAAACATATCTAACATTTTACTGATTTTTGAGAGACGTTTGAACGTCATTTAAATGCTTATCTTGACAGTGGCGCCGTGACTTGGAGTAGCGCTAAGCCGCTCTTATCGATGTCAGAGGACTCAATCAAGAAGATGCGGAGTGAGAGCTGTCGCACATTCGGCTTATCGGATCATACCGGCTGGCTCAAGAGGGCTCAGATGGTCCAACCAGCTAAACCGGATGCAGAGCGGTGTCTGGTCGAAGGCAGAGAGAATCACATCACTAGCTATTTGCAAAATGGTGTCCGGTGGACGGGATACTAGCTGTTTCCTCGGGGAATGGGCTATATTTTCCTCTCTGTCTGTCTCTCTCTCTCTCTCTCTCTTCGTCTACCGTTCTCTCCATGGAAACTGAAAGAGTTATGCTGCTCTAGTGTAATAACTCCCTGCCGAGTCAATAGTCAATACAGCACTACTGTGTACCTATCAGGATCGGTACTCCTAATTGTCTTTAGCCAATCTGTGCTTCCTAATGTATTTTTATTGTAAGAGCTACCTTAATATGGCTAATGTTCTGTTAATTGGCTTAATATAGTGTTGTTGTGTGTAATATGACGTGGTACATTATGTGCTAATATAGGTGTGTTATATGTGCGTGCGTTATATCAAAAGCAGTTCTTAAAGGCCTCTGATTTAATAAATGTATGATCAAACTCCTGTTCCATGGTGCTCAAGCCCCCAATACGAGCTACCCCAGTTCAATGGTGCTCAAGCCCCAACACCCTTTGTTCTGTGGTCATCAACCCCTTCTTCTTCTACGAATGGTCACGATCTTAGCTTAGAAAATTGAGTTCTTTCAGTCATTGGTTACTCGTACTTTCCAAATAGCTACTGTAGACTTTGGACTTATATGATATGATCCATTAAAACATGGAATATTAACTTTGTTGTGTCTTTGCGCCCAAAAGCTCTCAAATTCCCTAACCGAATCAATAATAGGCAGGTCTAAAGCCACTACTTACTGCATTAAGCGAAGACCAACCAGTTTGAACTGGCTGTAAATAAAGCAACCAAGGCGGGGAGCAGGATGGATAGTTTGTAATGGGAGACACTCGGAGACGAGCGGAGGCTTCAAGTGGCGTCGAATAGCAGCAGAGCAACTCCATGGGCCAGCGTTTCCCGGTGAGGATTGGCGGTCAATTGCGTTTAGGGAACAGGGAGGGAGGGGTGGATCCCAGCTGGGGATTAATATTTAATGCAGAGTGGCCAACTACAAGGGACAGGCAATATCCAAGAAATATCCCCAAGCTTTGTAGAATCCTCTTTTGGGTAAGACGATTGGCTTGTAGCCATGAGAACATATCTTATCCGCAGATAAAAATCATCATCTCACGGCCCAGAGGGAGACAAACGTTCGACACGTTCGAAAGACAGAGACAAATTAACAACCAGATCACGGCCTGCATGCTATCAGAAAATGTCCATCCTATTTGAGACAACGTCGACTGGCACCGCAGCTGCTGGTCAGGGCGTCGCTGCCGGCTCCACAGCCACTCTCGATCCGTCTTCCGTGGACGCATCATCGCAGCCGCAGCAGCAGCGGTACCGTCAGAACCAGCTGTACAGGCAGCGCCGAGGCCTCGACGCTCTACCGGCTGGCGATCTGATGCGCGACCGGGCCAAGCTAGTCGCGTGTTCGGCGATTCTCTTGGTGCACGGAGCGGCTCTGGCCGCGCTAGACGTGCTCATGCTTAAACGACGCTGCTCAAACTTGATCGGCTGCGCGTTCGCCGTTCTAGCGGCGTCTCTGGCGACGCTGCTGGCCAGTCTGCTGTTGGCTTTGCTGCCGCCGCAGCGGTCCAGCCAGAATCGGGAGGATCCTGTTGCAAGCAATGGAGACCGCGACGCTGGTTGGTTCAGCCGTCGGGGCGTGCTGTGCGTGGCCGGCCTGTGGACGGGCACTCTAGTTGCCGATGTGTGCTGGCTGAGCCTCACTTTGGCCAGGCTCAGTGCCGCCTGTTTGGGCACAGCAATGATTGGAGCGACGGCTGTTGGGCTGGTGGCCTGTCCAGCCAGTCTGGTTGCGTTCGTCATCCTGTTCGGCTGGTTTCAGAGCAAGCCAGGAGAGGGTTGAGCGTAGGGAACTGTACCAAGGTTTACTTCCGCGAGTGTGTTTTTGTTTCTGTTTTTTTGCGTTTTATAGAGCTATTTGAACTGAATTGATTCTAGCTGCAACCACACCTTCACACTCTCAGCACTGCGCAAGCAGCTTCCTCACAGTCATTGGGCGCCTGACTGACTTCACCTGACTGACTACACACTCAGTACTAATGAGAACTCTTAACAAATCCGTTATTTCAGCATCTGGGATCTTCTAGTGAAGTCTTTAAGTGTTAGTACTTTATTCGATGAAATACTCGTAGTTTGCCCATTTATTTTAATGCGGTTTTTTAAGTAAAACAAAAAACTGTAAGCTGACAGAAAAAGAAATTCACAATAAGAAATTCATTGAATTGAAAATTTCTCAGCTTGCCTGCATTATTTTTATACGAGAATTTTAAGAAGTACGCAGCTAAAAGTACAAACCTACCAGACCTAGTTTCTATTGTTATTTTCATGCTTCTTAACAAGTGTTCAAGTATCGTTCTTACTAATTTTATCACGTATTTGAAAATTTTCAATACAGACAATGGGAGTCACCGCTATTAAATTTTGCACAGTACGAATTATCAAAACTTTTGTCAATAACTTTTCTATAACATTATAATTTTTCCATGGCTTTAACTGTCCATGGCTTTTAAACTGTCCATGGCTTTTAAACTGTCCATGGCTTTTAAACTATCCATGGCTTAAACTGCCCATGGCTTAAACTGTCCATGACTTAAACTGTCCATGACTTAAACTGTCCATGACTTAAACTGCCCATGGCTTAAACTGTCCATAGCTTAAACTGTCCATGGCTTAAACTTTCCATGGCTTAAACTTCCATGACTAAACTTTCCGTGACTAAACTGTCCATGACCAAACTGTCCGTGAATAAACTGTCCATAGTTTGAACTGTCCGTGACTAAACTGTCCATAGTTTGAACTGTCCGTGACTAAACTGTCCATAGTTGAACTGTCCGTGACTAAACTGTCCATAGTTTGAACTGTCCGTGACTAAACTGTCCATAGTTTGAACTGTCCGTGACTAAACTGTCCATAGTTTGAACTGTCCGTGACTAAACTGTCCATAGTTTGAACTGTCCGTGACTAAACTGTCCATAGTTTGAACTGTCCGTGACTAAACTGTCCATAGTTTGAACTGTCCGTGACTTAAACTGAGCATAGCCAAATTTCTCTGGTATCTATGAACTATATAAACTATACAATGCTTAACTTGTTGAGTATCTGTAAACAAAACATTTTAGGTCTAAATAATTTTTCTAACCCTAACGGTTGTACTAATAATGATGGTCACAGAGTGACTCATCAGGATGCAAAACTAAGTATACATGGGCACATTGTTTATATAATTTTCACAACACGGCCAACTACGCGTAGACCCTAGCATTTGTAGAATAGCTCGTATAGCTATTGCCAAATTTGGCATAGTTGGACTGTGGCCAAAAGATCTGATATGATTTCA
This sequence comes from Macrostomum lignano, assembly GCA_002269645.1. NCBI lineage: Eukaryota > Metazoa > Platyhelminthes > Macrostomidae > Macrostomum > Macrostomum lignano. The sequence continues at coordinate 83,351 of NIVC01000922.1, read as the reverse complement.
AGAATTGCGATATCAGTCTTTATATGCCAGTCATGTTGTTTTAAATCTGCAATAAGAAGCTTCTGAAATAAAATAAATCAGTTTTAGAATGCTAAAATCCGTAACGATGCTAACCCGCAGCCCTACCAGAAGAAACAAAAAGGCGACTGGGTGGCAGAGAGGGGGTGCTTTCACAAACTCGAAATTTCACAACGTCAAAAAGCTAGTAATTTTACAAGGTTGAACCTACCCCAATAGGCAGATGCGCAACCGACAGCTCAGCCGCAGCTATTGCGCGTCTCATCTGAAGGCTGCGTACGGCTGTTCAGTCCAAGGACTGGGGCGTCGCCACACACACACTCAATTACCCCTGCTAATGCTGGCACCCATTTTACAGCTGGGTGAACTGAAGCAATGCAGAGTTAAGTGTCTTGCTCAAAGACACAAAGTGTTCATAAATGGTCGAGAATCGAACCCCCGACCTTCCAGTCGTGAGTCCGACGCTCCAACCACCCCCCCACTAGGCTAACCCCCACCCACTAGGCTACAACCCCCCCCCCACTAGGCTACAACCCCCACTAGGCTACAACCCTCCACTAGGCTACAACCCCCATGCCACTAGGCTACAACCCCCACTAGGCTACAACCCCCCACTATGCTACAACCCCCACTAGGCTACAACCCTCCACTAGGCTACAACCCCCACTAGGCTACAACCCCCACTAGGCTACAACCCCCCACTAGGCTACAACCCCCACTAGGCTACAACCCCCACTTGGCTACAACCCCCCACTAGGCTACAACCCCCACTAGGCTACAACCCTCCACTAGGCTACAACCCCCACTAGGCTACAACCCCCCACTAGGCTACAACCCCCCACTAGGCTACAACCCCCCACTAGGCTACAACCCCCCACTAGGCTACAACCCCCACTAGGCTACAACCCCCCACTAGGCTACAACCCCCACTAGGCTACAACCCCCCACTAGGCTACAACCCCCCCACTAGGCTACAACCCCCCACTAGGCTACAACCCCCACTAGGCTACAACCCCCACTAGGCTACAACCCCCACTAGGCTACAACCCCCCACTAGGCTACAACCCCCCCCACTAGGCTACAACCCCCACTAGGCTACAACCCCCACTAGGCTACAACCCCCACTAGGCTACAACCCCCCACTAGGCTACAACAATATATAACGTCAAAAACGTAATATAACAAAAACCATGCAGGAATTTTCGGCGTTGTGAACTTCGACCTTTGAAGTCCCTTGCTAGAGATTTCGACGTGAAATTTCGAGTGTATGAAATACTCTAACCCCTCCCCCCACCCAAAGAGCGCAAAGCGGCGACGAGGAGAGGAAGGCGCATGTTGCATTTTCGCATGTTGCATTTTTGCATGTTGCACTTTCGCATGTTGCATTTTCGCATGTTGCATTTTCGCATGTTGCATTTTCGCATGTTGCATTTACGTATTTGCGCAGTGTGTCGAAATAGCAGTTGGAGAATAAATTGAAAATAAAACCGTGTAAAACTAGAATCCAGAAAAAAATCAAAGCAATTTTCAAGCCTGAAAACAACGGGCTTAAAAGCTCTACGCGCGCACCGGAGGTGGGGAGGAGAGGGGCGTAAGGGGAGGGGTGGGGCTCATGCAATTTATACTGAGGCCTACGAAGCTAGTGTAAAGTAAGCATTAACTTGCGTGCAAATCCTAGAATATCTGCAGTCTGTACGATCTAAATGCACAAATTTTGTGCTACCTGTACTTCATGCGATGCCAGCTGAAGACTGTGCATTTCACATTAGTCTATTAGTATATGTTTCATCTGCCTGTCTGTTCGCTTGTTTGTCTTAGTGTCTTAGTGTCTGTGTGTCTGTCTGTCTTAGTGTCTGTCGGTCTGTGTCTGCCTGTCTTAGTGTCTGTCGGTCTGTGTGTCTGTCTGTCTTAGTTTCTGTCGGTCTGTGTGTCTGTCTGTCTTAGTGTCTGTCGGTCTGTGTCTGCCTGTCTTAGTGTCTGTCGGTCTGTGTGTCTGTCTGTCTTAGTGTCTCTCTCTGCCTGCCTACCTGGATTCCATTGAGAGTCAGCATTAATTTCAGACTATTAAATTATTTGCTGTGCAATACTAAAGCAAGCGAACCCGGGATTCTATAAGTTAGCCATGTAGTGCAATCTGCATTTCTTGGTCCTGCTACCCCTTGTCTGAGGCGGCCTCCCTGGGTGACCAGTTCTGGCTGGTTAGGGGTGGGTGCTCCGGCCCTTTGTTTGAGCCCTCGCCCTCCCGCCTACCCCCCCCCCCCGCGGCCTGATTGGTCGTTCGGCTGTTTTAGCTACGCTGGGCGGCTCCGATTGGCTGGGCGAGGCTTCTCTCTGTCACTCACCCCCTTTTTCTCTCTGTTTAAGCCGGTTTGGCAGTATTTATATTTCAGTGCGTCTTAATTTGCCTAAAAAAGGCTCTCTCGCCGTTCTCAGCCCTTCTCTTTGTTGCGGTTGCATTCCTGTGTTTGTTAAATTAAAATTAAAACTAAACAGACAAAGTGCGGAGAAAGCCGGATAGAGATTAGAGAATAAATTCAGATACAGACCATACAAAGCTAGAGATTAGAGATCTAGCAGCTAGAAGAAGAAAACAGCAAATTAAGCAAGCTCGACCCGACTTTCGACTGATTGACCACATTGGTAAGAGCTGTCGTAGTGTTGCTCATTTCCGGGGTTGTCAGAACTGCGGCTATTCAGATTTAAAGCAGTGCGTCCTAACGCCTGTGTACTGATTTTCATACAGTTATTTGTTGAGCTACTGATACAGTACATCAGAGTAACCGTATTTATAATACTAGAAGCACGCCGTGAGTGTCCCAACACCACACAGTGCCAGGTCGAGTCTGTGCGTCCCGACGCCTGAAAGTATCTCTTATCATACTTGTAAGAACGTATAAGCAGAATTGGACTGTGGAGCGGGGACCAAACCGACCACAGCCACTACAGCTAAATAATATATACACGTGACTCGGACCGGGGCGGTGCCGTATCTTGTGCCCACAGAGGCAGTGTTTGGCGCAGCGAAGCTCGGGTTGCTAAGTCGCCATTCGCTGAGTCACTCGCCAAAATAGCCAACCAAATAAAATCTCGTCGCCAGAATCAAATAAACCAATGCCAATGCTGATAAGAATTAAATGGCTCGGCCGAAATATAATCTTTCTCTGCTTTTATCTGCAGCTGTATTAAAACACACTGCTGCGCCAACTAAGAACTGGTTCTGAAAACTCCACCCTTGCCTTTCTTTCAACGAAAGGCAAAACCAAGCAAGCGATTGGTAATGGAGTTCTTCAGACAGGCTTTGTTCATCTTCAAGCTGTTAATTTGGTTGAAGTCCTATCGTTTTCTCTACTGCGTGTTCCCCATCGCCTGCCTTGTGTCCAACACCTACCTGTACCCGATAATTAGCAATGCTTTCGCACCTAGCACCGAGTCCATCGTCGGCTTGCAAACGTTTGGTGTCGAGGATTTCGTCAGCGGCAGCCGATTGGTGGCCGACAGTGGGCTGTTGCAGACGCAGGCGCTGCTAGACATTGTTGCCAAGAGGCAGAGTCGACCGTCCGACAAGGACAGCTTCCTGACCGACTGCTCATCGAAGTCGGACTGCGATGCGAAGTACCTGCGCGCTCTGCACAGCTCGACTGGATCGAAGGTGTTGAGCTACGCTGATTACGAAGCTGCCAGCCTGTTAAACAGAGTTATGGTGAGTTGCCTGCTAGCTGACAACTCGGATCTCGGCTGTCCGTATGCGGTGCAGCTCGTGGCTCAATCCCTAAGCACTAATGGCACAGCGTTTAGAAACGTTCAATTTTTTAGCCTGTTGAGTCAGCAAGCCCGTCAGCTGAATTCGGGGGACAAGTTGACCGCACCGATGCCAACACAATCGCAGGATTCAGTCTGCACAAAGAACAATGGCTCGATCTATCGGTTAATCTTTCCAACTATGCTGATGCTTCAAATGGTTTTGATTTCCACTGGGATGACATTTTTTGTCACGCTAGGCAACGTTTCTTGTATTAGTAGACTAAAACAAGACGGATTTCTGCAACTGATGCATCAAAATGGCCTATCAGTGGGTGCCTATTGGACTGCCATGTGGTTTTTGACTGTCCTAGAGATGCTGGTGTTTGGCGGTGTGACAGTATTGGCATTCGGTCTGCAGTGCTCAATTTTTCCGGCTGAAAGTTTGCTTGCAACATTCTTCTTGGTAGTTCTGTTCGGTATTTACCTGTCAGCTCTTGGCTACATGTTCAGTTCGCTGATTAAGTCATTCTTCATCACTCTTCTACTAATGGTCCTTGTCACGGTGGTCCACGTTGTTCTCATATTGGTTATTCGACTTAGCCTGATGGGGGAGGATCAAAACTCCAGAATTGCTCGCTACGTTCTGATAGTGTTTCCGTTTAGCCACCTTGGCGAGTTGTTAATACGCGTTCTGTTTGAGCAAGCCGCCATAACAGGCTATTATCTTGCGGTTACAATTGTGAGCTCCTTGGTGCCGGTACTTCTAATTCTACTCAGCATCTACATCGACTTTTTGACGCCAAACGGCAACGGATATCGCCTGCCCGCTAACTTTATATTTCAACGTCGGTTTTGGATTCGAAGCGGCGTTTTAAATCCAACAATGCAGGACAGCCAGATGGAGTTGAACCGGCTCAATATCGAGCCAGTGTCTGAGGGCCTGCGGCCAAGAGTAAAAGTTCGCGGCGTTGATAAAATCTATCGAAAGAAGGAGTACCCCTGCAGTTCCTTGCAGATTGTCGCTGCCTTGAACAGGATATCGTGTAAGGTTGCTTGAAAATTGGTCTTAAAAACGTTAGTTTCCACAATTTTGAGCGAAGTGGTTGCACCAGTTGCACCCAGGGACTACTCAAACACCGGGACGGGAAACTAAATTTTTTTACGAGGCTGGCTGGCAATTATTTGCATTAGAGAGATGCTGTGTTACTTTGTTGTCTATGGTTATTTTCTACTGCTGATAAAAGACCAGCCTCGTAAAAAATTCCTAGTTTCCCGTCCCGGTCTTTGAGTAGTCCCTGGTTGCACCCTAACTAAAACGATTTCTAATCGTTTCTTCCCTATTTTTCTAGGCACCTTGTACGACGGACAAATAACTGCACTAATTGGACACAACGGGGCCGGAAAGACCACGCTGCTCAAGATCCTCATTGGCGAGGAGAATCCCACCGACGGAAAAGCCGTAATCGATGGCCGATTGGTAACTGACCCATTGCAGCGCTTGACGCTAAGGGGACATCTCGGCATTTGCCATCAGACCAATGTTCTGTGCAGCGACTTAACTGTCATGCAGTGCATCGAGCTCGCCCTAATTAGTCGGGGCTACACTCTGCCTGAGCGGAAATCCGAAGTTGCCGACTTACTGTCAAGACTCGATCTGGATGACAAAGTCAATAAGAAGGCGACAGAGCTTAGCGGTGGGCAGAAGCGCAAACTCTGCACCATCCTGTCGCTGATCGGCGAACCAAAAGTGATCTTCCTGGACGAGCCAACCAGCGGACTTGACCCCGTGTCGAGGCGACGGCTTTGGCAAATTCTGCAGGAATACAAAGTCGGTCGCGCTATCGTTCTGTGCACCCAGTTCATGGACGAGGCGGACATTCTAGCGGACCGCAAAATCTTCTTGTCTAGCGGCTCGCTCATCTGCGCCGGTTCGTCACTTTTCCTCAAGCACGCGTTCGGCTGTGGCTTTGTGCTGAATGTGTCGCTCAAGTCGGAGCAAGTGCTCACTAAGTTGCTGGCGCTGCTTCGAGACGCGTGCTCTTCCGTCAAGCTGCAAAATCAGTTCCGGACAGAAGTAGAACTGATGCTTCCGGCCAGCGAATTGGACGCGCTCCCTGGTGTTGTTCGAGTGCTGGAAAACCAAACCGATTTAGTAGAGGCGTTCGGCTTGTCCCAGGCTACTCTAGACGACATCTTCATCCGGCTGAAGGACGTAAATCTTGCAGAAATTGAGGCAGCGTTCCAGTCTGGTCAGTTAAGCAACTTTGCGGAGCATCAAGCCAGCGCTAGTAGAGAGGCGCAGAACGAGCTGCAGACAATGCTAAAGTCTCAGGGAAGCAATGTTACATCGGCGACTTCACCGGAACAGTTTGGCGCACTGATGAAGCTAAACCTTACGCGGCTCAAGAGAGCCAAGCTAAAGCTGTGTTGTCGGTTTATCTTTCCAATCATACTTCTTGCCGCGCTAATTGGAGCTCTGTTTTTAGAGCGAAGCCTTCCGCAGAGGATAATCTCGCCAAGACAAAATATAAGCAGCCAAAGTTCTCAAACCGAAGCTACGTGCATCAAGGATGTCGAAGATCAAAACTATCTAAACAAAACTACTTGTTGCCAACTTTTTAACTGTTATTCTGAAAGTCGTATGGTTGTGCTGAATAAAAGCCGATCTACAGACATCTCCTCGTTTCTCACTCAGCCGGACACACTAAGCGCACTCAACGGTACTTGCATTCTGCACTATTCCTGTCCTATTGTGTATTCGACGTCGTGGAATCAGGCAGAAAATAATAATTCAAACCGAACCCTCTACGTTGGCGTCTTCTCTAACCAGTATTCGCCGTTTCAAGAATCGAAAATCGCCCAACTGTTAGACAGCTATTCTTCGCTGGCTACGTACTTTGGCTTTGGTAGCATCCGAAACTTCGTGTTTCCGGTTGGAATTCGTAGCTATCAAACTAGCGTTTATCCTGTAATGGGAATATTTATTTTTGTTTTCATCTTCTCAATTATCCCAGTGACATACATCAGCGATCCCCTCGAGGACAAGGACTCCAAGGTGCGCTATCATCTTCGCTCAATGGGAATGAGAAGTATTGGCTATTGGTTCAACACGTTTCTGCTCCACTGGTGCCAGTACGCTGTGTTTGTTCTTCTGTCAGCTATCCTGTTTGCTGCCATTATTCCCCGTAACTATGGCAACGCGTTTTTCATAGCTGGCGCTGGTCTGCCCTGCCTGTTTATCGGGTGCGCCAGCAACCAGTTGTGGGTCTACTCGATCGGAATGCTCCTAAAGAAACCCAACCCGATAGTGACAGTGATCTACTTCTTCATCGCTATGTGGCTTAGCAGTGCCGTGTCGGCTGTGCAATTCAGCTACTTGGCCAGCATTATAACAATATGGTTGTTGCCTCCGTTTGCCACCGTTTCACTAGTCTTCTTTGTCGTGAAGTTGTCCATCTACGCAATGTCTTATTACAATCTAGATAACATTAGCGACATACCAAACCAGGCATCCGTATACTTCTCCAATCCTTACGTTCTCCATTCGCTAATAGCGGTGATTGCTCACATAGTTCTGCTGATTGCGTTCATTGCAATGATGGAGAACCGATCGGAGATTGCGTCAGCGTGCGGCAGGGCTCTGCGACGGAAGACAAACATTCAGCAGCAGATGCTGAACCAGAGCTCGGATGCAGGAGTCAAGCAGGAAATCGAGCGAATTGGCCAATCCAACAGGAGTAGACAAAACGTACTGGAGGTTAAAAGTCTGGAGAAAAAGTACGACAACGGAGTGCTAGCGGTGAAGGGCGTGTCATTTGGAGCCATCTCGGGTGAAATATTCGGCCTACTTGGGCCTAACGGAGCCGGCAAGACAACCACTCTAGCTGTTGTTGTTGGCGAGGAGGTGGCCACGGGCGGCAGCTGCGAGGTGTGCTCCCACGATATCTGGATGTCTGGAAGCGACGGTGCCACCAATGGAGCAGTTGGCTATTGTCCTCAGCACAATCCTTTGTTCGACAGCATCACAGTGATGGAGCATCTGGAATTCTATTCTAGAATCCGTGGCGTGCCCAAAAACGTGGCCGCTAAGCAGATTCCAAACCTGGTGAACGGCCTGGGCCTCAGCGAGCACCGCAATAAGCAAGCGGAACAGCTGTCGGGTGGTAACAAGCGCCGTCTCTGCCTGGCAATTTCTCTTCTGGGCAATCCTTCCCTGGTTGTCATTGACGAGGCCTCGACAGGTGTCGATCCGGAGGCCAAGCGTCTAATTTGGAGTGCTATTCGCGGCATGGCGAACGACCAGCGGTCAGTGGTGGTGACAACCCACAGCATGGAAGAAGTGGAAGCACTCTGCAGCCGCGTCGGGATCATGAACCACGGCTACATGATTGCGTTCGGCACAATACAACAGTTGAGAAGTCGGTAAGTGTGGTTGCTTGGTAGCATTCCTGCCTGCTTTTTGATACATGGTCCTTGGACTAATGGTCCTTGCGCTTAGATCTGTGCCACATCCGTAGAGAAGAGAAGGGGAGGGGACAAGCAACGCAGAAAAACTATCAAGAGATTGAGCCGAGAAATTTTCTTAGGGAGACCAGGCTTTCCATTTAAAAAAGGTCCGATGACACGGGCAGACGCCAACATAGCCATAGAATCACGCGGGCATTCTAGAATTTTCGACCACCTACAACGTATGCAGAGAGAAATATAACGGATATGAATATTCTTCCAATAACGCCTTAACATTTAGGTAAGAATAAACTGGGCTAGCTGGCTGGTTGAAATACGCTCGTATATACATATTTGGTTATCAATGTAAACCAACCCAACACGCCAGATACGGACATGCCTATACGCTTGACATTCTGCTTAACGTCACAAGCGATCTGCAGCCAAGCCAGGTGCGCGACAAGATGCGTCGCGTGATCAACGCCGTCATGGAAAAGTTTCCGCACTGCAAAATCTCTGAGGAGCTTTCTAATCGCGTCCAGTTTCTGGTGCCCCAGGATTCCATTGGTAGCAGCTTGTCGGATGCCCTGGCTTGGCTCACCGAGAACCAAGCCGCTCTAAGCATTCAATACTTCACGTTCTACCAGATGTCGCTCGATCAAGTCTTTGTTCGTCTGATTAAAGAGCACGAAGACGTCAAGGGTAAAGACAACACTGCGTTCCGTTCGATTGAAGATCTATAAATTCACATGCACTTCGAGAATGAATTGATGTTGTGAAAAAATTACAATTAACTAAAAACAAAAACTTCTTCGCGCATCATGTTATTCTAGCCTGAACACTGTGTTAAACCGATAAATACTTGTTACTGCCCTTAATTTTTGTTGTTGTGCACTATTACGTGGAATTTCAAAATTAGCAATTCCCACCTCCAATTACAGGAGTTATTAGTCAAGCAAACAACTGTTGCTGTTGGACATTGGAATAACTGTTAGTCAGAACTAAATTCCTGTTATACAGAATTAGCTACCTGTTAGACAGAATTTAATACCTGTTAGACAGAACTAAATACCTGTTAGACAGAAATAAATATCTCTTAGATAGAATTAAATACCTGTTAGACAGAAATAAATATCTCTTAGATAGAACTAAATACCTGTTAGACAGAAATAAATATCTCTTAGATAGAACTAAATACCTGTTAGACAGAAATAAATATCTCTTAGACAGAACTAAATACCTGTTAGACAGAATTAACTACCTGTTAGACAGAAATAAATATCTCTTAGACAGAACTAAATACCTGTTAGACAGAATTAACTACCTGTTAGACAGAAATAAATATCTCTTAGATAGAACTAAATACCTGTTAGACAGAAATAAATATCTCTTAGATAGAATTAAATACCTGTTAGACAGAAATAAATATTTGTTAGACTGAACTAAATACCTGTTAAACAGAATTAAATACCTGTTAGACAGAACTAAATACCTGTTAGACCGAATTAACTACCTGTTAGACACAATGGAATACCCGCTGTTGGTAGTTCATTCTATGCATGCAATATAAATTCTCTAACTGTACTCAAGGAGAATCTATTATTATTCTTCTGTATTCTAGATACTATTTTTCAAAATCTTCAAAATCTCTATATTTAACTGTTGTATTGATTGTTCTTTTTCAATTTACTTTTTTTGTCCGACAGAAGTTTTACGTGGCACAGATAGAAAGCAATACAAATGAATTAAATTTTCTACAAGTTTAAGGATGCTTACCAATAAATTATACCGGAAGTAGCAAATGGAAGGTAAACATATTACGAGTATTTGATACGCCAATCGTATTTATGGCTCTATGCATCTTGCACAAACGAAAGGGATATATGCTGCGAAACATGCAATGCAAGCAAGAATGGTTAAAAATAGCAAATAAATCTGCAGTAGCATTTTGTATTCTGTTAAGGATACGTTGCATCCTCAAAGAGACGCTAAGTCTCAATCAAGCATGAAACACAAAATAGGTACTTAACGGGCTTCACAGGTAGATTCGATCTGCTAAGCAAATATACGCTCGTAAAAATCGAAACGTTTAACATAAACACTTTGGTTATTATTGCTAACTGATACACTTGATATGGCCGAGTATTTCAAGTCACGTGACAGATGCTGTGTAGGAAATAAAAATATGCGTTTTGTAGATGTGGCAAATCAAAGCCTGTTAGAGATCTAATACCTGTTAGACAGAATGGAATACCTGTTAGACAGAATGGAATACCTGTTAGACAGAATGGAATACCTGTTAGACAGAATGGAATACCTGCTAGACAGAATGGAATACCTGCAAGACAGAATGGAATACCTGCAAGACAGAATGGAATACCTGCAAGACAGAATGGAATACCTGTTAGACAGAATGGAATACCTGCTAGACAGAATGGAATACCTGCAAGACAGAATGGAATACCTGCAAGACAGAATGGAATACCTGCTAGACAGAATGGAATACCTGTTAGACAGAATGGAATACCTGCTAGACAGAATGGAATACCTGTTAGACAGAATGGAATACCTGCTAGACAGAATGATGACCTGTTAGACAGAATGGTGTACCTGTTAGACAGAATGGTGTAACTGTTAGACAGAATGGTGTACCTGTTAGAAAGTATGGTATACCCTGTTAGATAGAATAGTGTACCTATTAGACAGAATGGTGTACCTGTTAGAAAGTATGGTATACCCTATTAGACAGAATAGTGTACCTATTAGACAGAATGGTGTACCTGTTAGGTAGAATAGTGTACCTATTAGACAGAATGGTGTAACTGTTAGACAGAATTGTGTACCTGTTAGACAGAATGGTGTAACTGTTAGACAGAATTGTGTACCTGTTAGACAGAATAAGAGCTGGAACCAGAGTGTTAAAAGCTCACGTTGAAATTGCAAATTAAAAGGCATAAAGTCAATCTGAAATTAATTTGAATATTCTAGCTCGTATGAATATATTTAGGCACAAGAAAAAATAATTTGATGAAATTTAATCACAAGGCTGATAAATTAATACTCGTAAGTCGAGTCTTGGATAGAACTTTAAAAAAATAACTGAAAATTCTGCTAACAAAAATGCAGAAATAATTAAAAAATTATTTTTTCAGTTTTTCTAAATTAGAAAACAAGAATAATTATTTGAAAACAGTTGTCAAAAAATCTGATTTATTTTCATCTCCAGTTGCTTAACAACAGAACTGAGTGATTAGATCAATACTTGGCTAGAACAGTGAGTGATTTATCATCTTTCTTAAATTATTAAAAAGGAAAATATGTAGCAAATATCGACTTCAAAACTGATTACCTAAAAAATTAAACATAAAAAATTTCCAATAAAATAAAATCGTTCGATGAGACTGAAAATATCACAAAGACTAAATTTTGACTGGGACTAGAACTAATGGCCTGCGATTTTGGGGATGAAAACTGGGTCATGAGAGTCAGCACCTGACCAACTGGAACATGAGAGTCATCACCTGACCAACTGGGTCATGAGAGTCATCATCTGACCAACTGGGTCATGGGAGTCATCACCTGACCAACTGGGTCATGACAGTCATCAACTGACCAACTGGTTCATGAGAGTCATCAACTGACAAACTGGGTCATGAGAGTCATCACCTGACAAACTGGGTCATGAGAGTCAGCACCTGACCAACTGGAACATGAGAGTCATCACCTGACCAACTGGGTCATGAGAGTCATCATCTGACCAACTGGGTCATGGGAGTCATCACCTGACCAACTGGGTCATGACAGTCATCAACTGACCAACTGGTTCATGAGAGTCATCAACTGACAAACTGGGTCATGAGAGTCATCACCTGACAAACTGGGTCATGGGAGTCATCACCTGACAAACTGGGTCATGAGAGTCATCACCTGACAAACTGGGTCATGGGAGTCATCACCTGACAAACTGGGTCATGAGAGTCATCACCTGACCAACTGGGTCATGACAGTCATCAACTGACCAACTGGGTCATGACAGTCATCAACTGACCAACTGGTTCATGAGAGTCATCAACTGACAAACTGGGTCATGGGAGTCATCACCTGACAAACTGGGTCATGAGAGTCATCACCTGACCAACTGGGTCATGACAGTCATCAACTGACCAACTGGTTCATGAGAGTCATCAACTGACAAACTGGGTCATGAGAGTCATCATCTGACCAACTGGGTTATGCGTCAGAGGGTAAAACTAGGTCAATTGTAAAATTAAAAAATTCTCAATCATGCAAACAAAAAAGCATCTAGCATAAACGAATTGTCGTACAAGAAAAAACGCTAAAATATGAAAAATTAGAAAGCAACTAGAAAAAGCAACAAAAATATTAATAATAGTATTAGTAACAAGAGAGATAGTAACTCGGCAGTTATAGCATATACGAGGGGCACTAGATAAGTTTTTAGCTGCGGTCAAACCGTTTATTCAAATTAGGCCATATTTTCTGAGCATATTGAATAAGAAGTTTTATCATGGTCCCCAAAGTTTCATGCACCTAATTGTCACCATTCTCTCACTGTCGCATTTTATCTCAACAAGGTCTGTGACTCTTTCAGCACTGTAATGGAGCTCAATCGTGAACACTTTCGTGCCATGATTTTCTACGATTTTAAGAGCGGCTTGACATTTCACCAGTGCCACGAGCGGCTGTCTGCTGCCTTTCCTAACCTTGCGCCATCCATCGCCACCGTCACCGCCTGGTTCCGGGAGTTCAAGCGTGGCCGAGACAGCTTGGAAGACGAAGGTCGAACCGGCCGACCTGTTTCAGTGACGACACCTGAAACTATCGACCGCGTGCGGCGCATGATTGAGGCTGATCGGCGAGTGACGAATCAAACGATTGAGGCATGTCTTGGAATCTCATCGCCGACAGTCGCTTCTATCCTTCGTGATCACCTCGCTGTCCGCAAGCTGACCAGTCGCTGGGTGCCGCATTTGCTCACCACCGAGCAGAAGCAGGCCCGCATGAGCTGGTGCCAGGAAATGCTGGACAGGTTTGGCGGAGGGACGTCGAAGTCTGTCACAGACATTGTCACATGTGACGAAACGTGGGTGTATTGCTACGAACCCGAGCGGAAATGCCAGTCGCGTGTGTGGGCTTTTGAAGATGAAGCCCCGCCGACCAAGGTTGTCAGGGGTCGGAGCACTGGCAAGCAAATGGTGGCAACTTTCTTCCGAAAGACTGGCCACATTGCGACTGTAGCACTCGAGAGCCAGCGCACAGTGACTGCAGATTGGTACTGCACCGTCTGCCTGCCGCGTGTCATCAGCAGCCTTAAAGAGGCGCGGCCAAAGTGCGGCGTTCGAGGTCTCTGGCTGCACCAGGACAACGCCAGTGCGCACACGGCGAATCGAACTCGAGAGTTTCTACAGACGGTGGGCTTCCAGCAGCTCAGTCATCCACCATATTCACCTGACCTGGCACCGTGTGACTTTTTTTATTTCCATTCATCAAGAATTCCATGCGAGGGTGCCGATTTTCCTCCGCCGAAGAGGCTGTTGATGCCTATAGATCGGCCGTTGAGGGGGTATCCCACTCAGAGTGGCGCCACTGCTTTGAAACTTGGTTTGAGCGGATGAGGCGGTGCATCCAAGCTGATGGAGAGTACTTTGAAAAGTCGAAGTACGACGCCAACCGGAGAGACGGCTCAGCGTGCTTGGCTACGCCGATGACCTCGCCCTGCTGTCCTCGACCGTCGAGGGCGCCCAACGACAGCTGGATAGGCTGGTTGCCGTTGCGGCGAGCGTCGGCCTGGTGGTCAACACGCAGAAGACCGTCGTGCTATGCGTGCCGGACGACACCGAGGCTGCAATCTTCTGCCGAGGCGCTGACGGACAGGCGAGTGAGCTTCCAAGATGTCAGCAGTTCGTCTACCTCGGCGGTCTGGTTCCCGACGTCCGCGAGGATCTGCGGCGTCGCCGAGGACTTGCCTGGGCTGCCTTTCGTTCTATAAGGTCAGTCCTGCAGTCCGAGGCCCTACCGGACCGCCAGAGGGCGGCGCTATTCCAGGCGGTGATCGAGACCGTCCTGTTATACAACGCCGAGACCTGGACGCTGACAGACTCGCTCGAGGCTCAAGTCGACGCGGCGCACGCTGGCCTGCTGCGCGCCGCCTTCAAGATCGGCAACGAGCGAGTCACCAACACGGCGCTCTATCATCGCACCGGCCTGGCCCGTCCTAGCGATCTGCTGCGCCGTCGGCGACTCCAGCTGGCAGGCCACGTCATCCGCGCCGAGGCCTACTGTCCGGAGCCGGTGCAGGAGGTGCTGCTACTTACGTTGCAGGCACCCTACCGGCGGGGACAGGCGAGGACTCGGCGCTACGTCGACTGTCTGCTGGCTGACGCCGGCGCCCCGGACTCTGCCGGCGGTGCGGCTTTTGTTCGCGCCCAAGCTTTGAAGCGCGCCATCTGACGCTGCTTTTGTGAACTGGCAGCGTACTCTGTTGTTGTTGTTGTTGTTTGAAAAGCTCTGAAAGTTTCATCTTTATAACTGTTACATGTCGACCGCAGCTAGAAACTTATCTAGTGCCCCTCGTATACTGACAGAATTCTTACTATTGATGGGCACACGTCATTTTCCATTGGCCTCATTGCTTTTAGCTAGCAAAGCCGTCATCTCTTTCTGCTCTTTCTTTCTGTTGCGCTCCTCAAATTTGATTCGATTGGCGATGATTCGTTCGATGACTGTGTAGGCAGTCATGTCCGTGCCGCTGTCCACCTCCCGGTACACACCCAGCCGCTTGGCCTGGCCGAACGGGTCCGACCCGTCTGTGCTGGCGGACACGGCTGTGCGGCTGCCGCTGATGACCAGGTCCACCTGCGGCCGGGCGGGGTGGCTGTCTTTGTGTCTGTCTGTCTGTCTGTCTGCCTGCCTGCCTGTCTGCTTATCAGTCAGTCTGTCTGTCTGTCTGTCTGCTTATCAGTCAGTCTGTCTGTCTGTCTGTCTGCCTATCAGTCTGTCTGTCTGTCTGTCTGTCTGCCTATCAGTCTGTCTGTCTGTCTGTCAGAGTCATTTCGCGCAGAGCTGCATATAGTGCATCGTTAGTTTCTTTTTGAAGAAGAAGGCAGGAAATCCCATTAGACGTTTAAACTCTATGAAGCAGCAGTCCATGTCCAGGCTATTTAATAGCGTCTATATCTATCAGTCAGTAAAAAGTAACAAGTTAAAAATGTTCTCACCTTGAACTGCTTAATCAGCTCCTCAGTAACACAATATGGCGCGTCAATTACCACGTTGGCCACGTACTGGAAATTTTTTGTGGCGTCGATTTAAAAGTACATTCCCTGTACTTCTGCCCATTCCACTGACTCCTGTGCATACACAAGCGCGCTAATACTGTACGCAGGCACGCCACGCACGCTCACACAGGGTGTACATCGGTCCTGACTTTCTAATCGGTCAGGCTTGTAGGCTGACCCTCTTGGAGGCTGGCCCTCGTGGCTGTGAATCCCACCCTAGGCGCTCTCTTTAGTCAGTTGGTTCTTAGCCATTCACTACTCACTCGGCAAGACAGCACGGACAGCACCCGCTCGAACACAGTCATGATGGGATAATTGGCACCGCGATAAGAATTCACAACTGAGTCAGAATGCACGCCCACTATGATGTAAGTGGCCATTGCGTAGCACTTCTCTAGGAAAGCGACATGGCCGACGTCTGGAAATGGAAAAATTTATCATTAATTATAATATGCTTCAAATATTTATACTTGATTTAGATAAGTCTGGGGAGTGCTTTATGACTTAAAACCTGTTCTATAAAGACTTCACTCTCTACGGTCAAAAGCCCTCTACAACAGTCCTAACGTACAAGAGAACTTCAAATCTGATTGGACAGAGTGATCAGAGCCATTTTGATTGGCTCTCGCATTGTCTATGGCCGAGTGCAGTTCTGTGACAGTGGCTTTGATTGGCTCTCGCATTGTCTATGGTCGAGTGCAGTTCTGTGGCAGTGGCTTTGATTGGCTCTCGCATTGTCTATGGTCGAGTGCAGTTCTGTGGCAGTGGCTTTGATTGGCTCTCGCATTGTCTATGGTCGAGTGCAGTTCTGTGACAGTGGCTTTGATTGGCTCTCGCATTGTCTATGGCCGAGTGCAGTTCTGTGGCAGTGGCTTTGATTGGCTCTCGCATTGTCTATGGTCGAGTGCAGTTCTGTGGCAGTGGCTTTGATTGGCTCTCGCATTGTCTATGGTCGAGTGCAGTTCTGTGGCAGTGGCTTTGATTGGCTCTCGTATTGTCTATGGCCGAGTGCAGTTCTGTGGCAGTGGCTTTGATTGGCTCTCGTATTGTCTATGGCCGAGTGCAGTTCTGTGGCAGTGGCTTTGATTGGCTCTCGCATTGTCTATGGTCGAGTGCAGTTCTGTGGCAGTGGCTTTGATTGGCTCTCGTATTGTCTATGGCCGAGTGCAGTTCTGTGGCAGTGGCTTTGATTGGCTTTATTGTCTATGGCCGAGTGCAGTTCTGTGGCAGTGGCTTTGATTGGCTCTCGCATTGTCTATGGCCGAGTGCAGTTCTGTGGCAGTGGCTTTGATTGGCTCTCGCATTGTCTATGGCCGAGTGCAGTTCTGTGGCAGTGGCTTTGATTGGCTTTATTGTCTATGGTCGAGTGCAGTTCTGTGGCAGTGGCTTTGATTGGCTCTCGTATTGTCTATGGCCGAGTGCAGTTCTGTGGCAGTGGCTTTGATTGGCTCTCGTATTGTCTATGGCCGAGTGCAGTTCTGTGGCAGTGGCTTTGATTGGCTCTCGCATTGTCTATGGTCGAGTGCAGTTCTGTGGCAGTGGCTTTGATTGGCTTTATTGTCTATGGTCGAGTGCAGTTCTGTGGCAGTGGCTTTGATTGGCTCTCGCATTGTCTATGGTCGAGTGCAGTTCTGTGGCAGTGGCTTTGATTGGCTCTCGCATTGTCTATGGTCGAGTGCAGTTCTGTGGCAGTGGCTTTGATTGGCTCTCGCATTGTCTATGGTCGAGTGCAGTTCTGTGGCAGTGGCTTTGATTGGCTCTCGTATTGTCTATGGCCGAGTGCA
Source organism: Macrostomum lignano (assembly GCA_002269645.1). Classification (NCBI taxonomy): domain Eukaryota; kingdom Metazoa; phylum Platyhelminthes; family Macrostomidae; genus Macrostomum; species Macrostomum lignano. The sequence continues at coordinate 66,064 of NIVC01000922.1, read as the reverse complement.
GTTCTGTGGCAGTGGCTTTGATTGGCTCTCGTATTGTCTATGGCCGAGTGCAGTTCTGTGGCAGTGGCTTTGATTGGCTCTCGTATTGTCTATGGCCGAGTGCAGTTCTGTGGCAGTGGCTTTGATTGGCTTTATTGTCTATGGCCGAGTGCAGTTCTGTGGCAGTGGCTTTGATTGGCTCTCGCATTGTCTATGGCCGAGTGCAGTTCTGTGGCAGTGGCTTTGATTGGCTCTCGCATTGTCTATGGCCGAGTGCAGTTCTGTGGCAGTGGCTTTGATTGGCTTTATTGTCTATGGCCGAGTGCAGTTCTGTGACAGTGGCTTTGATTGGCTCTCGCATTGTCTATGGCCGAGTGCAGTTCTGTGGCAGTGGCTTTGATTGGCTCTCGTATTGTCTATAGCCGAGTGCAGTTCTGTGGCAGTGGCTTTGATTGGCTCTCGCATTGTCTATGGCCGAGTGCAGTTCTGTGACAGTGGCTTTGATTGGCTCTCGTATTGTCTATGGCCGAGTGCAGTTCTGTGGCAGTGGCTTTGATTGGCTCTCGCATTGTCTATGGTCGAGTGCAGTTCTGTGGCAGTGGCTTTGATTGGCTCTCGCATTGTCTATGGCCGAGTGCAGTTCTGTGGCAGTGGCTTTGATTGGCTTTATTGTCTATGGTCGAGTGCAGTTCTGTGGCAGTGGCTTTGATTGGCTCTCGCATTGTCTATGGTCGAGTGCAGTTCTGTGGCAGTGGCTTTGATTGGCTCTCGCATTGTCTATGGTCGAGTGCAGTTCTGTGGCAGTGGCTTTGATTGGCTCTCGCATTGTCTATGGTCGAGTGCAGTTCTGTGGCAGTGGCTTTGATTGGCTCTCGCATTGTCTATGGCCGAGTGCAGTTCTGTGGCAGTGGCTTTGATTGGCTCTCGCATTGTCTATGGCCGAGTGCAGTTCTGTGGCAGTGGCTTTGATTGGCTCTCGCATTGTCTATGGCCGAGTGCAGTTCTGTGGCAGTGGCTTTGATTGGCTCTCGCATTGTCTATGGTCGAGTGCAGTTCTGTGGCAGTGGCTTTGATTGGCTCTCGCATTGTCTATGGTCGAGTGCAGTTCTGTGGCAGTGGCTTTGATTGGCTCTCGCATTGTCTATGGTCGAGTGCAGTTCTGTGGCAGTGGCTTTGATTGGCTCTCGCATTGTCTATGGTCGAGTGCAGTTCTGTGGCAGTGGCTTTGATTGGCTCTCGCATTGTCTATGGCCGAGAGCAGTTCTGTGGCAGTGGCTTTGATTGGCTCTCGTATTGTCTATGGCCGAGAGCAGATCTGTGGCAGTGGCTTTGATTGGCTCTCGTATTGTCTATGGCCGAGAGCAGTTCTGTGGCAATGGCTTCTTCCTCATCCAAAGTTTGTCTATGGTAAAATCGAATTTGATACAAACATCAAACGCCAAATAAAAATCTCGGACACTCACGAAACAGATCAAAGGAGCCGCAAACGTAAGCAACTTTTTCGCCCGGGGCCGGGGCTCGGCCAGTGGAAAACTCGACCAGCTGTTGAGTAGTTGGCACAAATTGGCAGGTTTTCGTGTAGGGGCTGTTCTGGCTGTTCGGAGACTGAAAAATTGATAAAAAGAAAGCATATTTGCATGTATTCAAATTCAATGAATACTAGTTACTAAAATACAACAGAAACAAATTAGAAAAGTTTTATTCGAAACTAAATTACATAATCAAAGAACTTACTTTAAAAGTACCTGAAAATAGGTAGGTTAACAAGAGCTAAACTGAAGGATCTAGATAAGAAAACTGAAGGACGTAGATAAAAAACTGAAGGATCTAGACAAGGGAACTGAAGGATCTAGATAAGGGAAGTGAAGGATATAGATAATGTAACTGAAGGATCTAGATAAGGGAACTGAAGGACGTAGATAAAGGAACTGAAGGATCTAGATAAGGGAACTGAAGGATCTAGATAAGGGAACTGAAGGATCTAGATAAGGGAACTGAAGGATCTAGATAAGGGAAGTGAAGGATATAGATAATGTAACTGAAGGATCTAGATAAGGGAACTGAAGGACGTAGATAAAGGAACTGAAGGATCTAGACAAGCTAGGGAACTGAAGGATCTAGATAAGGAAACTGAAGGATCTAGATAAGGGAACTGAAGGATCAAGATAAGGGAACTGAAGGATCTAAATAAGGGAACTGAAGGATCTAGATAAGGGAACTGAAGGATCTAGATAAGGGAAGTGAAGGACGTAGATAAAGGAACTGGAGGATCTAGATAAGGGAAATGAAGGACGTAGATAAAGGAACTGGAGGATCTAGATAAGGGAACTGAAGTATCTAGATAATGTAACTGAAGGATCTAGATAAGGTGTAGAGATCTCTAAACATGGTAGCCTACTAGAAGTAGTAAGATAAAGTTATGAATACAAATTAAAAAATAGCTATGTGTCATACCAGTCATATCACGCAAACAGCGAGTGGCTATGCTATTGTTCGAAAAAACCGGTTCTCGACATCTATTTTTAGAACTTCCAAATATGGTAAATGTTAACCTGAATGTAACTCAAGTCTCACCCCTTTCTATTCAAAAACCCCACCTGTCAAATAATAAAATTCCTTTCGTGAACTCATCAAAAAAACCGGTTTTGAGCTCAAGGTCGACTCAAGGCCGAAAAATTGTGTATAAATACAAACGCAAAATCCGAGCTGAAATCTCAGACTCGGAGCAGCCTCCAAAGAGGCTATATCTCTGAGGAAGAGATAAACACCAATTGGTAAGCTTTGTTCAAGTCTTCGTTATTTTGATTATTGAGAGCGATTGTTATTGCCGGCCGTTACTGTTCAGTTGATTTTATTGAGTTCATTGAATTTGAGGCCTCCTTTTTCCAAAGGGATTGGATAGGATCTGCGGACCGATTCCGATACCCTTAGAGGATTATTGATTTGATTGATTTTGGTTATCCTAGATTAACCGATAGGAGCACACGACTCCGATTCCGTTAGTTCTAGAAGAAGACGCCCTTTCTGGAGGACCTCGTATTAAAGTTGATTCTGTTACTAGGGCGCATCGTTGACATTGATTTCGGCACTCGAGAATATATTGAATTCTGCACTTGAAGAAATACTGCGACGTCGATTTAATTGTTACGCTCTCACTTTCGGCCGATTCTAGACTTCAAGAAGACCACCCCGGGAGGAACAGCTCTACAGAGACGAGCTCTACAGACACGCGCGACAGAGAAGAGGAGCCCGCAACAGTAAGTGATCACTGATTTTGTTCCCAGGCTTAAGTGTCTGGAAGTGGGAGTTTTCGGGTGACTGATCACCACCCGAATCAACTCTTCAAAGGGAACTGAAGAAGCTAGATAATGTAACTGAAGGATCTAGATAGGGAACTGAAGTATCTAGATAATGTAACTGAAGGATCTAGATAGGGAACTGAAGTATCTAGATAATGTAACTGAAGGATGTAGACCAGGGAACTGAAGGATCCAGATAATGTAACTGAAGGATGTAGACAAGGGAACTGAAGAATCTAGATAAGGGAACTGAAGGATCTAGATAAGGGAACTGAAGTATCTAGATAAGGGAACTGAAGGATCCAGATAATGTAACTGAAGGATGTAGACAAGGGAACTGAAGAATCTAGATAAGGGAACTGAAGGATCTAGATAAGGGAACTGAAGGATCCAGATAATGTAACTGAAGGATGTAGACAAGGGAACTGAAGAATCTAGATAAGGGAACTGAAGGATGTAGACCAGGGAACTGAAGGATCCAGATAATGTAACTGAAGGATGTAGACAAGGGAACTGAAGGATCCAGATAATGTAACTGAAGGATGTAGACAAGGGAACTGAAGAATCTAGATAAGGGAACTGAAGGATCTAGATAAGGGAACTGAAGGATCCAGATAATGTAACTGAAGGATGTAGACAAGGGAACTGAAGAATCTAGATAAGGGAACTGAAGGATCTAGATAAGGGAACTGAAGGATCCAGATAATGTAACTGAAGGATGTAGACAAGGGAACTGAAGAATCTAGATAAGGGAACTGAAGGATCTAGATAAGGGAACTGAAGGATCCAGATAATGTAACTGAAGGATGTAGACAAGGGAACTGAAGAATCTAGATAAGGGAACTGAAGGATCTAGATAAGGGAACTGAAGGATCCAGATAATGTAACTGAAGGATGTAGACAAGGGAACTGAAGAATCTAGATAAGGGAACTGAAGGATCTAGATAAGGGAACTGAAGTATCTAGAGGTCTGCAAAGCGGACAATTCAAGAGCGTTTTAGTATATAAAAAGCAGCCACAAAAAGAAAAATAAACATCAAAATGAAATCAATTGCAGAAATCACACATAAAGGCCTATTTTGGAAAGGTTAATTAATTTGTTAATTGGATAATTATTTAATCTATGATCCCAGGCCATTCGCTGAAACTGCATTCGCATAACTACTTGAAGTAGCTTATAATAATTTGGAAAAAAGTATAAATTAATTAGGTAATTTAAAACATCACCAAATTATTCCGTAAGTGAAAAATGTCATGCTTAACAATGGTTTAATCATTTTTAAAGCAGAATTTTTTGTACTTTAAACTTTAGGAAAAGCAATTCATAGCATACTCACAAAGAAATAAAAATATACATAACAACAGCAGGCATAATAATACATTCCACTGAAAACACTTACAACTTCGCTCTAAAAATTGACATTTTTTTACAGTCGAATTATTGAAGAATTGAAGATTTCATAGAAGGTGCGCAATATGCTACTAACAATGAATAGTTAGTAGCATGTAACAAATAAAAAAGGTAATTAACAAAATGACTACAACTAAAATCTAAGTATAAAAGAATACATCGTTTATAGATCATGATGACGTGCATAGACACACTCTAAACTAATATTGCAACATCTATTTTTATTTATTGATTTCTATAGTATTATATTGATCAATAATCGTTCGATATATTTCGCAGTTGGGAAAAGTTATTTAGTTAATATATGTACATCACCTCAATATCTAGATAGGAGTTTAGGAAGTCGTCACAAATTTAAGCGGACGATAAGAAAACTATGCTTACCGAAGCCATTTGAGCAAAAGTGGCTTTTTCAGCTTCGCCAACAGTCAGTGCTGAGCTGTGATGCGATCGGGTCGCCAGCAGCATCCGGCCAACCAGGTCGGTGGTTGAGACACCCGCTGTTCGCTTGAACTCCCTGCGAGAGATGGGGGTGGGGCGGTGGCTGAACAGCTGAGGGAGGGGACAGAGGGCGGTGGCTGAACAGCTGAGGGAGGGGACAGAGGGCGGTGCCTGACCAGCTGAGGGAGGGAAGAGAGGGCGGTGGCTGACCAGCTGGGGGAGGGGAGAGAGGGCGGTGGCTGACCAGCTGAGGGAGGGGAGAGAGGGCGGTGGCTGAACAGCTGAGGGAGGGGAGAGAGGGCGGTGGCTGAACAGCTGAGGGAGGGGACAGAGGGCGGTGCCTGACCAGCTGAGGGAGGGAAGAGAGGGCGGTGGCTGACCAGCTGGGGGAGGGGAGAGGGCGGTGGCTGACCATCTGGGGGAGGGGAGAGGGCGGTGGCTGACCAGCTGGGGGAGGGGAGAGGGCGGTGGCTGACCAGCTGGGGGAGGGGAGAGAAGGCGGTGGCTGAACAGCTGGAGGAGGGGAGAGAGGGCGGTGGCTGACCAGCTGGAGGAGGGGAGAGAGGGCGGTGGCTGACCAGCTGAGTGAGGGGAGAGGGCGGTGGCTGACCAGCTGGGGGAGGGGAGAGGGCGGTGGCTGACCAGCTGAGGGAGGGGAGAGGGCAGTGGCTGACCAGCAGAACACAAGGGTTTGGCTGCCAGCCTCACAGACAAAATGAACTCACTTGAATCGACCGACAGCTTTGACTTCCTCGTAGCTGTCTCGACCATCAGCGGATGTTGTCAGATCGTCTGAAAATTGAGATCGATAATACGCTAGTAATATAATTATTATACTGTAGTAGTAATAAGGTTATTAAGCTTTGATCATAGAACTTAATGCTTGGTTGGTTGGCAATGCAATAACCAGATATGCTTACCCCCGTGAGCACAGAAGTCGCAATTGTACTTGTCCAATGTCGCCACCGAGGTGATGTAGGGCACATTCTCTACCACCTGAAATATTGTGCTTAAACTTTTGTAGTTGGATGTGAAATACAGGGACTGAGAGGCTGCGACGCCCAAGAAACTGAGGATCTGGGAGGCTGGCCCAGCAACTGAGAATCTGGGAGGCTGGCCCATCAACTGACACTCTGGGAGGCTGGCTCAGCAACTGACACTCTGGGAGGCTGGCCCAGCAACTGACACTCTGGGAGGCTGGCCCAGCAACTGAGGATTTGGGAGGCTGGCCTAGCAACTGAGAATCTGGGAGGCTGGCCCAGCAATTGAGAATCTGGGAGGCTGGCCCAGCAACTGAGGATCTGGGAGGCTGGCCCAGCAACTGAGGATCTGGGAGGCTGGCCCAGCAATTGAGAATCTAGGAAGCTGGCCCATCAGCACAGTAGTAAAAGAGAACTCAGCTGTCCAGCCATGTCGCACCTCGTCCACCCATTTTATGGCACGCACAATCCTGCACCGTTCAGTCTCATTGAGAACTGGTGGGCCCTTGTGCTGAGCGATCTCCTCATCAGAGTGGACCCCAACAACCAGAACATCGCCAAGTGCTTTAGCCTGCAATGCAGCAATGTAAAGAAAATTTATTTTTATAAAAGATAACAGAATTTCACTTTTCTTTTATAACACTCACCTGTCGAATAGCATTGGCATGACCAAAATGAATGATGTCAAAACTATAAAAGAGAATTAAATTTTATTGACAGTAGCTGTTTAATGTTTGATTCAAGTTGTAAAGATAATATTTGAACTAATTTATAAATGTAGTCTTGTTGGGAAATAATTGTCCTTTAATTCTGTCCAATGGTACATGAATAACTGACATTGATCTTTAAATCTTTAGCCAAAAGCAAGCAGTCAGGTATATAATAAGCAAGTGCTAGTACCCCTAGATCTGATTAGCAATTTTATTGGTTCTATCCATAGACACTTCCACAGCTTTCTGATTGATTGAATTAAATTAATTGTTATTAAAAGGCTTATTGCCAAAAACCACCTAGACAAAAGGGTATAGTAATATTGAATTTCTTTCATATTTTTTAGTGTAACTCCTAACTTTAACCAGATAGAAAAGAAATTCAAATGAATCTTTTGGTGAAAAATTATCTTAAGTTTGATAAATAAAACATAAAATTTAGTCAAGGTACTAAAGAGCTAGAGCAAAAATTCCAAGAACTTTTAGGATATCTCTTGTATTAATGGTATACAAAATTTTGGTATACCATTATAAAATGAATTTTTCTAATATTGTACTATTCCAATTATAGCCAACTTTCTATTGTTGGCATTGATTTTTTATTTATAATTTAGGCATTAAAAAGCTAACTATGGTTATAAAAAATACTATATACCAAAATCATATTCATCAAAATTCTAAAAAGCATAGATACTGTTGACTATTTAGTTATAGCATAACTCTAAAGCATATATGAAAATCTCATAAAGAAATGTTTGCTTTCAAGTAGATTTTCTCCGAAAAATGAAGATAAAAAGCCTAATACTCAAATATTTTAATAGTCTTGAACAATACCTTAGTCAATATATATATAATTAAAGTCAATCATGACATAAGCGACAAAAAATTGAAAAAAAATTAATAATTTATTAAATAATTCTATTTAGAACAATACATAAAGTTATTAAGCCTTTTTATTAGCTAAGTTATTATGCTTTTGGAATAACAATAAGTAGGCCTAATTAAATTCCATATTTGATTTAGTAAGTATTAAAATATGTAATTCTATATACTTTATATTCAATACCCTTGTTTATATACCCAGTATAAAGCTACATTATATTGTACCATTGATGTCGGTTTCTTAGTCTTCCAATACTTACCAGCCATCAAGCCACACACGAACTTTTTTATTCTCTTTATTTGCAGACAATGAGAATGACATTGTGTTCGTAATTTCTAGAATTTACTATGGACGTTTATACAAACAACAAGTTTAACTGAAGCTATACAAACAAATTAGGGTTATATCCAAGTGTAATATTATTATTATTATCAAAGGTTATTATTAAACAGGAATAATGCTTTCAGACGGTAGTGATCTCGAGATAAACTTTAAAACTCAACGTGAAACCCACTGCATAAAGACACTGTCAGTGTCAGGACGGATTCGAAATTAACTATTAAGATGTAAAACAGAGGTATACTGATTAGTCCCCAATAAACTTAAATAGTGGATGCAGCTTTAAGATACTTTTTTAACTGTCACTCTAAAGATTACAGGAGCTAATGGGAAGGGAGTTAAGTTTAAGTTTAATAGAAGTTATCGCAATTTTTAAAATCCGTCGTTCCTGGAAAATGTCTCATTTGAAAATTTAGGGCTGCCGCACCGCCCCGCATCGCACCGAACCGATACACATTTTTTGTCAATTCAGTACTTTATTGCAAAGAAAACTATTTATTGTAAGAGTTATGGAATAAATAACTTTAGTTAATATTTAAAATATTATTATTATTTATATTCTTGTTTTCATTATTAAATTTTATTATTGTTATATAATTATTCCTTTTTTGTCGTATCCTAAGAGGAAACAAAGTAAAAAACGACAAAATTAAATTGTAAAGACTGTCAAACATAAAATGGGTTCGAAGCTCCTCATTTCACACTGGTTCTGGTTCTAGAACTCGAATTTATTCTGGTTCTAGAACCGATTGCCGTGAAGAGGCTCAATATTAATAATAAAAATTGACGATTTCAAATATATTTTACTGTTAAAGTGTATACATGACGACGGTTCGAGAAAATTTCTCGAACCATATTCTAGAACCAGAACCATGTTCCGGAACTGATTCCGTTTTTCGAACCATCGATATGAAGAGCGTCGAACCGCCGTTTTTCGAACCGGCGATATGAAGAGGCTCATTAATGATATCACCTATTATTCACCGAATTTTATATTTCAAAGTTATCCCATAACGGTCAGACTTAAACTAGATAAACTAAATTTTTTGAGCTAAACGCAATGAGATTTAAAAAGTTTAAAATAATGCCTTCTTTAAAAATTAAAAAAAACTAATGCGATGCTTTTTAATGCAGCAAAAGAATCCTGCAATTTAAAGTAGTTCCGCAGGTTCAAAAACAAATAAAAAGTAGTAATTGAACTAATTCCTTTTTTTAAGTTGCATTTGCGATTTGCCTTTTAGCTTGACTAGCGTTAAAGAATTTGCAGGCCTTGTGTAGTGTTGTAATTAGACAACTCTATACTGTATGTACTGGTTAGGCATAGGCTAAGGAATCTATTTATTTTTAGATTAGGCCTAGCTAACATCAAATTTATTAACTCTACTAGTTAATGAAGACAAAGTCTTTTCGCCCCAGTGAGCTTTGGGGTTGGAGTTTTATAATACCTAGTGTTGTATCGATTATTTAAAGACTTTCAAGGCATTATTAACGCTGATGCTCCTAATATTTTGCGTCGTGTCATACATAAAGTTAGCCTAATAGATAAAGTAGGGCGAGAGTTGTAAAATGTCTCTAACGTCAAATGATTTATAGGAAGGGAATTAGGGATGTCGATTCCCCAGGGAATTATCTTATCGGGGACCCCGGTTAAATTCCCCGGAGAGTATTCCCCGACAAGCTCCCCGGGGAGCACTCCCGGGGTCAACATCCCTAGAAGGGAAACTACGAGCATAAGTTCTGCAACACATATACAAGTAGCTAAGCATTAATAGACGCACTGCACCGATAAAATGTAATGGAATTGCTCGAATCACCGACACCAAGACCCATAAAACTGGAGAAACTGGCAGGATATAGTAGATACATGTAGGTCAGAATCAGAAGTGATCATGGGTGGGTGGGTCAAGTGATCATGGGTTCGACCTCGATTGTATTATTCCTTCTTAATCTTATGCAATTAATTGTAAATTAGGTATGAAGTAACAGTAATTATCCTTGACCATGCTAGAGTAAAGACAAGTCAAAGTCAAGTTAATAAAAATAGACACACAGTGTAACAATAACAATGGTTTTTAGAGCCATTTTTCTTGTCTGTGTTTGTCTTTGTACATACATGTACATTTGGGAAGACTTATCTGGACCCAATCCCTTCTTATTCTACATGTACGCTGTTTTGGGTATGGGGGTTAGAGTTGGGCCGTCTGACACCCCCTCCCCCCCCCCCTACCATAGTGGACTGGAGAGAAAGAAGCACATGCTATCGCTATTGGCTAGCCTGTCGTTCTCTTTCTCTTTACCTTCTGTCTTGTGTAGCGTACACTATCCAATGCACAAGGCCCAACTTTCCACTAAAGGAAGGTTCATATAGTCCGCCCATGGGCTTCCTCTTGCTTTCGCGTACACTCAAGGCCACTCACTCTCAACACCAGCCACTAGAGGCTTGTTTTAAATAATCGATCGATAATATTAAATGTACACTTGAAAGCTTGCTTTGGATCCTAGCAGAAGGGGGAGAAAGTGGCCAAGGCCACCACACCCCACAAGGCAGGCAGGCCGGCCCGAGTGCGATAACGAATGACAAAAAAATAGAAAAGTACAATTTACACATCAACTTTCAATACAATAAATACAATAATAGGTACGGTATTAATGACAGTGTATTTTCGCACAAAGTAGCTACGTTCAAACCACCAGCACGTAAACAGCTAAAATTTCACTGTTTATGAAATTTTATAAAATTTAACACATCATTTTAGATATTGAAAACTTTTAAAGGAGGGTATTACTGTTGCATGTGACTATAAAATCGTGGTAGGTATAGCTGATGATGAAACTGGTGATTGGTATCTAGCTTTTTTGATAACTTAGCCGGTTAGACCCCGAAATAGCTATTGTAATTTGTAACGCTGGAGCCAAATACAAATACAATGGAGCAATTAGTTTCTCTCAAATCTGTCTCTGCCAGTGCCAGTTTAGTCCATAGTAAGTAACCAAAGTAAAATACCCATTAGTGGTCCCGTTTCTAATGTTTATAAATATTAAGCTTCAGTTTACTTTTGGCACAGTATGCAATTTTGAAAATTCACCCTAATTACGGTTTGCACCAGCAGGAAAGCAACTATTTTGTTGTTGGAAATCGGATTAAGCAGTCAAAAGAGTGTATTTCTATGAAAAAAGGTACTTTTTTTCCATTTTTTCAAATATTTAAACAGGTTTCGCTCTTTCAATAAAAAAATCATCGCAGTACCTTAAAGTACAGTTAGTTTGGAATTAGATGACGGCGTTGAATTGTTTCTTCCATATTCCAAAAATTATAATGAGCACTTTTCCTCAAATCAGTTTGAGATCATGATTTTTAGTCTTTCGTCGATAACTTTCTGATTTCAAATGTCTAAGAATTGAAAACTTCCACACTTGTGTATCTTTGAATTGCGCATCAATTGGTGCATAGTATGTATGCTTAACTATTAGCAGTATAGAAAAAAATGCAAAAAACTGTAAAAGTACATTTTCAATTTTTGCATTTTTTGCAACCAAAGTGCCAACTTTTTGATACAATTGAAAAAAACAACCCAATAATGTTATGCATCTTAGTAAGGCGCACCTATAACCCTCGAACATTTTTAGCTCGAGTTTTAATGTGCATGAGGAAATGCACTTTTGTAAAGACATAGTCTTAAGACAAACATTTCAACTGAAGCCTGTTCCTTTTCTCCGCAGTGAATCCATACAAAACTATACTCGTTAAATAGATCAGATTCTTCTCTTTAAAATGACACCTCACTTGTGAAATTCGCACTTGTAGTTTTGAAGTTACAGCAGTTTTTGTGAGATTTTTCTTGTCATTTTTTCGATGCACACGTCTCATATTATTATATTCGTCACAAGCCAGACCACCCAATGCGCTTCGCGCATTGGCTGGCTGTTTGTTCCTCATGCTCGGCACTTTGTGCCTCGCGCGTTCGCTCCGCTCACCCCACAAACCTTGGGGTGAGCGGAGCTCACTGGGAACTAGGCCACACACACACACTTAGGGGCCTATCCTTAAATGCTATGGCTATGGGAGTATGGCTATTTTCTTATATGGAATCACAAGATCCCTATCGGCTATCCAGCCTATCCTATCAGTGTCATGTCAGAGCATACATTAAAAAAGCTAGGTGATAGGTTTACATTTTTAGCAATTAAATTTTATTAAAATTATAGATTCTAATACTATAGGCAGAAGGCAGTAAGGGGGGCCATAGCCCAGCGGTAGTGCAGCTGCTCTGGTGTGCCGCAACCCAGGCTCAATTCCAAGTGCAGCCACATTAATTTGGGGCTGAATTGGAATTTTGGCTTGGCTCGCCTGTGCAATTAATGGCCTTGAGAGCCAACCCCCCAAGGCGCAGTGAAGTGTACATGCCTAACAATTGATAAAGTTAGGGCCGCTGTATACTTTTGTGTGAGTGTGTGCCTGCGTAACGTATCCCCGCACTTGTATGCCTGCTCAGGGGAGTCGGCAGAATGGGCAGTAATGCCTCTCGCCAGTTGTGTGCCTATGTTGCCTAAAGTGCGCCAGGGTGCACACAACCCCCCTGCCTCTAATAAAAATAACTATAGGCAGTTGTTAATTGTCCAATGACCAGACAAATAGTGACATGTTTAGGCCTATTTGTCTGGTTACCAGATAAATAGGCCTAGCCATTTTACTATTTGTCCAGTTAAATGGATATTAGGCCTACTATTTATATATATATATATTTATTTATGAGTATGATAGGCCTATTTCTAAATTTTATAGGCTTTTTAGCCTATTCTTAATTATTTTGTTTAGGTCTAATATATTATTATACTACTACTAGGCTATTTTATTTCTAGTGTACATCTAGTCTAAACTTGGTTTGACTGCTTCCTATCTTGTATTTGTATCCTTCTATGCTCTGTATCATTTTATAAGGCAAAGTGCAAAGAGGAGAGGAAGCAAGGTATGAAAATTAAACTCAACAATGAGAAGTTTTAATAATCATGTAGTCAGTGTGCAAGTGAATTTTTAAGAAAGTTAATGTATTATTGTATTACTTATATACAGGTATGCTAGGCTTATATTAGTATAACAAAATAATTAAGATAGGAAAAAAGGACGAGTATAACTTTGGCTGTCAACTTTTCCGTCAACTTTTCCAATAAATTTTCTGTTAACTATTCCATCAACTAATCCGTCAACTTTTCGTGTTAGTAGGATAAATAACTTTATCAGTCAACTTTTCTGTTAACTATTCCGTCAAGTAATCCAATAAATTTTTCTGTTAACTCTTTTATCAACATTTCCGTTTACTATTCTGTTAACTTTTCTGCCAAATATCTCATCACTTTTCCGTTAACTTTTTCATCAACAGTTATGCAAGTCTGTAAAATATATTCTGTCAAATTTTTGTGTACTCTGAATGGAAAGTGTTAATTTTTTGCATAAGTGCAGTTTCCTTAGCTATTTTTATACATGCTTTAAATTTGTTGAGTATACACATGTACATGTATAAATTATAAATAAAAAACACATGCAAAAATTTCTAGCGCAACATGTTCTAGAATTTAATTGGTATTGCTGCACTACCTGTACTACAACATCTGCACTTGTTCATCGATTTTTCTTTGTGAAATAAAGGGCTAGTATTAGGAAAAAAGGAAAAGATGCACGTTGTTACTAACGCAGGCTTGTTTTTCATCAATATATATATAATAAGCATGCAAAATAGAGGTCAGACGGGATTGAAATCTTCGGGCGGGATCGGGATTGGGAATAATTTTTTTCTCGGGATCGGGATTGGGATCGGGATTCGGGAATCGGGATCAGGTCTTTTAGTGTATTGTCCATGTAAAGTTAAACAAAATTGAGAAAAGATTGTCAAGATCAAGAAGTAAAACACAACAAAATTGATATGAAGTTTTGTAACCAACAAAGTAAATAATATAACGAGTACAAGTTGAAGCAAAATACCTTTAAGTAATCACTAATTTTATAAATTATTAATCAAAAGACCTGTTCCCGAATCTCGACTTCCTGTCCGACCTCTAATGCAAAGACAATAAATGATCAAAGAGCTACTTGCATGATGATCCTATTTGAGAAAGTCACATATGTTTTTTTGGAACAACTAATTGTTAACTGAAAATTTGATGGAATACTGATGGAAAAGTTGATGGAAAAGTGAACGGAAAAGTTAACGGAAAAGTTAACAGAAAAGTTAACAGAAAAGTTGACAGAAAAGTTGATGGCCAAAGTTATACTCATGAAAAAAGGTCTTAAAAATCTAGAATATTTATCCATTAGCAAATACTTTAAAGTAAAAAATTGTTGCATATTAGCAATTTGACTAGACAAATAACAAAATGGCTATTTCACTATTTATTCACTAGTTTATTATTGCTATCTTACTATTAGTATTTGTCTAGTCACTGGACAAATAATAACTATCATTCTAATTAAGTTGCTATTAAAACCTGCAGATTTTGAGCTTGTTAAATTCCAATTCTAGAAACAAAATTTGTATAGGGGACCTATATTATTTAAGACAATAAAAATACGAATAAATATAATAATGAGATCAATTTAATTTCTTAAATCATAGCCAACAAATTTGCTATGCTACAATCCTACATATTTTTTTGTATTTAAGCTAGGGGCCCCATGGCCATAGTTAAGAAGATAGCCTTTTTTAGAAAATTCTAACACAAAAAGACATTGAATATGCACTGCATTAATATAATATGGCTCAAATCAAGACAAAAAATCTGCACAATTTAGCACAAGACAAAAACTCCACTGAAACAATATTTTTCAAATAAAAAATTAGCAATTTTTATTTTCTAGGCTTAGTATATTAATGACAAGCTGTTGAAACCTGCAGATTTGAACCTGGGGAATTCTAATCCCCGGAACTACTTTTGCATGTATTCTGAAATCTAAGGCCATACAGAAACAAAAACTTGTTAATAGTTAGTAAGATAGAGGTAGACAATGGAGCACATTCATGTAAAATTAGGGTTTGAGACATTGTTGGCTGGGGTACTGCGCAGAATGTTAGGCAATGTCTGTCTAACTCTAAAACATATATTGTTAAACTTTGGTCTCTCCCTGACTCTCCCTACATCCCTTGGATCCTTTAAAATTTCTATTGTCTCTTTGTTTCCTCTTATCTCTTTCATCCCTTGTCTCTCCTCTCTCCTCTCTTCTTTCTCCCATCTTCTCTCATATCTTCCCTTATCTCTCCTTTCTTTCATCTCTCTTCTTTCTCCCATCTTCTCTCATATCTTCCCTTATCTCTCCTTTCTTTCATCTCTCTTATCTCATCTTGTGTCTCTTCTTTTCTCTCTCCTCTCCTCTCTCCTCTCTCTTCTCACCCCCTCTTCTCTCTTATCTTCCTTCTCCTTTCTATTCTCTCAGCTGGCTCCTCAGTATCCTAATTATCTTCTTAGCAGTCTGCAGTTGTCCTCTCAGCTGGCTCCTCAGTATCCTCATTATCTTCTCAGCAGTCTGCAGTTGTCCTCTCAGCCGGCTCCTCAGTATCCTCATTATCCCATCAGCAGTCTGCAGTTCTCCTCTCAGCCGCTCCTCAGTATCCTCATAAAGCTACAATTTGTTCAGCATTGTACGGCTTACTAATCAATTTTCGATTCATATCGGCAGTCTTGCAAAACTTAGCATTTAGCAATACCTTCAGCAGTTTTGCAGAATGGTCTCCATGGTCTTCTATCCCCCAGATAGAAAGCAACTACCACCCCCCAAGATAGCAAGCATACACCCAATTACAACAGCAAGCACCCCCCCCCCCAATTACAACAGCAAGCACCCCCCCCCCAAATGCAATAGCAAGCATCCCCAAAATACAATACTAAGCATCCCCCAGATAGCATACCTCAAGATGGCAAGTCCCCCCCCCCCTTCCCAAGAGCAAGCCTCTTGCCTCCCCAATATCAAGCATCCCCCAATCATCTAGTGCAGTTATAATGTCTCATCAAATGCAATAATCTTTTATCCTCTAGAGAAATAATCTGGTTAAATGCATAGCAGTGATAGGCTGCTCAGTGTGCACAGTTAGTGTGCACAGTTGAGTGAAATCTATAAATGGAAATTATCTATGCAGTCCACCACTCAGTCATAATGTACACACGCAGCCGCTGAGCATTATTTTCATTGCAGTCAGTATTGAGGTCTACACAGTGCAAAGTTGTGGCGCAATCATTTTTGGAATTCCGCCAGTCAAGAATTCAACCTGGTATGACCTCCCATTAAAAGCATTGTTTTTTCGAATATTTTATTCCTTTGGAGCATTGGAGCAGATACAGGAAATTTTAACTGTCTTCTTTCCATATAATTACAGACCTTTCAGTGAAAACGCGAGCAAAATTGGTTTAGACCTTCAGTCCTCTGTAGATCGAAATGCTTTGGTTACATGTAGCTAAAATTCTCGACGGGTGAAAGGAGCTATGAATGTACATAATATTGTAAACCCTAAAAAATGTCAATAATCTCAAAGTGCACTGGCTGATATACATCTCTCCAGAGTGCATGCGCAATGCTTGGCCCACTGCCTCCTCATAAAAAGCGTATCATAAGATGTAATCATGATTGAAATTAGAATTCAGCCTGTCAAGAATTCAACCTCATTTGATCTCCCATCAAAAGCATTAGGAAAACTTGTTTTTCAAATATTTAATACCTTTAGCATTGAAGCAGATACAATAAATTTTAACCATACAATCCTTGGTTGATTTGAAATTAAGAATAAGATAGAGAAGATAGAGATAGAGATTAATGCAAAAACATATTAAAATTGTGCTTTTACTTTCAAAATGTCACATAGGAAATATGCCAAGTTTACTTGTCGTAAACTTATCTCTCAAAATTGTTATCTTATCTATAAACCTATCTATAAACCAAATTTATCACTATGTCTAGCCAAAGCATTATTATCGAAATACTTAAAAATTCTACCATTTATGTGATATAATTTTGCTATAAATGTTTTTTTGCTATGTCAAATCATCATTCAGATAGAGTTTTAATGATGTGCTTTTTATTTACAAAAAAGTAGTACTATATCAGACTAAGACAGCCTTTTTATACAATTACAGCCAGCTTGGTCTTGGTGTGACTGTCAACCATTTCTTGGAATTTATTGGAAACAATTACAAAGCCACCAGATGCCAGTGTGCTACACCATGGCAACTGGCATAGTAACAGCGCCAACAACAACTGGTTGATAATTTCTGAACTCTTGAGTTTCTCTTGCTCAACCAATCTTGCTGGTTAAATTCTATTTTGACAAGAAAAACAATCGCAAAAAATGTCTACACCAGCTTCAAAGCCGAATCTGCCGCTGCGTAAAATAGCACCTCGCGTCATTGCGCCGAGGCCTACCTCTCGTCCGGCACCGCCGCCACCCGTGAAACTGCCTCCAGTTAGTGCTAAGCCTCAGCAGCAACAGAAGCCTGCTGCGGTACCGCAGCCACAACAGCAGCCATTGCAACATCAGTTTCAATACTCCGCCCCTGTAGCTATAAATGGGGCAGGTATTCATCATCAACAGCAGCAGCAGCAGCAATTGTTGCTATCGCATCACAATTCTTTACCGACTTGTCTTGCATTCTCAGCTGCTCCCGGAGGCGGTCAAATCCTCACCGCTCTACCAACCGCCCTGTCTGCCAGTCAGTCGCTGATGGCCGCTCCAGTATCTACGGGCGCTAATAGCGCTGCAGTCTTTCCACCGAAGCGTAAACTCACTGGCGCCGCTGCCGCTTCTGTTGCGCGTAAACAACAGCAGATGCTCATGCAGCAGCAGCAGCAGCAGCAGTTTATTTATCAACAGACTCAGCAACAGCAGGTGTTATTTTCGGCTATGCCAGTAGTGTCGTCCAATTCGTTTCACGGTCAGACGTTTTATCAAACAACGCTGACGCATAGCCGATCGGAGGAGTGCTATACTACAGTGACAACTAGCTCTGGCGGAGGTGCAACCGGAGGTGCGCAGGATCTGCTAATGCTAGCCTGTCAAGAGGCTGGTCTAGAATTCGACTTCAACTTGCAGCAGCAGACAGCGACAATGACAGCGGAAAATGCTAATGGTTCTGATCAGTTGTCTGCTTCAGAACCTTCTGCTGCTTCTGCTTCGCCTGTGCTAGCTCCCGCTTCGCCATTGCCAGATGCTGCCGTTGCCACTTCAGCTGCCTCGTCGGCTGTTTCGGCAATTCCAGCTGACGTAGTCAACGACGACGGTGAAGGTCACGAATCGTTTCTCCGGGAACTGGGCCTCTTGGACTTGCCAGACGCTGCTGCTGTATTCGAATGCCCCAACACTGCACTGTTAGACCAGTCGCAGCAGGAGCAGCAACAACAACAGCAAATGCCAGATACCGCTAGCCAGCAAGCGGAAGAAGCAGCAGAATCGTGCATATTAGACGACGCTTTTGCCGCGTGTATTTTGGACAAGGTTGGACAGCAGCAACAACCGCAACAGGAGCAAGATGTTGTTGAAGATCCCGACACCGAATTACTACTAGAAGAAGCGGCAGCGGAAGCAGCGGCTGCTATAGCACTTTCGCCTACTTGGCCAGCGGATGTTGGCGACTCTTGTCAATCCTTGCTAGACGAGATGATGTCTTGCGGTCCGCCTCCTGAGCATCCGACAAGTTCAAATGTAGCGGAGACTGCAGTTGCAAGTTCAGCATTGGCTAGTGCTAGTAACGGTGCAGGTCAACTGGCGGATACAGGTGGTCAGTCATCAGCATCTACTGAGCCTGTTGGTGCCGAATCAAATGAGGATGCTGCTGCCGGACTTATGCTGCCTACTCTAGCGGAACCTCAGCCAGATACTAAGTCAGCGCCTAAGCAAGTTGAATCGACTGCGGAAGTTACAATAAAACCGGCGGAGTTGCCTGCTGACATTGGTGCTGATAGAACTAACAGTGCAACCGATGAAGTCAGTAATATTGAGAATAAATATCCTAGGGATATTGTCAAAACTGTAAAGCCAACCTCTACCGTTGATCAGGATCTTGAATTGCCCCTAGCAGTCGAGACAAATTATAAAGACGCATCGCCTAGCAAATCACCGCCATTGTCGTTGGATTCTAAAAAAGCAACAACGCCAACCGGTTCATCAGTGCACAATGGCGATAATCTTTTCAAACGATTGCGACAAGACTCGACAAGATCTGAAGAGAGTCGCGTTAACTCAGTACAGTGCAGTCCTGTCAAAGAGGCTTCACCCTGTAAAAAGTCTGCTGTTAGTCAACCGGATATTTTCGAATTCAAAAAAGAGGAACAGCGTCTTCCAGTGGTACTTGCATCGCCAAATTTGAAATCGGAGTCTAACGGCCTTAGCAACGGAGCAGACGCTAGCAACGCGGCCAAAACGGTATCTTTATTAACTGGTACACCTTGTGTAGTAACAGACTCAGTTCCATCAGCTGTTCTTGACGACACTAAACCTGTAGAAAAATTGTTGGTCTCGAAATGCAAAATCGAATCGTCAATATCGCCGCTAAAATCGAAATCGAAACGATCAAAAAAGCATCGCCAGCATCACGACT
Organism: Macrostomum lignano; assembly: GCA_002269645.1. Taxonomy (NCBI): domain Eukaryota; kingdom Metazoa; phylum Platyhelminthes; family Macrostomidae; genus Macrostomum; species Macrostomum lignano. Next base: position 46,451 of record NIVC01000922.1, on the reverse strand, counting down.
CGAATGTTCGACAACAGAACAGCAAGGAGCAGACTGAGCCGGCGGTTGTCGCTTCGGACGAATCGCCGCAGAAATTGCCCAGTCTAAAGATCACTATCAAGCGACCATTCGCTCAGCAACTACAAAATGATGAGGATAAGGAAAAGGAGAAACTTCCCATTGAACAGGCGCCACAGCCGCCAGCCGTTCCCGTCGCAGGCGAAGGTGGCGGCCTGAAGCTGCGCTTGAATTTGAAATCGCTGGGCGTTAATCTGCAGTCTCCGCCGCCTCCTCAGCGACCGATGCCGAGCGAGCATCTTCAACCAACGTCTCCGTCTTCTTTGTCTTCTTCAGCTTCGACTAGCTCGCCGCCTCCACCGCGTTGCTATAGCAACGATTCTGTTGATCCTCATTCGTCGTCGACGAAAAAACGACGTCACAATCACAGCAAGCAGCACCGACATCGGCGTGAGAAAACTTCCTCCTCATCTGGGGACACTCCGCCGCCGCCTTCGGCTCAGTCAACAACAGCCAGTCGGTCTGACGCAACCGCCGAGGCGTCTTCGGTGGAGCCTTCTGTAAAAATTGCCCGTTTAACATTGCGTCTGCCGCTAAGACAGCCAGCCTCCTAAATCAAATTTTTATTATGGCACGGCATTAACTTGTAGGTTTCAGTTTTTCTGCTTTAAATTGTATGTCGCAGCTGCATAGTTGAAGTTTCTAGTAAAGCTAAAAGGTATCTATTAATATTGATGGTATAATATTTTATATTAATTACCTTTAATCCTTCGTTGCAGCTGTGTACAAACAATCCACATTTTTTGTACTTTTAATTTGTCGCTTTCGCACCGCAATGCATATATGAGCGCTTGTGCATCGATATAACTTGATCTGTTTTTTTCTCTCCTCTATATAGGCAGCACTCGTTCTCTGCCTTTTGAATTGCTTCTTGTTTTCTGAACAATTTTTGCTTTGTTATTTCTTAGCTTAATGTATCTGTAAGTTTTTTTGTTAGTCCGCTCGCTGCCCCATAAACTGCTTTGATTGATAAGCCTCCCGCTGCCCCATAAACTGCTTTGATTGATAAGCCTTCCGCTGCCCCATAAACTGCTTTGATTGATAAGCCTCCCGCTGCCCCATAAACTGCTTTGATTGATAAGCCTCCCGCTGCCCCATAAACTGCTTTGATTGATAAGCCTCCCACTGCCCCATAAACTGCTTTGATTGATAATCCTCCCACTGCCCCATAAACTGCTTTGATTGATAAGCCTTCCGCTACCCCATAAACTCCTTTGATTGATAAGCCTCCCACTGCCCCATAAACTGCTTTGATTGATAAGCCTCCCACTGCCCCATAAACTCCTTTGATAAGCCTGCAAGCTGTTTTTTTATAAGCGATATTTTGTATATTTTTAAGACAAACCAAAATTGAATGATCTAATAAAAATTGTAGCTTCTGCTATCTTTGTTTGATCGCCTCTTATGAAATTTGCTTTGCTGTTATTTAGCCTGACAATTAATTTTTTTGTGTTATTTAATTGTAAATTATGCTCCCACTGCCCACCTTGCAACCGTTAAATAGAATTTATTTGCTTATTTATTTGTCTCTTCATATTATCGCGCCTAAAGCATTCATGCACTAAACACACAAACCTGCGTGCAGTTAGTATCTGGCCCAATATTATTCGATCGCCCGAATTTAAATGTGTTTGCTCACAAAATTTGAGTTCAATTTTCAAAAAGCTCGATTGATCAGTAATTTACCGACTGGCTTACCACTGTGATGCAATTTTCGTACTTTTATTTTGTTGAAATTGTTGCGATTTGAAAGACAACAAACCTTTCCCAAAAACTGCTAGGATATTGCAGTCAGTATTTGGCATTCTGTTGTACACCAAACTCCCAAAGTCGAATATGAACACAATGTGTGTTTTTATTCGCTTCAGTTTGTTGCATAAAACATATTTCTATGCTCTGCTAGAAGTTGAATCAAAATTGTCTTTACTTCTTTGTTATTTAAACATCTGTCCAGTTCTGTGTATATAAATTATTTACTTGCATTTTCTAATTTAATTATGCCTCTATCATAATTGTGTAATCATAATAAAGTTTCCTGTCCGTCTTCTTACGTTTTTTAAATATTTAAATAAAGTTGTTTCAACAATTTCGATCAAGCTGCAATCCTTTGTGTTCTTTTTCCCTACTGTTCAAGTTCGGTTCCGTACTAATTGGTTAGCTTATCAGGTTGTGTTACAGGCAAGTTCTTGCGCTCATTCTTTGCAAATCAAGCATTAGTCAAGAGGCAAGAAGCATACCAGTATAGCTCTGTGATATTTACTCAACAAAGCAGTCACTGAAATGAGCGCAAAAACTTTAAACCTGATAACAGATGACATGTGTGAACTATCAATATAATCGATTTGTTTAATAGTTTTTCTCTCAATTTTCTACCCTATCGTTACAAGTTTATAATAGTTCGGTAGCATATCTATATGCATTGCTACTGTTGAATTAAAGCTGTTTTTCTAAAATGATTTCTTATTTGATGCGAAAGAATCTCAATCTGCCTTTTTATAATCAGTTATTATTATGTACTCTGTTGGTTTGTCAGACGCTAGGGCACAAATTTGACTATAAACTGTTTCTAAGTTTGGATTAAAATTTGTAAAAGGAAGCCTACATACTTTTAGCAAATAAATTTCCACCAAATTTATTACTAGGCACTTGTTCTGTCTGGTTCTGTTTCCTAATATATCGGCAGATATTGTGCCTGTTTATATCTTCTGGGCTTGCTGTGGTATGTTCATTTTCTGTTAGAATTGTTTGACAGTTCGCCATCAATTTTCACTGCACTGCATGACCCCATATAGCACCCACTGACCCCATTTAGCACCCACTGACTCCATCTAGCACCCCTGACCCCCATCTAGCACCCCTGACCCCATCTAGCACCCCCTGACCCTATCTAGCACCCGTGACCCTATCTAGCATCCCTGACCCTATCTAGCACCCACTGACCCTATCTAGCACCCCCTGACCCAATCTAGCACCCCTGACCCCATCTAGCACCCCTGACCCTATCTAGCACCCCTGACCCCCATCTAGCACCCCTGACCCTATCTAGCACCCCTGATCCTATTTATAGCGGCAGCTCTTATTCCAGCACCCAAATTAAGTATGTACAATGTAAGCAAGTGTTTAACAAAGAAAACTGCGGGCAAAGAGGCGGACAAAGATTGCAATTTTTCAATAATATGATTTTAGGCTGTACACCAAGCGGGCACTGAGTGCTATATACTATTATAAGTTTATTTATTAGCCATGAATGTCATTACTATTACTATTAAATTTAATAAAATTTATTTTTTCAAACCTCTGTCGTTCACCATGCATATGCAATGCTATAATTAGACAGGAAGTGCATTAATAAATATTATTGTTATACACATCAACAACACAGACAATATATGTATCTTGCTTGACTGAGTACAGTATTATGTTTTATACATTATACATATCTGTAGGAAACCAAAGAGTATCATTATTAATATACAATAACTACAGCAGTGCTGGGACTACCCTTGCGGTAACAAGCAACGAGAGAAGCATCACAGCTGCGGATATTCAAATTATTCGTTAAATTACGAATACATGCAGAGTATTGCTGTCAGATACCAAATAAAAATCTGTCTTAGCGTGTACATCATATACTACTGTTATCAAAATCGACAAGTAGAAGCTACGCTCGGACCGAATAAAGCTTTGTTGCAACATTCAAAATACGCATTAAAGAGAAAGAAAGAGTAACACGAAAATTTAAACGCTTTTAAATCCATTGACTTAAGCATAATTTAAGTATTAAAACTCGAAAAGCAAATGACTACTTATTATAGCATTTTGCAGTCAAGTTTGAACTGCGGGCATTCAAATTAGACGCTTGACCAGATCTCACTGCTGGCACAAATGCTATCTATGGCCTAGACAAAATCACACTGGTGGGCACTTAATTTAGACAAGGGGCATTCAAATTAGACAAGTTCTCAGGCGCATTGGCTGGGCAATTCAAGATCGTGTTGCGTCTGTTGTACACTGATGATCTCTTGACATCCAACATGTTGGCAATTTCAGCCACAGAGTCACCACGTTGGCATGCCCCAATAATGAGGTCACGCTTCTCTCTGGAAATTCTTGCATAGCGACGAATCGGATTGTCCATGGTCTTTCTCTCTGGCACACATAGACTTTCCGCTGCTTGTCTAATTTGAATGCCCGTTGTCTAAATTGAGTGCCCGTCAGTGTGTTTCAGTTTGTGCCACAGACATAAAGTTCTGCTTGACTTGGGGACGGATTCTGAAATTTGGCTCTTCCCTTCTTGTCTAATTTGAATGCCCGCAGTTCAAACTTGACTGCAAAATGCTATATATTATAGTTATAAATGAGCCAATGATGATTCTTGAACTGCTGAAAATCCAACACAAATATTTTGATGGGGATCAACGGGATCTAGATTAGGATAAATGGGATAATTAGGAGCAGGATTGGGATAAATGGGATTAGGATTGGGATAATTGGGAACACGATTGGGATAGATGGGAGCAGGATTGGGATAGATGAATGGAATCAGGATTGGGATGATGGGGATCCAGACTTCTAGATTCGATATCTGCATGTAGGAAGCTTTAATTTAGACCTCAGGATCTGCACTCCTAGAACAACTTTAATTAAAATGAGAAAACTGCAATTCATCAATCAGCCATCGTTTCAAAACCAGTTCACAGTACAAACAAAAGCACAATGAGAATTATGAGCACTAGCAGTAACACGCCAATCACAGTCCACTGTCGCTTATCGTTAGACATGTGAAGCACTCGGGCCATCTTCTTCATCGTGGTGTCCAGCTTGCTTTCGGTGGTGTCCATCTCTCGCCCGAATTCGTCCAATATCACTGCCTGCTCTTCCAGTTCGCTGTTCATGCGGTGCGAGATGTCTTTGAGTGCGCCGATGCCACCGCTGAGTCTAAGGTTTGGTGGTGAGGGGGATAAGGCGCCTTATTTTACATGCCAGATTGATTGACAGCTCGGCAACACTTCGATTGAATCCATGGCGGATGGTGGTCCAGCAACTGAGGATCTGGGAGGCTGGCCCAGCAACTGGGGATCTGGGAGGCTGGCCCAGCAACTGGGGATCTGGGAGGCTGGCCCAGCAACTGGGGATCTGGGAGGCTGGCCCAGCAACTGGGGATCTGGGAGACTGGCCCAGCAACTGGGGATCTGGGAGGCTGGCCCAGCAACTGGAGATCTGGGAGGCTGGCCCAGCAACTGGGGATCTGGGAGGCTGGCCAAGCAACAGAGGATCTAGGAGACTGGCCCAGCAACTGGGGATCTGGGAGGCTGGCCCAGCAACTGGGGATCTGGGAGGCTGGCCAAGCAACAGAGGATCTAGGAGACTGGCCCAGCAACTGGGGATCTGGGAGGCTGGCCCAGCAACTGGGGATCTGGGAGGCTGGCCCAGCAACTGAGGATCCGAGAGGGTGGGAGCTGAGCTTTAGAATGCGATGTCTGGTGCGGCAAAAAAACAATTATGTCTCACCTATCTAAAGTCTCATCCTGTTGCCTTAGCAGCAGCTGCTGAGCAGCCTGAGTCTCCTCTGCATAGTTTGGCAGGGCCTGCCTGCTAGAAGAGGCGCCAGCACTGCCGCCGCCAGCTGCCCCCGGCTGCCGGACGGAGGTGGCAGTGGCCGGGGGAGTCACGGCTACCGGAGTGTTCGGCTCCAGCCGTTCGATCTTGGCCTTCATCTCTTGAGCTCGTTGACGAGTTTCGCTGACGAATCCGCGACGAGCGGCCACTTCGGATTCGTCCAGACGGAATTTCCTCGGATTTCGTTCAACAATACCGATGGTCTCTTCGAGATCGTCCAGATCCCATTCGATGTTGCGTAGGGAGTTCTGCAACTCGCCAAGGCAATAGTCTAGCTCCTGCCTGCCCACAGGGTTGGAGGCCAGGGTTTTGTACTGGCTCATCAGGATGCTCCACCGATCGAAAAGTTTCCTGGCCGACTCGACGTTGCGTTCAACATCTGATTTAACGGCAAAGAATGGGTCCTCGATTGAACCGCCGCCGCCACCGCCGCCTCCGCCAACAAGAGGCTGCTGCTGATTGGCTGCGGCTGCCGATGACGTCATTGCGTTGTTTTACATGAAAAAATCGATATAAAATTCGTTTGCTAAAAATGAATCTGTGGGATCTAGAAATCTACATGTATGTGTGTGCTTCCATAAAATAAAAAAAATGGATTACACCCGCCTTAATGGGCAGATGTGAAACCGACAGGTTGTTCAGTCCAATGACTGGGGGGTCGCCACACAAGCCTCAATTACCCCAGCTGATGATGGCACCCATTTTGCAGCTGGATGAACTGAAGCAATGCAGATAAGTGTCTTCTCAAGGAATCGAACTCTCGACCTTCAAGTCGTGAGTCTGACGCTCTAACCACTAGGCTACAAACCCCTTCCATTGTGCTTCAATACATAGCCATTTAAGAATTATTAACTACAGGTCGACTGGTTGGAAAAAAACATTTCGCAGAAAAGTTCACAAGCCTAAAAAACTCACAAACCTAAGGTAATTTAAGGAACTCAATGAGTAGCGGAACTTTACAGAAAATAATAATCCATGCCTGGCATAGTAAGGCTACTTCACACAAATTTCAATCTTGAAGGAAGAAATCGATTTCTAAATCTTGTTTGAAACTTTCTCTGCTTCCTCTCGGTTTGGGGGGGGGGGCTGGTCTTAAGAGATTAGAAAAGTTAATTTTCAGCCTCAAGGCAAGACAAGAATGGCTTTGCTGGCTTTTTCTATCCATCGCGCATGGAGTTCTAAATAAGTAGATCTAGACTATACTAGCGACTAGCAACTTTCCTCTCTGCAGATACCATCAGATCTCAGAACGGCATCGCAGAAGCAGAGCAAGCTGATCAGAGTGTCAGATCGGAAGCAAAAACACAGACAGATCTGTGAATGCAACAGCATCTTTACAGCTGTAAGCTTAGTCTGCTGGCTATGTAATTGCACCGGGAAACATGGGTGGCTTGTAGTAGACCTTTTAGCAAGAAAAAATTAGTGATAAGGAGGTATCAATCAATATATGAGCATATTTGAGTATTAGCTATACAAAAAGCATTGCTTCAGAACACGCGAGAGTTCTATAGCTTGATTGATTGATCGATCGCTTTACTCATAAAACTAAAATGAGAAACTGGTCCCTAGAACTCGAAAAAAACATCTAAAGTACATCGAAAATTTGGTTGAGGAAAAGCGTAGAGAAGTTGACTATATATAGGCAAGTATATCTAGGGAATATTTTACCAGTTTAATGCACATCGAAACAAGGTTAAAATACAAGCTTGTCAGGATGTCTATGGCCAAAAGGCTTATGCATAGCAAAATGAGAGTTTCCTTCTAGTGAATTCAGTTACACATATTTTGGTCATTTCATTCAAAAGTTGTGTGAAAAAACCATTGCAATGCCACTGATAGTCTGTCTTATAGTAAAAGGTGAAACACATAACTTAGTCAGTTTTTATAGATCTTGTTTGCAGCACACAAGTATATGAGCATACACAAGACACCTCTAATGCACAATGAACATTATTTTACTGTCCACCCCCTTCTGTGTTGAGTTTTTTTATACACTCTGTCACTTGGCAACAAATCTTGACAGTTTTGCACATTGCAAAATTTTGCTTAGTCAAGTGTCAAGGGTACAAAGACTTGGCTGATTGAATATTCAATATTCTAAAGGATGACAAATGTTTCATAGTTCCAAAGATGGCTAACAGGTGCAGATTCCAAGGTCTATGATCCACAATTGCCTGGCAAGCATGAACCTTGTGAAGCTGAGCACTTGCTGAGTCCCAAGGTTTGGCACACTTTCTCCCATGGTCTTTCAACCTGTAGTAAGTATGTTGCTACAGATGGATACTATGTTGAGAAAGCTGCATTGAAGGTTGATGATGATGATGAATGACTATAGTTTGTTTCCTTGAGGACAAAACATAGCTTTTTATATTTTTAAACTTTCATTGTAAGATTATCAGTGGTATTATGATGGTTTTTCACACATCTTTTGAATGCAATGACCATAATACATGCGACTAAATTCATTGGAAAGAAGAGATATACCACTTTAAAATCATACCCCTTATAATTATCTATACTGCATGCTTTCTATTTTAATATAGGACTTTATATCTCTTAATTTAATATTGAAATATACCAAAATACAGACTAAACATACTAAGAAGCAGAACCAAATATCTAAAAAGTACTATAATAAAATAAAGAAAATTTCCCAAGTATATAAAGGTGCCAAGTGCCAAACTGATGCCAAAAGTGCAAAGGAAAAAATAATAATAATAACAATATAATAAATTTTTCTACCAAACTCTATTTTCCTAATGAAAGCAACATCCATTTTGTTAAACTTGTGCTTTTTTAATTTTGAAAAATCTATTTAGTTTGATTACATTTGCTATATATCTATACATACAAAGTTGCACTTAGAATATGTGTTAAGAGGACTTAGTTAGGTAACAATGATAACTACCAACTATGCTATATATATTATATAATTTTGATCAAAACTATAAAATACAAAAAATCTCTTTTAGCATTGATTAGTAATCAATTGATTTCTTGACCAACATGCAATCATGTTTTGATTTCTTGAGAAATTTAGACAAATAAAAAATTTAAATAAAACAAAGGATTAAAAAAAACAATGTCAGCCTAACAAAATGAAAATCAATCATTTTCATTTTTATTACAAGGCAATTATTATTAAATTAATGCTTATTTTTATTTTCTATTTTTGTTTCTAATTCTACTTTATAATTGAGACATAGAAAGGCAAACTAAGGCACCAAAATGATAGGCAACAGAAAGCATAGGCATTGAAAACATAGATACTGATTATAGACATACATGCGCAACCTTGGGAATCACCCGGCCATTTCTAATGGCAACACACAAATATAAGTCGCTATTGGCTAAGAGCAGTCACGTGACTACTATTCTATCCAATAGCGACTTACATGTGTGTGTTGCCAATAGAAATAGCTAGGTGAATCCCTAGGTTGCGCCCAAGCATGATTATAGAATATAATTCTATAGCCTAATTAGCTAAATTTATATTTGGTTAAGGTAATTATTAGGTTAACCATAAACAAATTTTAAGCTATAAAACAAAAAGATTGTTAGGGCCTAGCCCAAGATTATGGAAACACCAAATATTAATTTAAACCATTTAATAAGAGCATTCTAAGATGTTGGCCTATATGGGATAAAGGTCATTATACTAAGCCTAATAAGGCATTTCAGTGACAAATAGTTGTTTTAATAATAAGTTGCATCTATGATAAACATATTTTGCCTTTGGTAAAAAATGGAGCATTTGGTTAGAGCCTTAGAGGTCATTTTAGTAATATAATATTATAGGCCTAATATTATAGTATAATGATACATGCACAATAATATAGGCCCTAATACTTAGATTAAAAGTCAAAGTTCATGAGAATTAGATTTACTTTTTATTTCTTGTATTGAATGTGATATCCAACTAGCAAACAAAAACTATACTACGACGTTTAATGACTAGAGTGAGTCATAAAATTATAACAGCTAAAAGCTCAATATATTTCTTGCATGGACAACACTATAGATAGTAAGATAGGCCTAAGAATATGCAAAACATAGCACAACATAACATAACAAAACGACCGAGTGTCATCCGTTGATATGTTTGTGGAGCTCATCACAGTCAGTAGCGGTACTACATGCAGATCTCAAGCCTGTGAGACACACGGGACAACTTGGACAAGACAAGAATCAGAATGATGTTGAATAACGACAACGTTATAAAATCTCGAAATTTCTCGAAAAATTACAATGCATTAGTAAGTCAAATGGCGAGGTGCAACAGTACAAGGTTTTAAACAAACTGTTATTTTAAAATAAAGCTCTGTATGTCGCTATAACTTTTGTAAAGCATTGTTAGGTCTAAATTAATACTAATGCAATAAGTTGCTTAAAAGTTAAAAACCGTTGACATATAGAACTAAAAAACAAACTATTTAACTTTATCTTATGCACGGCATTTTTTACTTTTGACACAAGTATGTTTAACGCTAGATTGATTATCAATCTACCTGAGGGCCGCAGTCGCATCGAAATCATTGTTTTTTTCAGAAATAATTCTTTTTAATTTCTATGCTTACCACCGCTATTTTTTGCTATTCTTTGAAGTTTTTAACCTTTCATCCAGAATTCAAACAACACCCCACTCAATAAATTGATCGATGCTGCAAGATTTGGATTCACAATCACACCTAGCTTAGCTAGATTGAAAATTCACATCCCTCTCTACAATTTTCCATGAAACAGCTTAGTGAAAGTAAATTGATTTAGTATTATTATTTACATACTCTTTTCAATCGATAGCCTAGGCAGATAGTTATGGTTATGCCAAGGCCTATGGACTATGGTCACTGGTGTTCTGTGTAACTGTGCAGTAGCGCAACCAGAAATTTTTTGAGGGGGGGATTCTTGAGGGTAAAGACCTGGGAGGGGGCCGAGGGGTGGCTCTGTTTTTGGCGAAAATTTGCTTGTTCCCCCCTTAGATTTTTTTCAGTCTCTGCCTAAGGGGGGCAACCACATCCACCCCCCTGGTTGCGCCACTGTAACTGTGTTAGGTAGTAGACTAGTAGGCAGCATAGGCCTAACTTAAGAAAGAATGAGTTGAATACCAATCAATGGCTAGGCCTAGGGCTAGGTCTATGCTACAAAGTATAACTGTATAAGTACCAAGTACCAAAAAATTGTCTAGCAAAGTTTGCTACTTGCTACCCATATAACCCTTATATATAATATATATTAATAGGCCCCCTAGGCCTAATTCCAGAGTCCTATAGAGTATAGAGTAGGTTATAGAATATATTGCCAATAATCGGCAATATTATATTTTGTCTAGACTAGAGCTACTATTGAGTTTTCAAGAATTCAATCAAAAAGTGTATGTAAGATGGTTATAATATTTTAATAAGTTATAATATTTCATTTAGATTGTCAATAAGTGTCGAATATATTCTAGATGTTTAGAACCCCCCTATATGGCTAGGCCTATAGCTAGGCCTAGTGCCTTGTAAAATGTAGAATCCGCAATGGAATCAGAATAGAATACTACAGTAAAATGCTGAATCCATAATGAAATGATAAATTATAAAATAAACTATAGATCATACTAACTTTAAATAAAATACAAATGCAAGGCACTATGAACTATAAATGTTATTTATAATAATAAAACTTAGAAAAAGAATACCAAACTGCTAGAGAAAATTAGGTCTAGGATTATATTTTCAATATTTATCACTTATAATATTCATGAGAGAACTTGAATTTACTACTTTAAGTTTGCCTTATGCTTAATAAATGCTATTGTTTTTAGTACAGTTTGCTTTAATATATGAATCATATTTTAAAACTATTTAGGGCCTATATATTTTTCATATACTTACATTGGTATGGTTACATATAAATCTAAAGAGTTATTTAGAATTAGTGTATATATTAATATCAATTCAAAAAATTATAATTTTTAAATTCCCATACTTCTAGCTTTGCTTCAATTCTAAAGACTTGTTTCAATCTGCAAGTCTTTTTGCAATTTATGATTCTGTAGCAGATTCCACATTTTATTATGCTATTCTATTCCATTTTCATATCTTACTGGTATCAACATAGCTAAGTCTATAATAATTTATCTATAGTTTTTATATTTTGTATATATTACATTTTTTTCTATTTTTGGGTTATAAAATTGTTGGAATCAAAATTTATCACATAGTTCTGCTACTATCCTGTTTAGTCAATCATTATTCTCTTTCAATTAGATGTCTATACTTATAAAATTGCTAACTTTTCTTCTTTATTACATTTAAATTATCTTTTTCAGAAGCAACAATCCAAATAAAATGGCATCAGCAGACATTGATCAGTTCATTCAAGAGCAAAAGCAAAGACTTGCTGCCGACAGGCAAAGGATTGGCAACAATAGAGAGGCATTTCCACCTGGACCCAGCACTAATGGTGGCTTGGCCTTGGCTGCTAAGCCTACAGTTTCAACAGGTGTGTACTACAAAAAGCTTACTGTTTTTGTCTTTATACAAACAAAAACATTTTCACATTTGTTTAAAAGATCCTAGAGACTGTAATTTTATTCAAATATTTATCTTTATTTAAAGTCCATACCCAAAAATATTTTAAACACCATTTTATTTTTTGTCAAAATCCTCATTAGAAAACTAATAGATCTGCTAATACTTCTAATTTTTAGCTTTAAATTTTTTCTCTAATCGATTGCGTACAAACAAACAAACAAGCAAGATTTTCATTTTTAGTATATTGGATTGTTTTTAATCCCAAATTTCTTTTTGCTTCATTATTTGCCCCAATATGTCTATTTTTTGGTCTTTTAACCCCAATCCTGCTATTGTTTTAACCTAATTTCTATGAATTGAACAGAACGTAGTTGTTTAAATTAATTTGCAATAATACTACTAACTGCTCTACTACAATTAGTAGTAAGCAGCGCTGTACCTTTTGCAATGCAAATTTATGTTTGAAGTGGGGAGCATATTTTGGACGAACATTTGCACACCTTGTGTAAGAGATAGGGATAAGGGACTGAACTCTCTTCTCTCCCCTTTCCCAGTATTGTCTATAGTTGGTGCAGAATTGGGCTTGCAGTGCAGTGATTCTTTGTGCTCTATAAATTGACCGCCTATGCGTGTGCAGCAGCTCTGAATTGTATTCTGAGTACAGTTGCCATAGCAACCAGCTGTATCCCTAACTCTGCCCGCAGCTGCTGTCCCCACAATAGAATTTCCTCGGCCGCAGAGCAACAACAGCAAAGAGGAGAGCAGTGGCGGTCTGTTCTCAAAGCTGGGCGCTTACGCAGACACGAGGCGAGCGTTTGACGAATCTCGTCGAGAGGATTATTTGAAGCTGCGAAAACCTGTACCAGCAGCTTTCCCGGCTGCTCAGGATCCGCCGGTTCCAGCTTATCCAGCCAGCATGTCCACCGCTGGCTCAGGGTCTGGCAGCGGCGGTGGCCTGGGCATTGTTGGCGGCCTAAGAGATTCGACCAGTGCTAGACAAAGGAAAGAACGGCAGCGCAATGCTGAGTACAATGAGTACTTGAGAATGAAGGAACAGGTAAGAAGAATACAAGCTGGGGGTAAACGGCGGGAGTAACTATCTATATATTTTTATGTGAAATGCCCTGTCATATAACTAGTAAATTATAGTAGAATAGTTAGCGTTTTAACAGTTTTAAAGTTGAAAAGGCCTTCGTTACAAGCTAGAAACTTCACAATTTACACTTGTCTTTTTATGCACTGTCTAGTTTATGAACTGTCTAGTTTATGAACTGTCTAGTTTATGAACTGTCTAGTTTATGAACTGTCTAGTTTATGAACTGCCTAGTTTATGAACTGTCTAGTTTATGAACTGTCTAGTTTATGAACTGTCTAGTTTATGAACTGTCTAGTTTATGAACTGTCTAGTTTATGAACTGCCTAGTTTATGAACTGTCTAGTTTATGAACTGTCTAGTTTATGAACTGTCTAGTTTATGAACTGTCTAGTTTATGAACTGTCTAGTTTATGAACTGTCTAGTTTATGAACTGTCTAGTTTATGAACTGTCTAGTTTATGAACTGTCTAGTTTATGAATTGTCTAGTTTATGAACTGTCTAGTTTATGAACTGTCTAGTTTATGAACTGTCTAGTTTATGAACTGTCTAGTTTATGAACTGTCTAGTTTATGAACTGTCTAGTTTATGAATTGTCTAGTTTATGAAGTGTCTAGTTTATGAACTGTCTAGTTTATGAACTGTCTAGTTTATGAACTGTCTAGTTTATGAAGTGTCTAGTTTATGAAGTGTCTAGTTTATGAACTGTCTAGTTTATGAACTGTCTAGTTTATGAACTGTCTAGTTTATGAACTGTCTAGTTTATGAAGTGTCTAGTTTATAAACTGTGTAGTTTATGAACTGTCTAGTTTATGAAGTGTCTAGTTTATAAACTGTCTAGTTTATGAACTGTCTAGTTTATGAACTGTCTAGTTTATGAATTATCTAATTTGCGATTGGTCTTGTAATATAAACTTTCACCTAAAACGCAGGAGCAGCAACGCAAAAGACAGCCGCAGCAGAAGCAGCAGCAACAGCAGTTGCACCAGCCACCTCGACAGACGCCATTACCGGAGATTCCGCAGCACCAGCCGACGCCTCCGCCGCCGCCTCAGCAGCAGCCGCAGCCATCGAACCGAGTGGATTTCACCAGTTTAGACGATCTCGAACGCCGCGTTGCCGAGCTCCGTGGCTTTACCGCTGTCCAGCCTCCGGCAGCTTCATCGCGCTACCCGGGGGGCGCCGCTCCGACAGCCAACGGTCTTGCCGACGGCTCGAAAGATCCCGTCAGTCGGCTGGAACAGTTGGAGGCCGAATACGAAAATCTTAGAAAAATGCTGCTACGTCAGAATGCTCAGCAGCAGCAGCAGCCTCAGCCTCAGAAACCTCATCAACCGCCAGCTTCCTCGACTCGTCTAGAAGCTTCATCTTTTGCCACTTCGACGTCTTCAGCTTCGTCAGCCGCAGTTGCCACTGTCGGCGGGGCCATCGACACCCGTCGACCTGACACGGCCAGCCAGCGCGAGAGAAAGCGCCAGGCATATAAAGCCGAGCTGGAGCGCCAGTTAGCGGAGCAAAAACAGCAGAAGCAGAGACCGTCGCTTCAGGAGCAATCTGCTACTAGACCTGGAATTGGAGACTTATCGGTGAGGTTTTGCTTTTTGAAATAAAGTTCCCTAATCCCATCTCAGTTCTCTAATCCCATCTCAGTTCCCTAATCCCATCTCAGTTCTCTAATCCCATCTCAGTTCCCTAATCCCATCTCAGTTCTCTAATCCCATCTCAGTTCCCTAATCCCATCTCAGTTCTCTAATCCCATCTCAGTTTCCTAATCCCATCTCGGGTCTTTAATCCCATCTGTGTTCCACAATTCCATCTCAGTTCTCTAATCCCATCTCAGTTCCCTAATCCCATCTCAGTTCTCTAATCCCATCTCAGTTCCCTAATCCCATCTCAGTTCTCTAATCCCATCTCAGTTTCCTAATCCCATCTCGGGTCTTTAATCCCATCTGTGTTCCACAATTCCATCTCAGTTCTCTAATCCCATCTCAGTTCCCTAATCCCATCTCAGTTCTCTAATCCCATCTCAGTTCCCTAATCCCATCTCAGTTCCCTAATCCCATCTCAGTTCCCTAATCCCATCTCAGTTCTCTAATCCCATCTCAGTTCCCTAATCCCATCTCAGTTCTCTAATCCCATCTCAGTTTCCTAATCCCATCTCGGGTCTTTAATCCCATCTGTGTTCCACAATTCCATCTCAGTTCTCTAATCCCATCTCAGTTCCCTAATCCCATCTCAGTTCTCTAATCCCATCTCAGTTCCCTAATCCCATCTCAGTTCCCTAATCCCATCTCAGTTCTCTAATCCCATCTCAGTTCCCTAATCCCATCTCAGTTCTCTAACCCCATCTCAGTTCCCTAATCCCATCTCAGTTCCCTAATCCCATCTCAGTTCTCTGATCCTATCTCAGTTCTCTAATCCCATCTCAGTTCCCTAATCCCATCTCAGTTCCCTAATCCCATCTCAGTTCTCTAATCCCATCTCAGTTCCCTAATCCCATCTCAGTTCTCTAATCCCATCTCAGTTCTCTAATCCCATCTCAGTTCCCTAATCCCATCTTAGTTCTCTAATCCCATCTCGGCTGGCTAATCCCATCTCAGTTCTCTAACCCCATCTCAGTTCCCTAATCCCATCTCAGTTCCCTAATCCCATCTCAGTTCTCTAATCCCATCTCAGTTCCCTAATCCCATCTCAGTTCCCTAATCCCATCTCAGTTCTCTAATCCCATCTCAGTTCCCTAATCCCATCTCAGTTCTCTGATCCCATCTAAGTTCTCTAATCCCATCTCAGTTCTCTAATCCCATCTCAGTTCCCTAATCCCATCTCAGTTCTCTAACCCCATCTCAGTTCTCTAATCCCATCTCAGTTCTCTAATCCCATCTCAGTTCCCTAATCCCATCTCAGTTCTCTAATCCCATCTCAATTCCCTAATCCCATCTCAGTTCTCTAATCCCATCTCAGTTCTCTAATCCCATCTCAGTTCCCTAATCCCATCTCAGTTCTCTAATCCCATCTCAGTTCTCTAATCCCATTCTGGTTCTCTGAGATCTCACCTCCCCATCTAAGCACAGCCCTAAACTATAAAATTCCCTAAAATTCCAGTCGCTCCAATCGTCCAAGCCTTCGCCGCCAGCCGGTTACCTCGGGCTCGACTTAGACGATGGCGGCGGGGGCGGCCTTGGCAGCTACGGCCTGGGCATCTACGAGGGCCTGTCAGCCTCTCAGGCCGCCGCACCGACGTCCAACCGAGGCGTTCGATTCGTTGAACCTTCGCTGACGACGCAGAAAGAGGATCCGGTTGCGAGCGGCGGCGGCGGCGGCTTGCTGGCGCTGGGCACCGAGCAGGAGCGCAAGGCTCAGGCCGCGGCCAGGCAGAAAGCCGAGTACGCCAAGGAGTTGGAGCGCCAGATGGCCGAGAAGAGGGCCGCCGAGATTAAACGGAAACGGGAGCGGGAAGAATTCGAGCGGAAAAAGGAAGCAGAAATTGCCGCCTACGACCCGTTTGGTGGGTTGCTGTGCCCTCTGCTGTGCCCTCTGCTGTGCCCTCTGCTGTGCCCTCTGCTGCACTCTCTGCTGTGCCCTCTGCTGCACTCCCTGCTGTGCCCTCTGCTGCACCTCCTACTGCACCTTCTGCAACTTTTCCTGCACCCTCCTCACCCTCTGCTACACCCTCTCCTGCACCTTTTCCTGCACCCTCTGATGCACCTTTTCCTGCACCCTCCTCACCCTCTGCTACACCCTCTCCTGCACCTTTTCCTGCACCCTCCTCACCCTCTGCTACACCCTCTCCTGCACCTTTTCCTGCACCCTCCTCACCCTCTGCTACACCCTCTCCTGCACCTTTTCCTGCACACTCCTCACCCTCTCCTGCCCTCTCTGCTGCTCTCTACTCCACTATCTACACACTCTCACCCTCTCCATCACGCAGCACTGCTGCATCTCCCTAAACTCGCCAGCTATAAACGGCTAAAACATTTCCTCAGGCAAAGGCGGCGGCGGCGCGCCAATCAAGGACGCCCAGGGCAACACGCGAGCCAACCTGAAGCAGGTGATGCGCGAGACAGACGACGACAGACTGTCCAACAGCGGTCACCGTGCTGCTGCTACTGGCGACGGCTACGACGATTTTCGAGGCCGAGGCGGCGACTTCTCATCGGGAGTCGCACCGGCAGGTTCAGCCGATCCAGACGACTGGATGCAGCATCTCGACGGATTAAAAGATTTGCAGACTAGATTATCTAAATCGTTTACCGACGATTTTGGAGGATTTTCCAATGCTACTGCTGCTAATGCTACTAATAGTAGGCAGCAGAAAGATGTTCAGCAACAAGAGAAGCAACAGCAGCAGCAGCCGCAGCACGCCAGAGGTGGTCACGGGATCTTTGGCAGAGGCCTCTCTGACGAACAGAAGCGTCAACGAGAGCGCTATCAGGAGGAGCTGAGGCAGCAGGTTGGGGCTGGAATGGATTTTCAAGATTCTAGAAAATATAGATTGGATGCTGAGGTTAAGACATTAGAGCATGGAATCAAGGGAGCTACCACGGGAGAATAAGATAAGAGATTAAATACTGTGATGTGATCAAGAGATTATTATACTGGAATCATGAGATTAGACACTGAGATCAAGAGATTAGACACTGATATCAAGAGATTAGACACGGAGATCAAGAGGCTAGACACAGTGATCAAGAGATTAGACACTGAGATCAAGAGATTAGACACGGAGATCAAGAGGCTAGACACAGTGATCAAGAGATTAGACGCTGAGATCAAGAGATTAGACGCTGAGATCAAGAGATTAGACACTGATATCAAGAGATTAGACACGGAGATCAAGAGGCTAGACACAGTGATCAAGAGATTAGACACTGAGATCAAGAGATTAGACACGGAGATCAAGAGGCTAGACACAGTGATCAAGAGATTAGACACTGATATCAAGAAATTAGACACGGAGATCAAGAGGCTAGACACAGTGATCAAGAGATTAGACACTGAGATCAAGAGATTAGACACGGAGATCAAGAGGCTAGACACAGTGATCAAGAGATTAGACACTGAGATCAAGAGATTAGACACTGATATCATGAGATTAGACACTGATATCATGAGATTAGACACAGAGATCATGAGATTAAGGAAAGAGAGTAGACGGAAGAGACTGATCTAGGAACCGAGCCGCCATCTCAACTGTTATCTCTAAAAATCCCGCACTTCGCCAGGTGGAGGAGCAGCGCCGAGCCAAGGAGGCGGAGCGCAAGCGGCAGGCAGAGGAGGATCTCAAGGAGCAGCGCCGGGCAGAGGAGCAGCAGCGGCGCATGCAGGCCGAGGCGGAGGCGGAGCGCCGGCGCCAGGCTGAAAAAGAGGCAGCGGCCAGGCAGAGGAACGAGGAGCTGCGGCTGGCCGCCGAGGAGCAGCGAAAGCAGGCGGCTGCGGCGGCGGCGGCGGCGAGACGTCGACGGGATGTCGGTTCTCCGCCGGCGCAGCCTCCTGCGGCGCAGCATCATCATCAGCAGCAGCAGCATCAGCATCAGCAGCAGCATCAGCGCTATTCGCCTAGAGCTGCGTCCCCGCCTGTAATTATGCCAGCAACAAAACTTAATTTAGTTAATTTTATTCTCCCCGCGCCCTATCTACTGTGGGTCTTGTGTGTGATGACTTCAACTAGTCTATCCGCATTGGTGAGATTTTTAATCATGTCTACTCTTAAATGGGTGAGATTTCTATTTATCTCTAATCTAAGGGTGAGATTTCTATCTACCTCTAATCTATTAGGGGTGAGATTTTTATCTACCTCTAATCTATTAGGGGTGAGATTTTTATCTACCTCTAATCTATAAAGGGTGAGATTTCTATCTACCTCTAATATAAAGGGGTGAGATATCTATCTATCTCAGATCTAAGGGTTGAGATTTTATCTACGAGCGTATCTCTAATCTAGGGGTAAAATTTCTATCTACCTCTAATCTATAAGGGCGGCATTTTTATCTACCTTTAATCTATAAGGGGTGAGATTTGTATCTACCTTTAATCTACAAGGGGTGAGATTTCTATCTACCTCTAATCTATTAGGGGTAAGATTTTTATCTACCTCTAATCTAAGGCGTCAGATTTCTATCTACCTCTAATCTAAGGAGTGAGATTTCTGCCTTCCTCTAATATAAGGGGTGAGATTTCTATCTATCTCTAATCTATAAGGGATGAGATTTCTATCTACCTCTAATCTATAAAGGGTGAGATTTGTATCTACCTCTAATCTATAAAGGGTGAGATTTGTATCTACCTCTAATCTAAGGGGTCAGATTTCTATCTACCTTTAATCTACAAGGGGTGAGATTTCTATCTACCTCTAATCTATTAGGGGTGAGATTTTTATCTACCTCTAATCTAAGGCGTCAGATTTCTATCTACCTCTAATCTAAGGAGTGAGATTTCTGCCTTCCTCTAATATAAGGGGTGAGATTTCTATCTATCTCTAATCTACAAGGGATGAGATTTCTATCTACCTCTAATCTATAAAGGGTGAGATTTCTATCTACCTCTAATATAAAGGGGTGAGATATCTATCTATCTCAGATCTAAGGGTTGAGATTTTATCTACGAGCGTATCTCTAATCTAGGGGTAAAATTTCTATCTACCTCTAATCTATAAGGGCGGCATTTTTATCTACCTTTAATCTATAAGGGGTGAGATTTGTATCTACCTTTAATCTACAAGGGGTGAGATTTCTATCTACCTCTAATCTATTAGGGGTAAGATTTTTATCTACCTCTAATCTAAGGCGTCAGATTTCTATCTACCTCTAATCTAAGGCGTCAGATTTCTATCTACCTCTAATCTAAGGAGTGAGATTTCTGCCTTCCTCTAATATAAGGGGTGAGATTTCTATCTATCTCTAATCTATAAGGGATGAGATTTCTATCTACCTCTAATCTATAAAGGGTGAGATTTGTATCTACCTCTAATCTATAAAGGGTGAGATTTGTATCTACCTCTAATCTAAGGGGTCAGATTTCTATCTACCTTTAATCTACAAGGGGTGAGATTTCTATCTACCTCTAATCTATTAGGGGTGAGATTTTTATCTACCTCTAATCTAAGGCGTCAGATTTCTATCTACCTCTAATCTAAGGAGTGAGATTTCTGCCTTCCTCTAATATAAGGGGTGAGATTTCTATCTACCTCTAATCTACAAAGGGTGAGATTTTATCTGTCTCTTATCTAAGGGGCTGATATTTTGTTCTGTTTGACTTTTCCGCAGGTACCAGCAATTCGAACTCAAATGGAGGTGCCGCCGAAACAGCAGAAGCCGCCCACGCCACGCCAGCAGCAGCAGCAGCACCAGCAGCAGCAGCATCAGTCACTTCAGCGCCAATCAACAGCCGCATCGGTCGCCTCAGCACCCGAGCCGGAATCCATCGAGCAGCTGGCCAGGCTGAGGAATCAGCTGCGCAGCGAGCGTCGACGAATCGAGGAAGCTCTGGACGCTGGCGGAGGCGGCGCCGGAAGCGGAAGCGCCAACGGAAACGGAGCCGGAACCTACCGGGTTAGGGGTTCTTCTGCAGGAAATCAGGTAGATGGATATGCGTGGGTTCAATAAAGGAATTGCGTTGATTTATCGGTTTTTCATTGGTCAGCAGGGTGTCAGATGACTCGTTACCGTTTTGGGTCAGGTTGGATCGACTCATTAGGCATGGGTCGTTCTAGGTCAGCACATCAGGTTCCTGACCCATCTTGATGATTGGGTCAGCAAATCCCATCCCTGACCCATCTTGATGATTAAGTCAGCAAATCCGATCCCTGACCCATCTTGATGATTGGGTCAGCAAATCCCATCCCTGACCCATCTTGATGATTAAGTCAGCAAATCCCATCCCTGACCCATCTTGATGATTAAGTCAGCAAATCCCATCCCTGACCCATCTTGATGATTGGGTCAGCAAATCCGATCCCTGACCCATCTTGATGATTGGGTCAGCAAATCCGATCCCTGACCCATCTTGATGATTGGGTCAGCAAATCCCATCCCTGACCCATCTTGATGATTAAGTCAGCAAATCCGATCCCTGACCCATCTTGATGATTGGGTCAGCAAATCCGATCCCTGACCCATCTTGATGATTGGGTCAGCAAATCCGATCCCTGACCCATCTTGATGATTGGGTCAGCAAATCCCATCCCTGACCCATCTTGATGATTGGGTCAGCAAATCCCATCCCTGACCCATCTTGTCGATTGGGTCAGCAAATCCCATCCCTGACCCATCTTGATGATTGGGTCAGCAAATCCGATCTCTGACCCATCTTGTCGATTGGGTCAGCAAATCCCATCCCTGACCCATCTTGATGATTGGGTCAGCAAATCCGATCTCTGACCCATCTTGTCGATTGGGTCAGCAAGTCGTGACCAATTAGATCTGGATCGGGTCAGATCAAGATACAGAACCGGCAACCAGCCCCTACCCCGCCAATCCCACCAGGTGGACGTCTTCGACATGGCCCGCGACCGCCGCAAGCCGGTGGCCGCCAAGCGCAACATTGCAGCCTCCTCTGGCGGTGCGGCCGCGGCCGCGTCAGCTGCTGCTGGCAAAACGTCGAGCAACCGTCGCAACTTTGACGACATTGGCGGTCTGGCGCCGTCAGACCTGGGTCTGGGCAGCGTCGGTGGTGGCGGCGGCGAAACGTTCGAGTCGATGCAGCTCGACAGCGAGTCGGCTTTTGTCGACATCGACCAGCCGCTGTCGCCTAGCGGATTTGAGCAGCTTGGAGGCGGCAGCGGAGGCGGCGGCGGCGGTGCCCTCAGCTCAACTGTCAGTCTGGACGTTGACCGAATCGACCGAGCGAACGAGGCCCGATTAAAGCGACTGCAACGACTGCAAGCCGATGCGGTGTCCTTAAATGACCCCGAGGAAGTGTTGAGCAGATTTATGTCGCGTCAGACTCGGCCAGTCAGCGGCCAGACCGGGCATGAAGGCGACGATTAAGACATTTTCCGCGAGCAAACTACTTACAGTAGACGTGTATTTTTAGATGGACATTTTCTAAAAGTAAAAAAATTTTCTGGTTATTTTTGGTTCGAAAGAAACGATTTGTTTAGAAGTTCCTATGCAAGCAAAATCTCGTTTAGAAAACAGTAACAAAAGGAAATGTAAATACAAAAATATTTCGTAGGCTGTGTCCATCTATTTTTCTTACGTAATCACATTCCTAAATCACTCTTTAATTGACTTTAAACTACTATGAGTAGACCGACAGCCTTCAAAGTGTTTTTACAGAACGCTTTATTTGAATTATAAGCATTAGCATTTTAATTCGCACTTTGACCTTGCTTGTCCGTTCAAGAGTCCGTCCGTGAATCTTTTATTGCTACAAAATTGTTTAGCCTGCGTGCCATGCACTGTCTACTCTACTACTTGTCCAGGCGTGAGTAGCCTGTAGCGGTTTTTGTTGTCGTTAATTCATTCTATTATTTTACTTTTAAAAGCCTGTACTGTAGTCTGTTTACTGATTCTTCTGGAAGAAGAGCCCCGTTATTGGATTGCGTTGTTTCACGTGATCCACAATGCTTTATTTTCGGTGATATTTAATTGTGCTCTGCAAAAAAAAAAATAATTTACCATTCTGGCAGTGCGTCTTTACTACAATTGTCAATCTGTTTTCTGCCCGAAAACATTTTTGAGTTTTGAATAGATTTTATTCCCAATTTTTTGCTATTGTGCTTATTCTTTCGATAATTAACAGTTGAGTAAATTCAATTTCAGCTAATTCAGTTGCTGAGCCAGCCTCCCAGATCCTCAGTTGCTGGGCCAGCCTCCCAAATCCTCAGTTGCTAGGCCAGCCTCCCAGATCCTCAGTTGCTGGGCCAGCCTCCCAGATCCTCAGTTGCTGGGCCAGCCTCCCAGATCCTCAGTTGCTGGGCCAGCCTCCCAGATCCTCAGTTGCTGGGCCAGCCTCCCAGATCCTCAGTTGCTGGGCCAGCCTCCCAGATCCTCAGTTGCTGGGTCAGCCTACCAGATCCTCAGTTGCTGGGCCAGCCTCCCAGATCCTCAGTTGCTGGGCCAGCCTCCCAAATCCCCAGTTGCTGGGCCAGCCTCCCAGATCCCCAGTTGCTGGGCCAGCCTCTCAAATCCTCAGTTGCTGGGCTAGCCTCTCAGAGTGTCAGTTGCTGGGCCAGCCTCCCAGATCCCCAGTTGCTGGGCCAGCCTCCCAGATCCTCAGTTGCTGGGCCAGCCTCCCAGATCCTCAGTTGCTGGGCCAGCCTCCCAGATCCCCAGTTGCTGGGCCAGCCTCCCAGATCCCCAGTTGCTGGGCCAGCCTCCCAGATCCTCAGTTGCTGGGCCAGCCTCCCAGAGTGTCAGTTGCTGGGCCAGCCTCCCAGATCCTCAGTTGCTGGGCCAGCCTCCCAGATCCTCAGCTGCTGGGCCAGCCTCCCAGATCCTCAGTTGCTGGGCCAGCCTCCCAGATCCCCAGTTGCTAGGCCAGCCTCCCAGATCCCCAGTTGCTGGGCCAGCCTCCCAGATCCTCAGTTGCTGGGCCAGCCTCCCAGATCCTCAGTTGCTGGGCCAGCCCTCCCAGATCCTCAGTTGCTGGGCCAGCCTCCCAGATCCCCAGTTGCTGGGCCAGCCTCCCAGATCCCCAGTTGCTGGGCCAGCCTCCCAGATCCTCAGTTGCTGGGCCAGCCTCCCAGATCCCCAGTTGCTGGGCCAGCCTCCCAGATCCTCAGTTGCTGGGCCAGCCTTCCAGATCCTCAGTTGCTGGGCTAGCCTCTCAGAGTGTCAGTTGCTGGGCCAGCCTCCCAGAGTGTCAGTTGCTGGGCCAGCCTCCCAGATCCTCAGTTGCTGGGCCAGCCTCCCAGATCCTCAGTTGCTGGGCTAGCCTCTCAGAGTGTCAGTTGCTGGGCCAGCCTCCCAGATCCCCAGTTGCTGGGCCACTTCTACCTGACTATCTGCAGAATTAATAAATTATCTCCTTCCTAATAAAAACTGTTTTTATAAATGTATTCTACTAGCTAAGATAAAATGTTTAATGTGAATAACAGTCACTCAGGCAGGACAGGTAAATCTTCGCTTTCTAGCTCTTTTATTGTGGCCACCAGTCTGCCGCTGCGCCCTCTCAGGTGCGAGTCCTGCCCGAGCAGCGGTGCTGGACTTCCTTCGACACTGGCGCAGGTCGGTGACGACATTCTTGTCTGTCAACGTTGATTCCACCTCGACCTTGTTGGCCTCGAGTGGATCAGGTCTCGGGTTTGCGGTTCTGCAGGCGGCCTGCTGTCGGTAACTTGGCGAGCACTGCATCGACATCAGCCGCATGCAGTGTGACAGGCTGTCTTTGGAAGAATTTCTCAAAGGAGTAAAACGGTCTTGACTACTTCCGGAAGTTGGCTGCTGTTTCACTTCACTACCGGAAGTTGGTTTTGTTGAACCCGGCTGTGGAACCCTGCGGAATTAATGAACTATAAGTTAGTGTAGTTTATTCTGTGGTTAAACTATAGGATAGCCCATTCCAATGAAAACTATTCAAATGGTTCAAATTTAATCTATGGTCAAAACACCGTCTATTATCTGTGTGGCACTCTGCAGGATCTCAAGGAATGGCGTTCCATGGTGCTGCAGCAGAATCGTGGATCCAGGCGTGCGGATGCTATCACGCGGTTGCTAAGAGTGCAGCCAAATTTGCTCACACACTTGCTCACGCTTCCTGCTTGATCGCTGTTTGGCCTGTGAAAATATCTCATTTGGTCTGACAGTTGCAAAATCTTTCGCTTCCTGGGTAACAGGATGCACCATTCTGTCTAATATGGTTCTGAGTTTAAAGTCTGAATTCAACGCTCTCCCCAATACACGGTTTTGGCCATAGACAATGGTCGAATAGTGGGTTGAATATGGTTGACCGTGTCTTTTGAATTCTCTACTTAAAATGCATTCTCTAACCTTGAAACATTACAACACACAATCATTCGCGTAAGGTGATCTATCGATATGTGAAGCTGGATTTTAGTTTTCGTTTTAATAATGAAATTATTGTCAACTTTTTTTAGTCTTGCACTCCTGTGCCTATCAATTATTGGTAAGTTTGCTGTTTAATCTTAGCTTTTTTGAGAACATCTGATGAAAGCGTCCCTAGCAACCCATACAAACATTCAAGTTTCTGTAGCTTAAAGTAAACTAGCAAGTATTGTAATTCCTCAAGAGTCCCTAGCAGCCATTGAACACATTCAAAGCGTCCCTAGAAACCAATGCACGCCCTCAAAGCGTCTATAGCAACAATTCTATACATTCAAGTGACTAGTAGCAACCAACGGACACTCCAAAGCGTCCCTAGCAACCATACTCCACCGAAAAGCGTCCCTAGCAACCATACTCCACCGAAAAGCGTCCCTAGCAACCAATGGATACTCTTAAAGCGTCCCTAGCTAGCAACCATACTCCACCGAAAAGCGTCCCTAGCAACCAATAGATACCCTTAAAGCATCCCTAGCAACCAATGGACACCCTTTACGAGTCCTTAGCAACCATTCACCACGTTTAAAGCATCCCTAACAGCCAATGGACACCCTACCCTTAAACCGTCCCTAGCAACCAATTTATACACTTAAAGCGTTCCTAACAACCAATGGACACCATTTCCTAAGCCTTAGCAACCATTCGCCACCTTTAAAGCATTCCTAACAACCAATGGTATGGACACCCTACCCTAAAAGCGTCCCTAGCAACCAATAAACACCCCAATAAGCAACCCATGGAAACCCCAAAGCTTCCTAGAAACAATTAGAAACCCTCAAGTGACTCTAGCAACCAATTTGAACCTTCAAAGAGTCCCTAGCAACCCATAGATACAGGCTTCAAGCAACCTAAGCAACGTACCCTTAAAAATCCCAAGACATTATTCAACACTTTAAGAAGCGACACTGGCACTCGACTGCCACCACTACAACAACAAATTATTTGGACTTCGAGTGGACACAGGGCCGGCCATCTGCATTCCCGGACACTCTTGCGTCCTGTTGATATATAAAACTGGACAGGTAAACATTTTAATTGGGCTCTGATTGCTTTAATCACACGTGTCTCTAGCCAGTTAGAAAAACTATTAATTATTCAATGACTGCCCGGCTCTGTTAAAGCTTATACGTGTAGATTAGTTTATAAAAATTTAAGCCCTTCAAGACTTCCTTAAAAATATTTTTAATGACACCCCCATCAAATGACATGGCGCCCAATCAAGTGAAATGGCGCCTCCCCCATCAAATGAGATGGCGCCCCATATCAAATGAGATGGCGCCCCATATCAAATGAGATGGCGCCCCATATCAAATGAGATGGCGCCCCATATAAAAAAAAATGGCGCCCCCATGAAATGAAATGGCGCCCCATATCAAAATAAAAAATGGCGCCCCCATCAAATGAAATGGCACCACCCCCATTAAATGAAATGGTGCCCCACATCAGATAAAAATGGCGCCCCCCATCAAATGAAAATGGCGTCCCCATCAAATTAAAATGGCGCCCCCATCAAATAAAAATGGCGCCCCCCATCAAATGAAATGGCGTCCCCCATCAAATGAAAATGGCGTCCCCATCAAATGAAAATGGCGCCCCCCATCAAATGAAAATGGCGCCCCCCATCAAATGAAAATGGCGCCCCCACAATCTAAGATTGACTTTTAAAAGTATTAAGAACTTATTTGGACAACACAGCTAAAAATCGGAGCCATAAACGCCAACAATTGCATACATATAGGAAGGCGGCATCTGCGGCACCTGCATATACGTGAAAGCCAAGCTAAAAGTTCTGGGCCTGGCCAACGACACCATCATCAAATGCGAAGAGTGCTCGGAAGATTTGTGCAATATAAAAAAGTTCACAAGCAGAACGGGTGCGTCAAGTGTGCTGACTCTTGCGGCCGGACTTGCGGTGCTGATAACAGTGCCTTGGCTCACGTGACCTACACTGGGCTGTTTGATTTTTTTAGTTGACCCCGGAGGTCAATTATTTTCTTTAAATATACACGCGTGAACACAAAAACATGCGGGACTCTGACGAAAAGTTGCTTTTCAATCGTACAGTTTTATATTAATTTTCAGACAGACAGACATCCACACAGACAGACAGACAGACAGACAGACAGACAGACAGACAGACAGACAGACAGCCAGACAGACAGACAGACAGACAGACAGACACACAAACAGACAGACAGCCAGACAGACAGACAGACAGACACACAGGCAGACAGACAGACAGCCAGACAGACAGACAGCCAGACAGACAGACAGCCAGACAGACAGACAGACACTAAGACACTAAGACAGACAGACAGACAGCCAGCCAGACAGACAGACAGACAGACAGACAGACAGACAGACAGACAGACAGACAGACAGACAGACAGACAGACAGACAGACAGACAGCCAGACAGACAGACAGCCAGCCAGACAGACAGACAGACAGACAGACAGACAGACAGACAGACAGACAGACAGACAGACAGACAGACAGACAGACAGCCAGACAGACTTACACCTCGGTGGCTCCCAGCGCAGACCGCACAGCCTCTCCGCTTGCCGCTATGCAGGCGGTCAGGCCAGCGGCATTCCTGGCCGCACCAATCGGCACCCCGAAGGCCGAGTGCCAGCCAAGCAGCTGCTGCACGCAGCGCTGACAGCCGGCAGCGGCGGCCAGGTGCAGGCAGGTGTCGCCGGCAGAGTCGGCAGCCAGGAGGTCCAGCCGCATCGGCACCGAGTCAGCTGCCAGCATCAAAGCCAAATCCTCCGGCCGTCCGAGCGCGCAGGACCAAGCCAGGGGTGTCCGGCCGAACAGGGGATCCGGCCGGCCCAGCGGATCGGCTCCGTGATGGAGCAGCAGGCGCAGCAGCTTCAGCCGCTTTCGGGTCAGCTGAGCCACCTCAGATTCGCAGCCACCGTCGGGCAGAGTTGCCGCAATCAGCAGGGGTGTCAAGCCATCGACAGGATCAACCAGGCTGTCAGTTGGTCGGCAGCCCATCGCGACAATCGAATGCCGACATGCTCGAAGGTCGCAAGCTCGAATCCCAGCTAGTAGGTCTCTAGCCAGATGAGAATTCGTAGCAGTGACGATGAAGAAGCGTCGGCCACTGTGGTTGCTAGGCAACGGGGCGAGCCAGGGTAGGCCTCGACCCGAGGAAACGGGAACTCTACCAGGAGACTCTGAGCCGCTGCGATGGCCAACAAAATCAGCAGTCGCTGTGGGGTACATTGTTGCTGGGATGCAATTGTGCACAGCAGGCACCACCGCGAGAGGGGGCTGATGACGGACTGGTACTTATCTGTTTAAATACTTGCCTAGCAGTGCTTAAATGTGTTTGGCTTGAGCAAATAGGCACAGGCAATGCGAGAGCGATAGGGCCATGCCAGCGTTCTGGACACGCCTTGCCGTTTTTAGGCTATCGCGATGCTTTGTGAGCGTTTGTTTTCCACCTAGCTGAGGTAGAGGTCTTGCGACTCATTTGTCCTGCCGACTTGCTGAGATTAGAACTTGCCGGCGCTGCCGCGATAAAAGTAATCACCTTGAAATGTCTGCTTGTAAAACCTGGAATCTGGGAGGCTGGCCCAGCAACTGAGGATCTGGAGGCTGGCCCAGCAACTGACACTCTGGGAGGCTGGCCCAGCAACTGACACTCTGGGAGGCTGGCCCAGCAACTGAGGATCTGGGAGGCTGGCCCAGCAACTGAGGATCTGGGAGGCTGGCCACAGCAACTGAGGATCTGGGAGGCTGGCCCAGCAACTGAGGATCTGGGAGGCTGGCCCAGCAACTGAGGATCTGGGAGGCTGGCCCAGCAACTGAGGATCGGGGAGGCTGGCCTAGCAACTGAGGATCTGGGAGGCTGGCCCAGCAACTGAGGATCTGGGAGGCTGGCCCAGCAACTGAGGATCGGGGAGGCTGGCCCAGCAACTGAGGATCTGGGAGGCTGGCCCAGCAACTGAGGATCTGGGAGTAGAATTAGAAAATTAAAAACAGACATTAAAAAATTCAGCTGATTGAGCAACAATGGCTTTGATATCAATCACTGTTAAACCTGCAGTCCATCAGTCAGTATATCTCTAACTATAAAAATCAAAACTCTGTGTGTGTGTGTGTCTGTGTGTGGACAATTTTGATCGCTATGGACTCCCAAACCGCTCAACCAAATTACACCAAACTTTACACCCACCCTAAACTTACTACGGAGAATGTCTTAGGCTACCTTTTAATTTCCTAAATTTGAGTCTTCCTACCTAAAAGTGCAAAAAACTGCTCAAAATGCGCAATTTTTTCACTAAATCCTCCATAGCGCCGCTCCACTTCTACCGATTCTCTTCAAATTTGACACAGACAATTTTCAACTATTTTGGCACAATCATGTAAAATATCGAGTCTTAAAGTTAATCCTGAACGGCGCTGTGCACTTTTAAAGTTTGGCTGTTTTTTCAGCGAGGCAGCCACCCCAACCTCCGCCCGCCTGCCTCTCTTTCCCGATCTGGGCAAAGGGTGTGAGTAGGTTTTAAAATGCCTAACTTTCGGCTGCCATAAGTTTTCTCCACGTGAAGCGATTGACTTCAAATTTGACACAATTCTTTATTGACTCATTCTTTGCCTACATGTAAAGTCTCAACTCTGTATCTCAATCAGGACAGAAACTGTAAGCATGTGAATTTTGTCTGATTTTTCTGTTGTTTGTGCCTCTCACTCACTCATTCCCCAGCCCAGACGAAGGGTCAGGCGATAGGGCTCAATGTACTTAGCGAATGTACAGTGTTTTGGAATAACTTTTTAATAGCCTTCTCGGCACCCGCGCGCGGAGAGGCGTGGAGAGGAGAGACAGTTTCAGCGAGAGATTCAAACCACTGTCCTCTGTATAGACAAGTCTGCAGCCGTTTAACAGTGGATGGCAAATCAAGGCGATGTGGGATGGTTTGTAAAAATAGCGAAAAATTAATGAATAACTGATTAGTAGTGATTACAATGCAATCCTACTAAATTAGTTACACCATGAAAATTTTAACATCAAGATTCGCATAATGTAACTTTAAAATTTAAATGGCTCCTAAGAAATACGTATTTCCTTGGTTGCTAGACTGCTGCAGACTGTGGTGGTGGAGCTGGGCTGGAGGGAGATACACAAATTACTCTCAGGGCTGCTAATTGGCCAGAAATATGATGTGATTAAAGCATAACAACTATGAGAGTACTACGTTCCACAAACGCTTTCGAAGCGGGGATTGACAGACTTTAACCTCAAATGCCAGATAAAGAATCAAACTCATGGCTGATGAGATGAGAGTGAAAAGGAGAAGGAATAGACTATAAGAAGAGAGGAGAAGCGAGAGAAAAGAGAAAAGATAGAAGACAAGAAGAGAGATGATGGGGTAAGGATAAGGAGTGAGCAGATAATATTGGAGTAAGAAGCGAGAGGAGGGGAGAGAGAAGAGAGAGGAAAGAGTAGAAGTGAGAAGAGGGAGAGAGAAGATGGGAGAGATGCGACAGGATCGATGACAGAGGAGAGCAGAGAAGAGTGAGAAGAGAGTAGAGATGAGAGATGAAGGAGGAGAGAGCAGAGTGCAGAAAGGCGAGAGAAGAGAATAGAGGGGAGAGAGTATAGAAGAGAGAAGAGAAGAGGAGTAAGGAAAGAGAGTAATCAGAGGAGGGTAAAGAGAAGAGTACACTGAAGATTGGAGAGTACAGATGGCAGAAAAGAGAGGGGATGAGAGTGAACACGATATCTGAGAGGAGAGAGGAGAGAGGAGTCAGATGAGGGGAAAGAGAAGAGTACAGAGGAGAGAGGTGAGAACATACGAGTATACGAGAGTAAAGATGACAGATGAGAGAGGGAAGATAAGACTGAGAGAGCAAAGACGAGAGTGAACACACGAGAGATGGGAGAGTAGAGAGAAAAGAGGATAGATAAGAAATAAGAGATGAGAGATGAAAGGTGAGACAAAGGAAGAGAGAGACAGAGAAGTGAGTGAGGAAAGAGGAGGGGAGGGGAGAGAATCGAGAGGACAGGGGAAAGAGGGGAAAGGATGAGAGAGGGGTGAGGAGAGAGAGGGAGAGATAGAGGTAGAGAGCATGCAGAGAGAAATGAGAAGAGATAAGAGAGAAAAGATAAAAGAAGAGAAAGGAGAGATAGATAAGAGAGCAAAGACGAGAGAGGAGAGGTGAAGGAAGAGACGATAGAAGAGAGGAGAGAAAGACGAGAGAGTACAGAGTACAGAGGAGGGAGGAGAGGAGAAAGGAGAGAGGAGAAGTGTTCGGAGAGGGTAGAGTAAGGAGTGAGGAGAGGGGAGAGGGAAGAGAGAATAGAGAGTAGAGAGCAGAGAGAAGATAGTAGAGAGCAGAGAGAAGATAGTGCAGATCGAGCAGAGGGAAGATAGAGTAGAGAGCAGAGAGAAGAGAGAGTAGAGAGCAGAGAGAAAATAGAGTAGAGAGGAGAGAGTAGAGAGCAGAGAGAAGATAGAATAGAGAGCAGAGAGAAATGGGAAGAGATAAAACAGGAGAAAGGGAGAGATAAGAGAGCAGAGATGAGAGAGGAGAGGAGAGGAGAGAAAATAATAAGAGGGAATAGACGAGAGAAGAGGGGATAGAGGAGAGAGAGAAGAGACCATAGACCAGAGAAGAGAGAAAACAGAAGAGAAGGTAGAGATAGAAGTTTCTAAGGATCCAACTTCAAAGGGACACAAGGAGAGGCAGAGGCCATGAGTTTGCCTGACATTCTGTGCAGCACCCCAACCAACAATATTAATGTTTGCTTCAAATACTAATTGTACATGAATGTACTCTATTTTATGTTTAACTCTATCCTAAATTTCTAACTATTAAAAAGTTTTTGTTTAAGTATGGGCTCAGATTTCAGAATACATGCAAAAATAGTTCCGGGGGTTGGAATTCCCCGGGTTCAAATTCCGCGGGTTTCAACAGCTTGTTAATTATAATAACCAAATTTATTTTAGAAACAGTCAAAGTCAAACGTCAAAATATGCGTCGCGGGAACAATTAGAAGCAGACAGCACGATAGAAAATGCACAGTAGAAATAGGAAATTAACCCTTTTATTTAGATATTTAGATCAGATAGTTAAGATTCAAGATAAAAACTTATCAGCGTGCTATCCGACCAGTCGACTAATAACCCAAGTCAAAACAAATCGCAACTGTTGAATTTTTTGTTTAAAGAAAAACACAAAACTTCACTAAGCCAATTTATTTTAAGCTGCCAATGGCTCATCGTGAAGGAGGACCAGTGAGCTGTCACTCAATCAACTCTCTAAACGCTGACACACCAAAGTCAATCCGATGTCACTGTCATTCCAGTGCCATTCTGTTGTCACACTTGTACTTTACTATTAGTCAAGTTTCACTCCAACGTCTCTATTGTCACTCTATGGTCACTCCAGTGTCATTCTATGGTCACTCAAGTATCACTCTACGGTCACTCCAGTGTCACTCTACGGTCACTCCAGTGTCACTCTACGGTCACTCCAGTATCACTATACGGTCACTCTAGTGTCACTTTATGGTCACTCCAGTGCCACTCTATGGTCACTAAAAGTGTCACTCTATGATCACTCAAGTGTCACTCATGGTCAATCTAGTGTCACTCTATGATCACTCAAGTGTCACTCATGGTCAATCTAGTGTCACTCTATGGTCACTCCAGTGTCAAACAGATGTCATTCCAGTGTCAAACAGATGTCACTCTAGTG
Source organism: Macrostomum lignano (assembly GCA_002269645.1). Taxonomy (NCBI): domain Eukaryota; kingdom Metazoa; phylum Platyhelminthes; family Macrostomidae; genus Macrostomum; species Macrostomum lignano. Next base: position 13,446 of record NIVC01000922.1, on the reverse strand, counting down.
TCAAACAGATGTCACTCCAGTGTCAAACAGATGTCACTCTAGTGTCACTCTATGGTCATTCCAGTGTCACTCTATGGTCACTCCAGTGTCACTCTATGGTCACTCCAGTGTCAAACAGATGTCACTCCAGTGTCAAACAGATGTCACTCCAGTGTCACTCTATGGTCATTCCAGTGTCACTCTATGGTCATTCCAGTGTCACTCTATGGTCACTCCAGTGCCACTCTATGGTCACTCCACTATCACCCCAGTTTCACTCCCCACATGCATCAGGCAGCCGGGCAGTCGGCAGAGGCGCCCGCCCCGATCATCTCCAGCACGGATCGCAGGGTGGGCAGCGCAGCGGTGACGCTCAGGCAGTCGGCACCGGCACCAACAGACTTGGCCAAAGCCACGGGTTTCAGCCACTGCCTGGTGACCAGAGCGAAAGCATCCGGCGTGCCGGCCAGCACGGGTTCGAGTTCCAGCGACTTGCCCGGAGGCGGCCGGCCACCAACGCCGATGTTGCTGGCCAACAGGAGGCCAACGGCGACGGCGAAAGCGGCGGGGCCGCTGCGATGCGACAGCGGCATAGCGTTGGTCAGATAGTACAGCAGGGTGAGCACGCGGCTTACCGCCTGCTCGCTCACCTGCGGTGCCGGCGGGGGGTTAGTGGAGGGAATGAATGCATGCCTACCCAGCATCCTACAGCATGCCTACCCAGCATCCTACAGCATACAGCCCAACATCCTACAGCACACAGCCCAGAATCCTACAGCAACATCCTAAAGCACACAGCCCAGAATCCTACAGCAACATCCTAAAGCACACAGCCCAGAATCCTACAGCAACATCCTACAGCACACAGCCCAGAATCCTACAGCAACATCCTACAGCACACAGCCCAGAATCCTACAGCAACATCCTACAGCACACAGCCCAGCATCCTACAGCATACAGCCCAACATCCTACAGCACACAGCCCAGCATCCTACAGCATACAGCCCAACATCCTACAGCACACAGCCCAGCATCCTACAGCATACAGCCCAACATCCTACAGCACACAGCCCAGCATCCTACAGCATACAGCCCAACATCCTACAGCACACAGCCCAGAATCCTACAGCAACATCCTACAGCACACAGCCCAGAATCCTACAGCAACATCCTACAGCACACAGCCCAGAATCCTACAGCAACATCCTACAGCACACAGCCCAGAATCCTACAGCAACATCCTACAGCACACAGCCCAGAATCCTACAGCAACATCCTACAGCACACAGCCCAGAATCCTACAGCAACATCCTACAGCACACAGCCCAGAATCCTACAGCAACATCCTACAGCACACAGCCCAGAATCCTACAGCAACATCCTACAGCACACAGCCCAGAATCCTACAGCAACATCCTACAGCACACAGCCCAGAATCCTACAGCAACATCCTACAGCACACAGCCCAGAATCGCACCTGATCAGGCCCTGGATTAGCCAGCCTGCCAGCTCGCATATCCCCTAGCAACTCGCTGAGCAGGTGATCCAATTCGTCCCTATACGAACGCAGCCGCAACGTTCTCAGCCGAATTCGAACGCCAAGAGAACACGAGCCGCCAACTTTGGCGTCCTCTGTCAGGTAGATGTAGGCGCCCTCGTGCCGCATTTGGTCGCGATATTTGGTGCTGGGCACCTGGGTGCCAACCACCAGGCCTCTGTCCTCGTCTCGATAGGTCCTGCGGCGCTTGGCGATGGCCAGGACCTGCGAGTAGGTGGCGGGGGTTTTATAAAAGTCTACCAAAAAACCTACTTAAGAGTCTACCGAATAGCCTACTTTAGAGTCTACCGAATAGCCTACTTTAGAGTCTACCGAATAGCCTACTTAAGAGTCTACCGAATAGCCTACTTTAGAGTCTACTGAATAGCCTACTTTAGAGTCTACTGAATAGCCTACTTTAGAGTCCACCGAATAGCCTAATTCAGAATAGCCAATCAGAGTTATTACCAAATAACCTATCAGACTCTACCAAAGAAGCTACCAGTTTACTAAATAACTTACCACAGACAGACTCTACCAAAGATGCTACTAATCTACCAAATAACCTACCAGAGTCTACCAAATAGCCTACCAGAGTCTACCAAAAAGCCTATTAGTCTATCAGATAGCCTACCAGACTCTACTAAATAGCCTACCAGAGTCTACCAAACAGCCTACCAATCTATCAGATAGCCTATCAGAGTCTATCAAATAGCCTACCAGAGACAAGCGGACAGCTCACCTGCTCCAGAGTTTGAGCAGTATCAAACTCGCGCTTCTCATCTTGACTACCAGCAGACCCCGGCCCCCTGCTGTGCTCAGTCATAGTCTTGGCCAACTGAAACACCAAATTGAAGTAGGCTTGCAGCGGCGGATTAGGCACGCCCCTGTGTACAATAGCGTGGTTAAACTGCAGATCCGGTGCATTGCTATTGGCTGTTGGCGATGGCTCAGATTTTGGCAGCAACGTGTGAACCAACTGTACAGGCTTGGTCAGGTCAGCCAGTTGAATGTACTTTGCGGCCAAGTCAATTAAGGACAGCCAGCCAATATTATTGTGATTATATTGATCGTGAGTTGCATTATACACCAGCTGACCGATATGTACAGCTGCCAGGCCAAGCGCAAACGTCACCCTCTCATTATTGACAGCTCCGTCTGTGTCTGTGCGAAATGACTGGCCAACTCGTTTAGCTAAGCAGATCAATTCTTGTTGGCGAAAGTTATAAGCGGTTAAGTCTGGCACTGTGACATCTCTGTGGGAAATTTCCATAATTATCAATGTACTTTAGTATCGGTTTCTTCACTATGGAAACTTCCATAGACATTAGCAATGTACTTTAGTATCGCTTTCTGAACTGTGGAAACTTCCATAGACATTAGCAATGTACTTTAGTATCGGTTTCTTTACTATGGAAAATTCCATAGACATTAGCAATGTACTTTAGTACGCTCGTATCGCTTTCTGAACTGTGGAAATTTCCATAGACATTAGCAATGTACTTTAGTATCGGTTTCTTCACTATGGAAACTTCCATAGACATTAGCAATGTACTTTAGTATCGCTTTCTGAACTGTGGAAACTTCCATAGACATTAGCAATGTATTTTGGTATCGGTTTCTTTACTATGGAAACTTCCATAGACATTAGCAATGTACTTTAGTATCAGTTTCTTTACTATGGAAACTTCCATAGACATTAGCAATGTACTTTAGTATCGCTTTCTGAACTGTGGAAATTTCCATAGACATTCTATTTTACGTTTCTCAATCTTAACAAACAATAAAAAATCAATAAATAAAAACTCACTCTTGACTTGGCTGCAGGCCAGACTCTTCTCGATAGACTTTCTAAAAATATTATTCAAAAAGAAATTAAAATTTCTGAGAGCTCTGCAGACAGACTTGAACTGTTGAATTGAAGTTTTGTACACAGAAAAGATCCTAGGTTCGAATCCCAGAGATATGTAATGAATGAGCTCACCGATTCAAGCAGCGACTTTCCAAGAATCCATCTGACCCGAAAATCTTTCTGCAAGTCGGTAGTGAAGTTCAACAATCCCCAGTTGGTGTCCAACCGGCCGCGAAGAAACCTGCCCCATTCGCGCAGGTAGTGACTGCGCAAGAACTCTGGCGAGGCTGCGGTGGCGGCCAGCGAGCCCTGCACCATGATCGCCGTCGAGGCGCGGATGCTTTCGTAGAATTGGCCCAGATTGGCGAGGGCGGCGGCGCGCCGGAACAGACAGACGGGGCAGGTGGGGTGAAGCGCCAGGCAGCGATCTGTGTAGTTCAGCGTCTGGCGGCACCGACCCGCCGAGTAGTGCGACATGGCCGCGAGCTTGCTGGCAGCGTAGGTCTGCGAGGTTGTTGGAGACAGTGAGCACACACAGAGAACTTTAATCCCCCATAGAGAACGACAATCCCCCATTGAGAACCTTAATCCCCATTGAGAACCTTAATCCCCCATAGAGAACCTTAATCCCCCATAGAGAACCTTAATCCCCCATAGAGAACCTTAATCCCCATTGAGAACCTTAATCCCCCATAGAGAACCTTAATCCCTTACATAGAGCCTTAATCCCCCACAGATAACCTTAATCCTCACAGAGAACCTTAATCCCCATAGAGAACGATAATTCTGCACAGAGAAGCTCAATCCCGTCAAAGAGAATCTTAAAGAGTCAAAGACAGCATGGCCACACCTGATCAGGCCGCACCCCGCCAGCACTGTCAGCAGGCGATAGCAGCGGCGTCAGCAGCTGTACAACCCGCTGACCGGCGCCCAGCACCCGATGGCAGTCGGCCATGCGCAGTCGAGCGTCCACCAGGTCGGGCGCCTCCTCCAGCGCCTCTTTGTAGGTCTCGGCAGCGTTGCGCAGGCGGCCCAATCGGGTGTAGGCCGCGCCCAGCACCAGCAGCAGGTGAGGGTCGCGGCCGTGCAGACGGACCGCCGATTTTGCGTCCTGGGCGGATGGAGACCGTCCGATTGTTGCTACCGGCTTCATCACTAAACCTGCACAGCCATCTTTTCCTTTTTTACCTATGCATCTCCTAGGTACAGAATATCTAACCCTAACTTATCAGTTTCAACCTTTCCCATCTCATCCTCTCACCCTCTCCTTCCCCCAATCTCTCTCACTCTCTCCTTCCCCCACTCTCTCTCACTCTCTCCTTCTCCCACTCTCACTCTCTCCTTCCCCCACTCTCACTCTCTCCTTCCCCCACTCTCACCCTCTCCTTCCCCCACTCTCACCCTCTCCTTCCCCCACTCTCACTCTCTCCTTCCCCCACTCTCACCCTCTCCTTCCCCCACTCTCACCCTCTCCTTCCCCCACTCTCACTCTCTCCTTCCCCCACTCTCTCCTTCCCCCACTCTCTCTCACCCTCTCCTTCCCCCACTCTCACCCTCTCCTTCCCCCACTCTCACTCTCTCCTTCCCCCACTCTCTCTCACCCTCTCCTTCCCCACTCTCACCCTCTCCTTCCTCCACTCTCACCCTCTCCTTCCCCCACTCTCTCTCACCCTCTCCTTCCCCCACTCTCACCCTCTCCTTCCCCCACTCTCACACTCTGCTTCCCCCACTCTCTCCTTCCCCCACTCTCACACTCTCCTTCCCCCACTCTCTCTCACCCTCTCCTTCCCCCACTCTCTCTCACCCTCTCCTTCCCCCCACTCTCACTCTCTCCTTCCCCCACTCTCTCTCACCCTCTCCTTCCCCCACTCTCACCCTCTCCTTCCCCCACTCTCACCCTCTCCTTCCCCCACTCTCTCTCACCCTCTCCTTCCCCCACTCTCACCCTCTCCTTCCCCCACTCTCACACTCTGCTTCCCCCACTCTCTCCTTCCCCCACTCTCACACTCTCCTTCCCCCACTCTCTCTCACCCTCTCCTTCCCCCACTCTCTCTCACCCTCTCCTTCCCCCACTCTCTCTCACTCTCTTCTTCCCCCACTCTCACCCTCTTCTTCCCTCTCTTTCTAAACATCTCCTTCCCTCTCTCCTTCCAAAGGTGCAAGCATAAATGAAATACCTGAAAAGCTGCCTCGCTTTCGCCCAGAGCAAAATTAACGAGACACCGCTGCAGAACCAGTTGCCAGGCGGTCCGGTTCATATTAATAGCGTTGCTCATATCGTTGAATGCTTGAGCATAGTTGCCAATTAAAAATTGAATCTGAGCTCGCTTCACGTATAGGTAGGCAGTTTTGCTTTGAAGTCTGAGCGCCTCTGTTAGAAGATTAACGGCCTGATTGCCGAATGCCTACAGGGTATATGTGAAATAATGGCTATATTTTCTTGGCTAAATTTAGTCTACCTTATATAGCTATGTCTAAACTATATCTCACCTAGTCTTAACATCTCACCCTACTTTCAAACTCTCTAACTTAAACTTCAACCCTACCCTAAATCGCTCCCTACCTTAAGTCTAAGTCTGCACTTTCAATAATAACATAAGGTTTTCTGCGCTATTTACGAGCGTATATCCAAGTACATGTCGATTTAACCAACAGGTTTAGACGGTATAAAAAGTTTCATACACCCTACTTAATAGCAATAATGCGAGACTAATATAGCAATTTTGCGAGAAAGTAAAAATTAAAAGTAAAAAAGTCCAGAAAAAATTCTCAAAAAGACAGATATAGTCAGTAAAGTGAGTGAGTTTACTAAACCTAAAGAACGCATTTAGTCTAATATAAAATACTTGTACATCAGAATCAGACATCCAAGAAACCAAAATTCGCGAATTCCATAACTACTAACACAGCATATAAATTAAAAACAGAGAGATGGCAGCTCACTGACCCTAGTACCATCCGCTTGGCGTGTCTGTATAAATTCAAGGAAAACATGTCACTCTGGATTCTTTGTCACATTGAAATCAAGTGTCCCAAGCCTACTGACATCTCTAATAACAGTGTAGTGAATGGAGTGACAATGGAGATAAATAGAGTGTAATGTAGAGAAATAGAGTGACAATGTCGAGAAATGGAGTGACAGTGGAAATAAATGAAGTGACAACGGAGTGACAATATAGAGAAATGGAGTGACAATAGAGTGACAATGGAAAGAAATGAAGTGACAATGGAGAGACAATGGAGTGACAATAGAGAGAAATGGAGTGACAATAGAGAAAAATGGAGTGATAATAGAGTGACAATAGAGTGACAATGGAAAGAAATGAAGTGACAATGGAGAGACAATGGAGTGACAATAGAGAGAAATGGAGTGACAATAGAGTGACAATGGAAAGAAATGAAGTGACAATGGAGAGACAATGGAGTGACAATAGAGAGAAATGGAGTGACAATAGAGAAAAATGGAGTGATAATAGAGTGACAATAGAGTGACAATGGAAAGAAATGAAGTGACAATGGAGAGACAATGGAGTGACAATAGAGAGAAATGGAGTGACAATAGAGTGACAATGGAAAGAAATGAAGTGACAATGGAGAGACAATGGAGTGACAATAGAGAGAAATGGAGTGACAATAGAGAGAAATGGAGTGATAATAGAGTGACAATAGAGTGACAATGGAAAGAAATGAAGTGACAATGGAGAGACAATGGAGTGACAATAGAGAGAAATGGAGTGACAATAGAGAGAAATGGAGTGACAATAGAGTGACAATAGAGTGACAATGGAAAGAAATGAAGTGACAATGGAGAGACAATGGAGTGACAATAGAATGACAATGGAAAGAAATGAAGTGACAATGGAGAGACAATGGAGTGACAATAGAGAGAAATGGAGTGACAATAGAATGACAATGGAGTGACAATGGGGATAAATGGAGTAACAATAGAGTGAAATGGAGTGACAATAGAGTGAAATGGAGTGACAATAGAGTGAAATGGAGTGACAAAAACTGAAAACATTAAACATGTTAGTTAAAGAAGAAGTTATTAAACAGAAACAAATAAGCTTACTTGATAATCTTTCCTAAACTGCGCGATTGCCAATGCAGTCAGGGCCTCCGGCTGGTTGGGAAATTCCTTGCAAAAAATAAATGAAATATATCATAATAAATGCTTCTGGGAAAAACTTCAAACCAGGACACGAAAAGTCCAGCTTGTACATGGCACGCACCTTCAGAAATCGTTCAAAGTGCTCGATGGCTTTGTCCAAGTATCCAGTGTTCATGAGAACCAGACCGAAGGCTACAGTCAGTTATAGTTTAACATTGGCTAATAACTTTTAATTCAAACATAAACATTATTAGACAAACTCCTGGCACACTTACCGAATCGTTTTAACAAAGACTCCGAACCAAAGTCGAACGTGAGAAACTTTGACGCCACAATATTTCGGGCGTAACTCTGCAATGCGAAATTTTTGGATTTGTACGAGAGATTGCGTCATATTTTTTCATTCTTGACTGCCCGTCTACCTGTTTTCTCAGTGTCTTTCTGTCTGTCTCTCTGTCTGTCTGTCTGTCTGTATGTCTGTCTCTGTCTGTCTGTCTCTCTGCCTGTCTGTCTGTCTGTCTGCCTGTCTGTCTTTCTGTCTGTCTGTCTGTCTGTCTGTCTCTCTGCCTGTCTGTCTGTCTGTCTGTCTGTCTGTCTGTCTGTCTGCCTGTCTGTCTGTCTCTCTGCCTGTCTGTCTGTCTGTCTGTCTGTCTGCCTGTCTGTCTCAATTCCTCTATTTTTACTTAGGTCTGTAATTTCGAGTCACTGAATCAGCAATGCTAATCTCTTAGCCACAAAAGCACACCAATTGCCAAGCACTGCTCACGTGGAACTGAGTCTTGTTAAACGGTTCAGAGCCAGAGCAAACCGAACACGCCCCAAATGGACAGGAGTCTGCAAAATAACAGAGATGCCAATCAATTGACAACTGTTTATTTATAGCCAATAGTCGTTTTACTTCCTGAGTAAGTAGTTAGGTTTTGCTTCATATTGCTTAATAGTAAGAAAGTACCCTATGCTATGGATTGCTGGTCATTTCAATACAGATTGCTTCATTATAAAAACTTGCCAAACGAACTGTAGCAGGCGGGGAGCACATCCAAGTCGCTAGAATTCTCATTGAATGCTGGCTAAAAATATAGAGGAAGTTGATCATATATGATTATTTAATACAAGAATCTGTACAGAGTTACAAGGTAAATGGCATAGGTTGGCCCTCAAAGCAGTTAATTTCATGAACAGACTCAAGTCAATATTTCAATTTACCCCAAATTTACCCCAATTTACCCCAAACCCCAAATTAATGTGACTGCACTTGGAATCGAGCCTGGGCTGCTGACACATCAGAGCAGAGCACTAGATCACTAGCCTAAGCCTTCAAACTAGACCTATTCAAAGATCACAAACTTTTTATGCTTAGAGAGTTTTTTAATCTATGGTTAAGCTCTATCTTGCATTATACTATAGTAATGAGTGTTTTTTGTTTAAGTTTATTCAATATTTTTACTAAGATATGTCCATTTAATCCAATTATTATAAACCTATATAATGGTTTATGCAATTTGAATTCTAATATCTAGACTTAACATTTCTATCATTAATTAAAAACAAAAAAACTGAAAGCCTAATGTCAACATTTTAGGTAATGCTTATTTAGCTGGCACCATTCAAATAAGCTTGCTACTATTATGCTAGCAGTTTTCTTATAATTACAAGCTTGTCACTAAGCTTAAATTAGGAGCAAAGCTTATTTGATTGGTACTAGCTAAATAAGTACTACCAACATTTTATTTAATATCTTGACTAAACTTAAACATTAATTATATTATTAAATTAGTTATTTCTTAATTAATTTATACTAAACTTATAACATTTATAAATTTAAAAAAGTTTTTTATGTTAGTATGTTTATATATCTAATTCATTTATTAGCATTATTGCAACCTGCATGTAAGTACAAATATATTAGACATATATAAAAGTATACCAAGCTAGGGCCTATTATATTGTCTAAATATACATTATAATTAGGTATTACTAGGGGCCTATCCTAGACTCTAGATAGTATATATGTAAGCCAGAATTTTCTAGCCCAATCAATATATATAATTAGCATACAAAACTAGCAATCTACGCCCCCCGTTGGGGAGCCAAATAAATGCAATACACGTTTTTTTAATAAGCTACATGTATCCTTGAAATCTTAAAAAATCTCCTGTCAAACCTTGTAAGCCTTGACATGTCAGTAATTCCCCCCCACAAGCTTTGACATATCAACTTCCCCCCTTGACATCTCAGCAATGCCCCCAATAAGCCTTGGAAATCTAAAAATATCTGTCAACCTTCTAACCCTAGCCTAACCCTAACCCTAACCCTAGCCCTAACCCTAACCCTAACCCTAACCTAACATTGAAATTTCAGTAATTCTCTCTAAGAGTCACTATAGCACTACTACAGCATTATAGCGATTTCCTGCAAGCCTCGACATCGTAGGGATTCCCAAATGAATCTCTTAACTTCGACATGAAGCTTCTTTTATTTTTTACATTACGCTTTTTTTATCAGCGATCCCTCCCCTGAGGAGGCATCAAATAATGTAATAAAAAGTTTTCAATAAACTACATGTAGCTTCTGACTTTAGCCTTGAAATCTCATTTATACCCCGTGAGCCTTGACATCTCAGCTATTCCCCCGTAAGCCTTAACATGTCAGCGATGGCCTCCATAAACCTTGAAATCTAAAAAATCCCCTGTTATTCTGTTAACCTTGAAACCCGATAAAATATAACCCTCAACCCACACCTGACCTAAACCTAACTTTAATCCAACCTAAAGCCTTGAAATCTCAGCAATTCTTCTCCCCTAAGCCTTGACATTTTAGTGATTCCTTCTTTAAGAATCAAGCACTATAACGATTTCCACCAAGCTTTGACATCGTAGCAATTCCCAAATGAATCTTTTAACTTGAACATGACTTTTCTTTTATGTATAGCTCGTACATACGCTCGTAGTGCTACTTTTATTTTTTACATGACTCTTCTTCTATAAGCGCCTCCCGTGGCGAGCCAACAAAGAATGCAATAAAAAAATTGAGTAAAGTACATGAACTTTGAAGTAGCTTCTGACTTTTGCTTTGACATCTCAGAAACCCCCCCCCCCCGTAATCTCAGCAGTTATTCTCTGAGAGCCTTTACGTCTCAGTTTTTCTCCCCAGCACAGCATTATAGCTGCATTTAATTTTTGATTTTTATGATTTTCTATGATTTTTAAATGACGCTTCTACAATTTTTACATGACGCTTCTATGATTTTTTACATGACGCTTCTATGATTTTTTACATGACGCTTCTATGATTGTTTACATGACGCTTCTATGATTTTTTAAATGACGCTTCTATGATTGTTTACATGACGCTTCTATGATTGTTTACATGACGCTTCTATGATTTTTTACATGACGCTTCTATAATTGTTTACATGACGCTTCTATGATTGTTTACATGACGCTTCTATGATTGTTTACATGACGCTTCTATGATTCTTTACGTGACGCTTTTATGATTTTCACATGACGCTTCTATGATTTTTTTAAATGACGCTTCTATGATTGTTTACATGATGCTTCTATGATTTTTTAAATGACGCATCTATGATTTTTTACATGACGCTTCTATGATTCTTTACATGACGCTTCTGTGATTGTTTACATGACGCTTCTATGATTGTTTACATGATGCTTTTATGATTGCTTACATGACGCTTCTATGATTGTTTACATGACGCTTCTATGATTGTTTACATGACGCTTCTATGATTGCTTACATGACGCTTCTATGATTGTTTACATGACTCTTCTATGATTTTTTACATGACGCTTCTATGGTTGTTTACATGACGCTTCTATGATTTTTACATGACGCTTCTATGATTTTTTATATGACGCTTCTATGATTTTTTTAAATGATGCATCTATGATTTTTATATGACGCTTCTATGATTTTTTACATGACGCTTCTATGATTGTTTACATGACGCTTCCATGATTTTTTAAATGACGCATCTATGATTTTTGCATGACGCTTCTATGATTTTTTAAATGACGCTTCTACGATTTTTTACATGACGCTTCTATGATTGTTTACATGACGCTTCTATGATTGTTTACATGACGCTTCTATGATTGTTTACATGACGCTTCTATGATTTTTTTACATGACGCTTCTATAATTGTTTACATGACGCTTCTATGATTTTTTACATGACGCTTCTATGATTGTTTACATGACGCTTCTATGATTGTTTACATGACGCTTCTATGATTCTTTACGTGACGCTTCTATGATTTTCACATGACGCTTCTATGATTGTTTACATGACGCTTCCATGATTTTTTAAATGACGCATCTATGATTTTTATATGACGCTTCTATGATTTTTTTAAATGATGCTTCTATGATTGTTTACATGATGCTTCTATGATTTTTTAAATGACGCATCTATGATTTTTATATGATGCTTCTATGATTTTTTAAATGACGCTTCTATGATTGTTTACATGATGCTTCTATGGTTTTTTAAATGACGCATCTATGATTTTTATATGATGCTTCTATGATTTTTTAAATGACGCATCTATGATTTTTTATATGACGCTTCTACGATTTTTTACATGACGCTACTATGATTTTTACATGACGCTTCTTTTTAAAAAGTCTTTTAGTTTTCCTGACGTTGAAAAGCTTTAATTAAAAAAATTATACTCTATGAAAATTCGAACCATCGTCGCTGCATTTAGCAGTTCAGTCTGTTCACCTCTAGGCTAGTTCTCATCTTTTTGATAACATCAAATTTTGCACTTATATATATATATAATTCAACAGTTTAAAATCCAAGCATAGAGTAAATCACACGAAGCAGTTATGACATAATCAGTTTCTCAGTCAGTCAGTATCAGTTAACAATATGGTTACGCAATTTAAATCAAGTCTGGTGCTACGCTTCCACACTGCATTTTCAATTCAAGTCGGAGTTACAATTCAGTGATGATGCAATCTATTTCAGAACCAGAATTCAACCAGTCAGTTTTTTCTCTAGCATTCTTACAATGCATTTCAAGTCGAAAAGTTTGCTTGACCTTTGCAAAAAAGCATGTTTTTCGAATATTTAATGCCTTTAGCATCGAGCAATTTCTTAGCCGCGATGCATGTACAGTCACGGGAAAATTTCTGATCGAACAGTGCAAGTTTGAACAAAATCGGTGCAGCCATTTTTTCTCTAATCGATCACATAGATAGATAGATAGATAGATAGATAGACACAGACAGACCATATTTAGTATATATATATAGGATGACCAAGTTCAACTTTAGCATAGTCTCTATCTCTATCTACATAGTTAGAAAAACAACAGATTCATAAAGAAGGATAGCTCCTTTCTAAAATTAAAGAAAAAATAAAATTAGGAAATCATGTTTAATTTCCCTGAGTCTAAGAAAAAACAAAAAATTAAATAAATAAACTGTTTTTAGTTTAAGAAAAGTAATAAGTTTTTTAATCTTTTTTTGCAAAGATCTAGCAATAAAATACTGATTTTAGGCTTTTATAAAGAGTAAATTGCTAAATAGGGCTTACACAATTATCATAATATAAAAAAGTTATAATTTCTTATAAACAATAAAATAAAAGAAGTCAAACTTACATGAATGAGAAAAACTGGTATAATTCAAAGAAATTTTGAAATGCACTTAGAACCTTGAGTTTTGTGGTGTCTTTCATATCTTTTGAAAGTGTTATACCAATAGTTGTTTTTACATCAAATAATCCACCATGACCATTTGCAATATCATGAATATGAAGTCCAATAAGACTTAAAGGGCTTAATGAGGAGTTTGATGCTTGACTTTTGTCGAATGTAGTTGAGCTCGCAGTATACTTGAGTGCAAGCTTTAAATAGCTCGAAAGAATTAAATGACTTTCAGATGTGCTATGGTTAGGGGTAGGTCTAACTGATGTTATATAAGCTGGAATAT